>CM065723.1:40397428-40474928 GCA_033310375.1 Conus canariensis | reverse complement strand
TTCATTTATAACAGTCAACATGTGTTTGTATTACAGATTATTTACCATCATCAGAGGATAAGGTCAAAGGTCTGATGATGCGACATCGAACGCTGAGCGAGTCAAACATGGACCTTGTGGAGAATGTAGAGTTTATGCAGGATGAGGTGGGTGCTCAGATTTTGTTCTTCATAACGTTGTGTCAGAGGTATACCTCATACTGCTTTCAAGTGCTAGCTATGTGTGTATGTAGCTTATTTTAGAGGCCTTAATCCTCTCTGCAGATTTCACACAAACATGCATGCTCATGCACAAACACATCTCATACACATATGTACAAACACACACATGCATGCAGACATGCATGCAGACATGCATACACACACACACTCGCTCACATATACACACATGCATGTATATACACACACATGCTCACACAAATGTACATACACATACACACACTCACACACACACGCATGCATGCACGCACGCATGCACGCACACACGCAAGCATGCACACACAAATGCACCCATATATGAAGAAGCTTTTCATTTTCATTTTTATTCTTTGCTTTTGTTTGTTTAGGAGGGAGATTCAGTATAGCTGTTTGAATGTGTGGCTGTGTGTAACATATAAAATGTTTAAGTTTGAACAGAAAGACATGCTGTGTAGTATTTTTAAATGTTTTGAGAAAAAATCTTTACTCATATATTGATTTCAGTTTTACTGTAACAGTTTCCTTACTAACATTTACATACCTGGTTTACACATGTACATAGGCTTTACATGAATGTTTGCACATGTATATCAATATGTAAAAAATTTGTGACAGTTCATGGGAAAACCTTGTTTTAGAAGTTGCACTGCACACTTTGGAACATTACACCTATATTGTGAATAGCTTGAAAGATAGCAAAATTCTGTTTATTTTTTTTTTAATATATCTTATTAATTCTTGTGTACATGTTCAGTATAATTACTTGAAATTTGAACACTTTCTGTCTTTATGTTTGTTTTTTTTTGATTGAAGGTCCATGGCAGAACAAAAAATTAACTGAATTTTTCTTAAATATCTTTTTGACTATTTTGGCCTAGACTGGGACTCACGAAGCTTTCTGGTAGTTGAGAATGCTCTCAGACAAGAATTTGTGAAGGAATTGAGTATGACTTTGAATATCTCAAGCCTGCATGTTTAACTTGAAATGAAATACCTGGATGGAAAAAAATCATTGCAATAGGCCTCTTTGAAAGTGTGTGCACTTTATGTTCAATTAAACAAAAAAAAGTGTGAAAGTATGGACACTTTATGTTCAATGAAGAAAAAAAAAGTGTATTAACAGGACAGTCATTGCATCATATTGCACTGTGCTGAATTACACTGTGGTGTGCTGAAGTGTAATGTTTTATATGTTACTGTGCTGCTCCGCACTATGGTGTGTTGTACTGCATTCTTCTGTGTTACATTTATACCATGTACTATACTGAGGTCAGTAAAGTCAGTCTGAGAAATTGTGGCAGCTCAGACTGTCCAAAATGAGTTGGCGTACACTGAGAGATTGATGTAGTCATGGCATCACCATCAGTGTTATACAGTACAGGTGTCATCCTTGCTGGAACCTTACCTCCCTTTTCTGTGGGTTTGGGGAAGAAAACTTAATAAAAACCCAGAATCAGTCCCAGAATTATGTCTTTAAAGTGTTGATAAGTACAGTAAAGTGATTATAGTCCTCCAAACACATTGCATGAGGTACATGATTTTGCAAGATGTTTTAAACTTAGAAGGAGATCCTTGTTCTACTTCATTTAACAGCAGAACAAAATCCATGCAGTGACATGGTTTTTTTTTCTGTGCGTTTCTTGCTGACATAAGCCTCAGTTTCATGTTTTTTCCTGCTTCAGGTTACCTAAAGATGTGTACTGGAAAGACTGTGCTTTCAAATCTTGATCATTTCTGTGGTAGAATTGTAAATTTCATTACATTCCATTTTGCATTGACCGTCAGTGTACTTTGCATAATTAAGTTATTTTTACTGGATGAATTGGGAAAAATGAAAAAAAAAAAAATCTGGCAAATTTCCCAATGCATGAGTTCATCCATGAATAAATGAATCAAAAAACATAATTAAAAAATTTACTTGTGATGAAATGTCTCATCCAAAGCCCTTCAAATAATGACTCCCTCCGTTTAAGACCCCCTCGCTTTAATGATTTGTATTTTCCTGGAATATTTTCTTTTGATGTACACTAGAATGAATTTCCAACAAAGACCCGCATTCCACTCACCCCTCCCTTTAAATCCCAGTCTTCAGGCAATTTTGGGAGGTTGTTTATAAGAGGTTGCCCTGTCTTTGGAGATGACGACTTTGTTCCTCAGCTGGAGAAGATCAAAGGAGAGCTGGAGACGCTCAAACAAGAGCATAGCCAAGGAGAAAGTGTCCGACAGCAGTACGCTGGCCCGCCTGCAAGGACAACAGGACAGGCTGTCTGAGGCCAACAAACAGATGGAAGTCCAGTTCGCTAACAACAAGGGGGCCATGAGACAAAGGGTAAGTCACATGTGTGTGTGTGTTGTGTGTGTGTGTGTGAAGGCTGACAGGCTGTCTGAGGCCAACAAACAGATGGAAGTCCAGTTCGCTAACAACAAGGGGGCCATGAGACAAAGGGTAAGTCACATGTGTGTGTGTGTTGTGTGTGTGTGTGTGAAGGCTGACAGGCTGTCTGAGGCCAACAAACAGATGGAAGTCCAGTTCGCTAACAACAAGGGGGCCATGAGACAAAGGGTAAGTCACGTGTGTGTGTGTGTTGTGTGTGTGTGTGTGTGTGTGTGTGTGTGTGTGTGTGTGTGTGTGTGTGTGTGTGTGTGTGTGTGTGAGGCTGAGGCTGTCTGAGGCCACAACAGTTGGAAGTCCAGTTCGCTAACAAAAGGGGCATGAGACAAAGGGTAGTCACGTGTGGTGTGTGGTGTGTGTTGTGTGTGTGTGTGTGTGTGTGTGTGTGTGTGTGTTTTGGTGTGTGAAGGTGTGTGTGTGTGTGTGTGTGTGGTGTGTGTGTGTGTGTGTGTGAAGTGTGTGTGTGTGTGTGTGTGTGAAGGTGTGTGTGTGTGTGTGTGTGTGCGTGTGTGTGTGTGTGTGTGTGTGTGTGTGTGTGTGTGTGTGGTGTGTGTGTGTGTGTGTAAGGTGTGTGTGTGTGTGTGTGTGTGTGTGTGAAGGTGTGTGTGTGTGTGTGTGTGTGTGTGTGTGTGAAGGTGTGTGTGTGTGTGTGTGTGTGTGTGCGTGTGTGTGTGTGAAGGTGTGGTGTGTGTGTGTGTGTGTTTTATAAATTTTGTTTTAGATGAATCTTTTCAGGACTTGCCTGTCTTTTTTTTTTCTTTCTTTCTAAATATTAATGTTTGCATTTAATTGATACGAAGGTCAGATTTCAGCTTGCTTGCAGTTGTGATGTAGCCACCACCAGCCATAAAAAAGCATGAGCTGATGAGAGAGGAGAGAGAGAGAGAGAGAGAGAGAGAGAGTGAGAGCATGAATTTGTATATTTGCGCAGACCTTGTACTTTTGTGCCTAAAATAGTCGTGACTGACTGCTGCATATGACCTGACCCCTTCTTCTTCATTAAAAAGTGTGTGGTGATACAGTACAGAGAGAGAGAGAGAGAGAGAGAGAGAGAGAGAGAGGGAGAGAGAGAAATTCTACTGAAAGCGTTACACAACACAGCATGAAGAAAGCAGCATTATTAATAGACCAAACTATAAAGCAGTACACAAAAAGAAATGGAACTTTAACAGCCAAAAGTAAACATAACTGAAATGTCATGTGAAGGCTGTAAGAGCTGAAATGAAAATTGCTACAAACCACGCCAGAGGATTATTCGTCCCTCTCATTTCATGGAATGATAAGTCAGGAAAGATAATTCCATGATTATTTTCGCAGGCTTGATTTGTGTTGTGTGCAGCGGACAGAGCTGGGAATCATTTTCATGGCCATCGACAACATTTATGAAAAGTGTCAGAAGACACCGGGACAGAAAGATTCTGACGACTGGACTCACAAACTGCTGAAGATCAGAGTAAGCTCTGTTTGGCCGCTTGTCTTGTGTCTTTCTACCTAAACCTAAACCAACACTTGGTGTGTGTGTGTGTGTGTGGTGAGTGTGTGTGTGTGTGTGTGTGTGTTGTGTGTTGTGTGTGTGTGTGTGTGTGTGTGCACACATGTATGTGTTGTTGTTGGTCTTCAGTTTAACATCTTTTCTCTGAGAGTATTATTGTATGCGTAAAGGAAAAAAGTCTTTGTGTAACTGTATGAGGGAAGGGTGTGTGTATGTGTGTGTGTGTGTTGTGTGTGTGTGTGTGTGTGTGTGTGTGTGTGTGTGTGTGTAAATACTGAGGGAGATTGGAAATTGGAAAAAAAAAAGAAATTGTGAACAATTAAAATAATGCTCTTACTTTTAACATTGTTTGACTGCGATATTAGTTGTGTATTTGTTCATGTGTACTTGTGTGTGTTTTTGCTTTTTTCTAATTTATTTTTTCTGTCTTAGTTTGTGTGTGTACGCATGTATATGTATGTGTGTGTGTGTGTGTGTGTGTGTGTGTGTGTGTGTGTGTGTGTGTGTGTGGTTCTGACATATTTCTACCTAGAGCAATAGTAGACATACATGTGTAGATGTGTATGTGCACTCACATACGCATGTATGCGCGCGAGTGTGTTTGTGTGCTTGCTCTTTCTGCTTATAATCTTTTACAGTTGATAATGTTAGATGTATATGTTGATGTTTGTGTATGTATGTGTGTATGTTTGGGTGTGTATGTATATGTGTGTGCCTAATATAGAATAGGAGTCTGTGTAATATGATGTATTAAGTGTGGAAACCAAGTTTAATTAGCAGTGGAAAAGGGAAAAGGATTTTCCCTTTATGAATATGTAAGATGAGCAATTTCAGTCCATACCTGTCAATCTGGAAGTGCAGTGGTTGGTGGTATTTCTTTTCTTGCCTGTGTGTATGTGATTTTGTTCATAAAGAGTTCATGAAGCTTTGTAATACAGACTATACATTGTTCACTGATGGCCGTGATGTAGCAAGGTGTTGACTGTTGATAGTTGCACAGACTACACACTGTCCACTACTGGCTAGGATATGCCAAAGTGTTGACAGTTTATTATAGTGCAGACTACTCACTGCTTGTAGGTGGCCAAGGTTTAGCTTTGATCATGACAGCTCACTTCTTATCAGTACTGTCAGCTATAATAGCTTTTGCATATCTTTCTACTGGGAGAGATAGGGAGTATTCATTAGAAATATAGAATACAGTGTGTGTGTGTTTGTGTGTGTGTGTGTGTGTGTGTGTGTGTGTGTGTGTGTGTGTGTGTGCGCACGGGCGTGCATGCATGCAGATGTGTGTGTGTACCTTCAACCAGTAGTCTCAGCAAGAAATAAACAGCTCACATCTCAAAATTATCTGAGATTAAAAAGGCAGCAGTATTTCTGTTTTGTTTTGTTTTGTTTTTGTTATTGTTCATGATGTATGTGTGCTGCAGGATTATCTGAACGACCGCAAAGACGTGGCTCACATGGCCTCCAGGGTGCAGAGTGCCCACAGTGGCAGCAATTCTGGATCCGCTAAAGGCACCCGCCAGCTACCTCCAATCAAAATCACTGTCACAAAATCCTAAGCTTCGGGCCGACATATACAGCTGTTCGTGTTGTAGCTTATCATTAAAATTTTTTTTTTTTTTGAAGGTTCATGTAGAGGAATGCCATATGTGAGAGTCTGTGTGCTTGTGAATGTCGGTGGTGTTGAGTTACTTGTATAAAATGATAAGAGTATTGTTGAAGAAGAGTGTACAGGCCGTAACACACCCTGCAGATCTCAACCTTTGGAAACTAGACAAGGTACAGGTATGTCTTTGGTGTTCCTGTCCTTACCCCTGTTTCTGCTGTGCATACAGTGGGCATCATGGCATAAAGCCCTGTTGTAAGAAAGGAAATCTGAATGCTCCACTTATGTTCATGAAATGATCGAGTGGTAATCATTCAAACGATAAAAATGATGCAGACTCTTCAGTTCTCTCAAGTTCTCTAACATTTTCCCTATCATGTGTGCTCGCATACCACACACACACACACGCACACACACATGCACACACACACACAGAGATCTATCTATCCATCTATATTGTTTGCAGTTGCGTATGTATATTGCGATTGCGTACATCTATATATATATATATATATATATATATATAGAGAGAGAGAGAGAGAGAGAGAGAGAGAGAGATTGATATATAACATTTCGATTCGATGGGTCAGTGGATTTAAGAATGCAGAAAAAAAAAGTTCTGTCCATGTATGTTAGTGTATGTGTGTGTGTGAGAGAAAGGGAGGGAGGGAGAGAGAGAGAGAGAGAGAGAGAGAGAGAGAGAGAGAGAGAGATATGTCTTTACGTAACCAACGAAATTGTGTACAATACACTTAATATGCCGAATACATGTTAATCATAGCACAAGAGCATCAATGTTGTTTGTTATATGCCATTCTACATCTTAAATGTTTTTTGATGGCCATCAAGCATATGTCCACAAGTTTTATTTTATATACTATTACATTGAAATGTCTTTCTATTTCACAGACAAGGCAAACACCAACATTGTATTGTTTTAAGTTCTGAGGCTTGTAAACTGTCTGATTTCAAATCCCTTGGAGAACCAGCCACTGTGGCAAAGTGGTTAGCATCGCAGACTCCCAGCTGGGAGGTCATGGGTTCGATTCCCATCAGTCATGTGGAATTTTTTTGCCCCAACCGGCTGTGACCCAGAGTTGAGTTCAGTACAGGCTCAGTTGGGAAGACTGGGATCACACAGTCGAGTTTCATCTACTTAATGGATGTGTCTCTGAGAGTGTTGCTCAAATTTCCTGACCAACACTGCAGATGTCTGTATCTCTCGGGCCTGGTTGATGCCATTATATGTTATGAAAGGAAGCTTAGAGTTGAGCCCTGTCATGCAGTCTCAGACCAGAATGGAAATCTGTAGCATCATCTTCATCGGGTGGGTTGCGTCTTGACAACTTGACATTGACTGCTCCCAGTGGATTGCCGGTGCTGGGGTTGCGGCGGGACTGACTGGGCTATGACTGTGGACGGGGTGTTGAAATGAGCGCCGTGGGTGCACAGACACCGAGGTGGCACAGAACATGGGACAGCAGAAAAAAAAAAAAAAAAATCCCTAGGAGAGGTTTATCTGAGAGTCCCCCTCCCCCCTCACCCCCTTCCCTCTCCAGCCTCTATCTGGAGATATTCATTTAGTAGGGGTTCAAACCGGAAGGCTTGAACCAGTCGAGTTTCATCTACTTAATGGATGCTTCTTGGAGGCTTTAGCTAAGATTTTCTGATGAATCTCTTTGGCCAAGCTGATGCTGGGATATGAGCGAAGGATATAGCCCTGTCACACAGTGTCAGGCCAGAAGGGAAATCGAGAGCATCATGGTCATTGATCTGTCTCATTCTGTGGCATTTCATGCCCTGCTCTTGTGGCGACTTCTGCCTTGATTTCCACTCCATATCCAGGCCTGTAATAACATTTTCTTTTTCTTTATTTTTTTAAAGTCTTCTGTGTCAGGCTACTAACATCGAATGGATGTGGGAACAGTCACTGATGATGTTGATCGTGATAATTAGGCATTTATTGTTGTTTGTAATGGACTTAGAAAATGGTGGTGTCATGCTTGTGTTGGATGGAAACAGGCGCGACTCGACATCACCAAAGTTACTCAGCAGCAACGTAGGTCTGCTCAACTGGTCAGTTCTCGTGACTACCTGATATTGGTAGCACACTGTAGCCTGCTAGCAGTGACACTATGACAGAATGAGTCTGAGAAAGCTGTAATGAGTGAGGCTGAAGTAATGCAACTAAGAAGGTGCAGAAGATATGACAAACATATTCTGAAGTCAAACCTCTCCATATTTGGAAGATGGCAAACAAAGCCACAAATCATTCACACAGCAGTGTAGTACCTTCCTTAAGAAGGAAAACTGGCTAACAGACAAAGTTCACCATTTCAAGCTTAAATGGTTTGAAATGATGACTGCCTGATACCTGAAAAATATTTGCTTCAAAAAAAAAAAAAAAAAAAGAAAAAAAGAAGTGGATTGAAATGTTTGACATAGGAATGGAGAGAAGCTGTTGGGGGTAGAAAAAAGGGATGGAGAGCAGGGAGGGGTGGAGGAAGCCATGGAGGGGTAGGGGGGTGGATTGAGTGTGAAAAGATGCGTCTATTGAAAAGCAAAGTGTCACTGAGCAGCTTTAGCTGCAAACTGAGGCAGTTGCAGGTGGAAGTCTAAACAAATTCTAAAAGCTAGTTATAATGACTTTGCCGAACAACATGGATAAACGAATCACAAGACAAAACATGACATGTTCCATCCTATTAGGTCTTCAGGCAAGATAAACAACACTCAGGACAACAAAACTGAACGAGCAATTACTTATCTTTGTCAGTTTGGCGCAGAATGGGCATTACCCATCAACGCCCATCATGTGCCGAATTTGACAAAGATAAGTGATTGCTTGTTCATTTTTGCTGTCCTGAGTGTTGTTTATCTTGCCTGAAGGAGACCTAAGAGGTCAAAATGAGTCAGGTTTTCTTGTGATTCATTTGTCCACGTTGTTTGGTGGAGTCATTTTAAGTACTTTTCAGAATTTGAGCAGCTTTAATCAACAATTTGCAGAATGTGTAAACTCAGTGTTTCAGAGCACAATCTTACCGGCAGGCAGTGGTAGTGGTGACGGGGGGAGATAGGGGAAACAAGAAAACCAACATGCATGTGTCAAGTCTGTTCTGTGTTTTGTCACTGCTAAGAAGTGAATGAATAATGGAGATGCAGAATACATTATATGATCTTGTACCAATCATCATCATTGCAGCTGTTGTCATTGTTGTATTTTTATTTTTTTTTTTTTACATATATGCATCAAAATCATGCTTTATTTTAGAAATGTATTTCATATACTGTGATTCATGCCAATTTTTCATTCTTGGTGTTAACTCCATGTTGTTAATGCATTTTGTTGAGTATATATTGATTATTCACGCCAGTATACAAATTAAATGTTTAGTTAATGCATTTTTGTGAGTATATGTTGATTATTCACACCAGTATATCATTTAAATGTTTACTTAGTATTTGTGTCTATGCATTTTGGGGAGGGCACACACCTGTTTAAAATTACTATTGCATCTTTAAACCTTACAAAAGGCAAAAACAGCATTAGTATGGTTTGAAGAGACACTTTTTTTTTTTTTAGCCAAAAAGCATGTCATTACTATTTCGAGTTTTATCTTTCAGTGCAAAATTTATTGTTGCACTAGGGCTGCCAAACTTCAGTGTATTGCTGATCAAGAAGTGAATTGCTGCTGAGCAAGAAAGTGAAGAAGTCAAATCTATGTGTGTGTGTGTGTGTGTGTGTATGTGTGTGCGAGTGTGTGTGTGTGTGTATTTGTGCGTGTGTGTGTGTGTGTGTGTGTGTGTGTGTGAGAGAGAGAGAGAGAGAGAGCAAGCGTGTGTAAATATGTTTTAAAGTGTGTGTGTGTAAATGCATGAATGTGCATGTATTATTGTGTAATGCATTGCACCAATGCTTGAGTGTAAGTTGTATGTTATTATGTGAGTGAGTATACATTTTCCATTTTATATTGCCCATTTTACACATTTACATGTTTACTATTTCATGTTTTGCTAGAAATCTTCCACTTTTGTCTCCTCAATGTCTGCTTTGCTGGGTATACGTTTAGTGAATATACATGGTTTTCTTTATCTATGAAATCCTCTGTGTGTGTGTGTGTGTGTGTGTGTGTGTGTGTGTGTGTGTGTTGTGTTTTTTTTCGTGTATCATTCTTGAGTGAGTGTGTGCATGTGTGTGTGTGTGCATGTGTGTGTGCATGTGTACATGCGTGCATGTGTGTGTGTTTGTGTACGTGTGTATGACTAGCTGGGCATGTGAAGGGTGTATGCACAAATGTATATATATATATATGTATATATATATATATGCACAAATTTCTCTCTATAACGTCGGCCGTGTTCAGTACTAAAGTCCAGAGACCCCCTCTGCAACACAAAAGAAACAAAGAAAAAGGTCAAGTGCATCAAACCACCAACATCATTCACACTCGTTCACTCATGAGCATAAAATGAGTAGTGCAGGCTACCAGGTGAGATCTAAATCACTCTACAGTGAAGGCAGAGAGAGAGGAGAAGAGCAATGATGATGGTCCCGAGGAACCTTGCCCATTGCATGGGGGAAGGGTGGGATGGGTGTAATGAAGGAGTGGTGGTATCTGATTTGCTAGATGGAGCCACGGCTGAGACTGGACGCGTTATAAACCACTTACATGTCGCCAGTCAGGGTAATCATAGAGCCTGTGGCTAGCTTGAAGGTGAGTTTCAGTTTCATCAAGGAGGTGTCGCTGCATGCGGACTAGTCCCAATACGCTACACCACATCCGCAAAGTTTTGAGACCACACTACGCATGATTTTAAGCTGATGGATAAACGAATTAACAACTAAGATGAGAGCATTGAAGAAGAGTCTCGTGGCTAAAGGTGAGATGCGATATAATGATAACAATATAGTGCATTATTATTATTATTATATTGGGTATTTATATATTACATTATGTGACACCAAACGTTTTCACTGGAAAAAAAAACAGGAAGTAAAATGACATGGCATGCATTCCATAATCCACATTGTTGGGCAATATTGGAATTTTTCTTTATTTGGAATAGGTGTGGCAGAGAGGAAAAGGTTGGGGGATTGGATGGTAGGTGGGTGGGTGAGAGTGTGTGTGTGTGTGTGCATGTGTGTGTGTGAGTGAAAGGCATGGGGTGCAGAGCGCAGTCATGTCAAGGGAAAGGTTGTTCAGCCCCCCCCCTCCCCCCCCCCTTACTCTTCACCCCCTCCTGCTCTGCTATCTCCCCTTTCAGCGTCTGTAACATAAGAAGAAAATCCAAGGGCAAATGACATCAGAACCTGTTTACTTCCATCAATGTCAATTACACAGAAAGCAAACGCCAGAGAAATTACACTTTAGCTAGGCATTGTCATTAAACATAGCAGTATGTTCAGGAGGACCGATCCCTGTTTTCATGTTCATTTCATGAAAAAGTTTCGCTTCCAGATTTTCGTTCCAGTTAAAATAAACAAAAACAAAAAAGAAAGGAAAATCAACCCACCCCCCAAAACAACAACAAAGAAAAAATCTCCCCCAAATTGACAAACCTTTCTGCAGTCAAACACTCGCTGAAATAAACACTGAAACAGTGAAAACAAATAACCAATATTACACAACGAAAACTTTGAAATCAACAAACTGAAACCAGGGTAATGGAGAAGACAAGTGAAGGGGGAAAACAAAATGACAATAGATTGAAAAAAGAAATCCAAGGTGACAAACCAAATAAATGCTATGAATGTGCCAGCTGTCAAGTGTCGTCATGACTACACTACCACTACTGAAACACACTGACAAACTGCTTTGGAATGCAAACATCAAGGGCTAAGGTCATCCTTGACCACGTGGAACCAGCCCACTGTTCTGTGTCCAGGATCACATGACCGTCCAACAGCACAACTCCAACCAAACAACACTAACACTCTATGAAGGCACCAACAGCCATGCTTGTGCACCACGTCGGTCAGTTAAAGCATTGCATGATTCAGTATACACCCTGAACAGGAACAACAGCAGATTTACCCAAATTCTCCTTATGTCTGTATAAATGCCAATACACAAAGGAAAAAAAAAAAAGAAAATTTTGATGTTACTTTAAAATAATTCTCCCTATTCCTCCACTCCCCGTTTAATTTCTACTGATAAGGGTTATTTCTTTTCTTTTTTTTCCTTTCTGTCTTCCTTTCTTCATACCTCGTCTAGAGCACACCACAAGTGAAATTTCTGCACATGCAAATGAGTCGGCTGCATTCAACCTCTGAGGATGCTTTCTACACACAACACCAGAGTGTACTTGTTTTTACTTTTTTTGTCATCTATCCCACTGACACACTATGGCCAACTCTTCTTTGAAAGGCGCAAATGGGATTTAATGTACATGCCAGATTTTCTCAATGCCTGCGTCCATGCACAGGACCTCGGTTTAAAGTCTTATCTGAACAACTATGAGAAGACTGGTCTCTCTGCACAGATGTGAACTTCAAAGAGAAAATCTTTTCAAATATGGCCATCTCAGGTGGGAGTTGAGCCATGGACCTTGGAAAAAGTGGCCACTAGGTCAAAATGCCCCTATCAAGTGCTATAATTCCTGTGTTATAAACGCTTAAGAGATTTGGTGTTCATCATTTAGAAAATGTTCCTCTACAGAATCTGTTAAATAATTGAAGTCGATTCTGCAGAAGAATGTTTTCTTAACTAACTTACACACGCGGGAATTTTCTTGTTGTTCATTTAAAGCTCTATTGGTGACTGGGAAAAAACAAAAACGCTGGGTGAAGTCAGAACAAATGGACTATTAATATATATATATATTTTTGTATATGCTGTTCATCTGAATCAAAAACACTGACATAGAAAACAAAATGACACCTAAAAACAGTTTGTACAGTATTTGATTTTATGGGGTCAGTCAATGTCACCAGCACAGAGAAAAGCCATCTTTATTTTCATCATCTTTTTTCTTTACATGCAGCTCATCCACAAAGAGTTTGACTTTTAGACATTCTATAACCCAGCCAACCACATGGAACATTTTCAAGGCAATCAAGTTCTAACGGGGAAAAAGAAAAACGTGTCACCTAAAAAACAGATTAAAAAAATTCTGAAAAAAGAAGGAACAATGTAAACAGATTCATGTTATGGCAGCTAAACTATTGATATCTTACGGCATTTAAAATCAGGCTGTCCTGTAAACATCAGGCATTCCCTTTAACTTTTTTGCTCTCAGATTTAATGAAAATCATAAAAAAATCAACTACTAACATTCAAATGCCACAAAAAATACACTAAAAAGCTGTACGGGCAAACAGACACCACTGAATGGACAGCTGCTGCCCACTTTGGGTAGTATGTACAACATTCACCATCTAGTCACCAGATCACAACCAAAAAACCTAGCGTGTCATACGCTGCTATCAGATAATAGAAATGTATATGGGTTTCCAGAACACAATCTGGAGAAAGATCCACAAAGGCAAACGGTCGATGACAGTGAAAGACAGATCAACATGAGCTGGAAAAAAAAAAGACAGTGACAGACTGGAGGAACTCCAATGCACAGAACTTTCAGAAGGCTGGGGAGCTCTCTCTTATCCACCCCCAAGTAAAAGCAAACATGACACCGAAAAACAAATGATAAAGTGTTTGAATTCATGGGAACAGTCAATGTCATCAGAAAGTCGAAAAAAATCATCTTATTATCTCACGTTCCCCCCCCCCCCCCCCCATATTGGTCACCTAAAATAAATGCTGAAGTTGAAAGCATGATGCAGTATTTGATTTCAAGGGAACAGTTAAGTCACCAGCGAACTTCAAGTTCATCTTACTTTGATAATATCATGATGCCATACACACCATAAATATGAATAACTTAAAACTTGGAAATCATGAACATAAAGGTATCTGGAAAAAAATATACATGCACACAATCAAGCCAATATCCATTCATCTAGACAAGAAACACACAGAAGAAGAAGAACAAAAAAAATTCAAACCTACATGCACTCCTAAGTGACACACGCTGATAGTAATTACAACAGAAGAAATGAACAAGCACGTATTAACATTTATTCAAGACTGGCACTGGCCATTGATCTTGGACACTGATCAAACAGAAAGAAATGCTGCTAAGCTTGGTATGGTTGATAGGAAAAGAAGTCTTAAATAAGGCATGGGAGATGCTGTCACACCATTTAAAAAAAATCTAATTTGAAATGACATTCCCACTGCTTTAGCCTTCTTGTGGTCGATTCCAGCAAACTATTTTTTCTGCAGACAGTTGATTCTATCGATGTTGGTGAAATCTGTGAATGGAGCAATTTGATTCGCATACTTGCTTTGACAGTTGAAGAGTAAAGAAAACAGAACACGTGAAGATATCACATGGTTGAACATAACACTGATTCAACTCCTTTGCTGCTGCAGCCATTTTGGCTGTGGTGGGTATTACTTAAACATCTTAGCAAGTTAAATATTGAAGTATTTTTACCCACATTTTTCCCCTAAGTTAAATGAATGCACTATTCATTTACAGTGGTTTCAGACATTTATGGAACAATTTACCAATATTTCACAAAAATGAAGTTAAGATGAGTAGCTTTTCATGTCCAACATATCCCACCCACACCTCCCAACCTCTCCTCAGCGAGAAATCATCATGATCATTGCCTGTTACCCTTCCTGGGGTACAGGCCGCCAACCAAGGACCCCAGGCGCTAGGCATCTCTGTCCTGGGCTCTTTTCTCCAGCTGGTTCCAAGTCATTCAGCGAGAAATATAGGAAAACAATTACTGATCACTCTGGCAGCATCTGCTATCCACTTGCATCACTCTGTGGGTTTCTCACTTTTTCCATCTTTGCCAGTGAACTGCATGTTATGTAGAGGGACCGAAGGGGGTGGGGGTATTCAAAACTGATGCTCAGGTTTCCCTGTTGCAGTTAGATGTCACTGGATCATGAATAATTTAAGTTTATACACCAAGCTTTTGGACACATGCAAACTGAAATATCTGTATCCATAAATGTGTTTTAAAAATTCATGCAGTAATGATAATGTAAATATGGTCCTAAGGCATTCCAGCGTTTAAGGGACAAAAGTCTACTGGCCATGTACGAAGTATCTCCAGTGTAAAAATTGTATGCACATTGAAATTTTATACCAAGATACAAACTCCAGAGAAGAACATGGGGGAAACATGTTACCAGTAATATCAGTACAGACACAGATTACAACCATTCATGTATGTCTTGAAACACTGGCCAGAATAAAATCTGTTCCAATTCACTTACATATTACCAGACTTGCCAGACCATAGGAAGCTCAATAAAGAACATTCTACAATTAACAAAACAAAACAAACAACAACAAAAATTGCCATGAAATGTTTTGTTTTTTTTTTCAATCTAAGCTTCTGGTCAGCCCCTTTAACATAGTTGTAACAAAACCTGCATCTGAGAAAGAAGTTTACACCCAGTTACAGCATTCCCTGAATACACAGCACTTTTTTCTCCTTTTTTTCTTTTTTGCTGTTAAGTGCTGTAGTGGTCTGAAAATGAGTCTTTACCTTTAGTAGTGGTTTGAGAAGAAAGAGACAATAAACTGAGGTCCTGTGTACAGCATGCATGCACACAGTGCATGTAAAAGACCCAGTGGCAAAAGGAAGTTGTCCTTGACAAATTTCTGTAGAAAATTACTTCAGAAAACAACACAAGCAGGCAGAGTGAGAGAAAAAAAAGAGGCAGTGTATCTTGGTGACACATTTTCCCTAGGGAAGAGTAACCCCAAATTCAACACTGCCAAATCTGTTTTGAGGAAGAAGTTATACTACAGGACACATCACAAGACAACACACTACACTCATCAGCTGATACAAAGAAACCTAAGGGAATCATCGCATATGAGGCTGGTAAAAAGAACAACAGGTGATGTGTTCTTTCAATCTCAGTTCGTCCAAAAATCACTGCGGTTTCAGCTTTCTTGAAAACAAAACAAAACAAAAAAAAAATTGAGCTTGCTCTGTATCAGGTTTTTCAGTATGCAAAGCACTGCAACTTCCACACAGTAATATCAACAGGCTTGCTGGCTTGTCTCTCTGTTTGTGTTTGTGATACATTCCACTACAACACAGTGACAAACGCAATCAATCTGAAGGGTCATTCTAAGTTTTCAAACAACCCGACAGAGAACCAATCAAAACTCTGCTCTGTATTGCATTGTTCAAACGCAGGGCACCAAGAATACATCACCAAGCAATACTGCCCTCTTGAGTAAGCATTCATTAAATCAGTCATATTGCGTACAGACAGATCATTCACTTTGTAACGCATGGCTTTCGGTAAAGCTAGGCCAGTCAGTGTTTCAGTTCATCCACAAGAGGTAGTTTCACGTTTGCCTTTCTGTTGTTCTGGAGGGATGTACATCAACAAGCTGACAATGACCAAACCCTGAGGCTGGAATTCAGTAAGCGTACCATGTCCGGCGTAGTGAAGACCTCATGTTTGGGCCAGGCACATGTAGTACAGCCTTTATAACTGGACGAGTCTATCAACAATGGTCCTAAACATGTTACAGATTGTTTCATCACCATTAGTATGTCAGGAGGCAAGCTATTTTTTTGCCATCTTTTATCAAGACTATATTATTTGAGGCACTTGTCATAAAAAATGCAACTTGTTTTTAGTTTTCTGCGGCACGGCAGTTGACAGATACACACACACACCACAACACACACCCACCCACACAGAGTGAAAAATGTTACAACTGTGGCAGCTGGCTATAAAAAGGAAATTCATGGTACATCACACTTGAGAAAAAAATATGGTACTACGCCAAATGTCTTGATGAAAGGAGGACTGAATGATGAGTGTTCCTTTTAATTTGATAAATTCCAGTGAACCCGTCCCACTGGCCACTTACTGATTCACTCCTTCATAAAAAAAAACACTCCTCATTTCATAAATGCTGTCCTAATTCTCTTTTGTGAACAGACAGTGAGACAAACAAAACAAATCTGTTCCTATAACCAATGGTTCCAGTCATGTTAAGCGAAGTGATCTACTGGCTTATTAATGACACATGCACTGGTAACATTCATAAAGCCAAAATGATCAAACAAACCATTCTCAACAACAACAACAACAATTCTCTACAAAACTCACAATGCTTTTACATCATGACAGATAATAACCAATGACAAGAAGTGCAAGGGTGTTTTTCTGAAGTTTTTCACTTTCAGTTCACAGTTTAGAAGTGGTCTGCTATGCATGCACCTTGTCACAGTGAACAGTGTTTTATAGAACTTATTTATACCCTAAACTTAGACTGGGGGGGGGGGGGGGGGGGGGGGGGGGGGCTTTGTGAAGTGGTGGCTGCTGGGTGGGGGTTATTCATTCATCTATCTAAAATTTGTGGGATTTTTCACACCTCCCTTCCCCCACCCCATTCTATATGTTGTTGTTTTATTCACTAAAGGTTTTCATCATAAAAACAAAAATGAGATGATGACAAACACAACTCACAAAAAGACACACTCAAACCACAAAGAGAAGGGCAACCTACTGGTACATTACTTTGGTATAGAAAAGGAGACAGACATGCGTGCATGTGTTTACCTAAGATTAAAGGTCAAAAACAAAATCAGTACACAGGAATCACTTGACACAACTGTTATCACTTCTGAGACTGAACATCCTTTCAAGACCTTGCTGTCACTGTGTATTTTCAGGATAATTCAATTCCTGTTGTAATGGAGCATTTCAGGGTTGTCATCTCATCAAAGTCAATTCTCTACACAAGAAAAATACCCACACCCACGCACTCAAACACACACACACCACACCATTAAAACACATTTTCTAAAACACATCAACATGGCTTAAAATCTTCTGTAAAATCTTAGATCAGAACAAGAAAAAAAAAATCTCTTTACAAGAAAACAAAAAGATATCTCTTTCAGACAGTTAAAAAATAACATCCTTTCCAACATCTCTGAACATCATTTTCATGGCGTCTGCTGTAAAATGTTTATGTCCGACATTAGGTAAGTCCTAACAATCTATAACAGCAGGTTTTAAAGTAAGTGGTACATCACAGGTACGCCTCACTCAGCTTCTTTACCTGTTAAAACATACAAGTGGCTGTACAAAAAAATGGCTGCATGTAATCTGCATGACACCATTTCCTCTTTACAGCCACCAGTGGCAAATGGTGGAACTGTTCAAGGACTGGATGGATATTTAAAGGAATCTGTTGTCCGACTGCACACTCCAGTCTTCTTGCCAGAGGTTTCTGACATAAGCCTCGAGTCTGAGTTTTAGATCAGTGTCAGGGATAGAGGAATTCAACCACAAATGCAGAACATGGGAGAAAAAACTAGCTGAACAATTGCCCCCAATCCGTGCATCTGCTGCATTTTTTTCAATTTCACATGTGTCAGGATTTCTGCAGACTCACCGGAATCCAAAATTCACCGCCTTGGTGCTATTTTGGAATCTTCACTTCACCATAAGGAAAATGTACATCAAAGTGTAAAGGAACAAGATGCCTTCCTGATCCCAGTACAGTGCCTACATTCAAGACCAAATCAATCAAGAAGTACACACACTATATTATATATATATATATATATATAACACACACACACATACATACATACACATATATCATTTCATTACAAACTGCATATGGAACATGTCAATCACTACAATCAGCTACTGAGTCCACTGCAACATAAAAAAGAAAAATCATCTAAACAAAACAAAGCTGTATACTACAGACCCCGACAAAGTGATATACGTTGACAAGTTGTATGTCCTTAACACAGCCACCCGATTTCAGGCACCAACCGACAAAACAGCAAAATATTGCACGATTTCAAATGATGACATTCCAAAATCCTCTGACACAGCTATGACCATCATCCGTCACTGGCCATTTAGTCATACATCACAGATCAAACATGCCTGTCTGTTTTGATTCATAAGGAACCTCAGTCACTAAACCAACAAACAAAAAAGGCAACAAGAGAGAGAGAGAGAGAGAGAGAGAAGAGAGAGAGAGAGAGAGAGAGAGAGGATATGAGAGAAAAGGAAAGGGAAGCGTGTATTAATGGAAAATCAGGAACATGCTACTTATTTGCGACAATGATGCAGCATCAATTTCAGTGTGATCTGAACATGACCTGGCTTGTCAGTCTGGTAAAATGATGGGTTTCTAAACTCTTAAGAAACATTCTTGTAGTTTCTAACACCCTTTTTCTTCTCATTCTTTTCTTTCTTCTCTCTCTCTCTCTTTTTTTTGAGAAGAGGAGGGATAAGATGATGGAGGGAGAAAAGGGTGGGTGGGTGGGATCGGAAGGGATTGGGGTGTGTTCTCAAATAATTGTGGTTATATTAGAGACGTTTTGTCTTAACGCAAAAAATGTTATCAGCATCATAACTGGATGTTTTGATTTTAGCATCTAAGAAGCCTTCACTGAAATGCTAAATGAAATAGCTGTTCTTTTCTAACATAGACAATTATCTATCTCTAGGAGCAACAGTTTTATCAGACACCTCAACTGCTGAAGGTAGGAACATAAGTCTCCTTTTGAAGAAAGGGAGATAAAAAAACAGTGACAAATTGTATCGGGGGGGTGGGGGTGGGGGGCGAGAGAGAGAGAGAGAGAGAGAGAGAGAGAGAGAGCCAGCGAGCAAGCAAGTGAGCAAGAGAGACAGACAGATAGACAGACAGACAGAGAGCAGAAAGGAAATCTGTGCAGCACATATCTACATACTTAAAATCAAAGCACAGTACACTGACAATTCTTCTGTTACAAAATGATTTCGGTTTGAAAATAATTTTGTTTACCATCAGTCAATCCTCATTTCTTTCTTGGATTTTTGTAAAAGTAAAAAATAGTCCCATACAGTAACACTGATCCCTGGACTTCTCCAGCATTCATTATTGTTTAGTCCAAACCAAAGGACATCTGCACAGAAAAACGATTTAGAGATTACAAGAATCCATTGCAGATAACCCTGAAAAAGCTCAGGGTACTGGATCTCTTGTGGGGAAATTACACAATATGTCTCAGGCTTGCTTCTTCTTCACTACATGAGGTTTGGATTAGTTTTACTGGTGTTGTAACAGCCCAGCTGAAAACACAGGGCCTTTTCAGGGTCACAATGGGGGGAAAAAAGGGCCCCAGCCTGAAACAGAGACAAAGACAATATCTACATTTTCACCATCTATAGATAGCATGGTTGCTAATTTATTTGCATCTTGGAGTTTAAGGTGGATAAGACTCAGCCATTCCACATAATATTTTTTATTCCAAGTTTACGAAAAAAAAAGAATAAAATATGAATGAAAAGTTTCTGAATAAAAAATAGTGGACAAATACATGTTCCAGAATAGGCAGCAAGTGTCTATCCAGGAGAGTGTGTACAGTCGTGCCGCCCATTCGCCTGATTATAACAAAATAACTGGCATGGTATCTTTTTTGACACCAGAGAAAAAAAGTAAGACTCTGTCTTGAACAAGGTTAGGACATTGGGCCATGATGGGAGTAAAACAGAGGACAAAAAAAAAAAAAAAGGAGAAAAAAAAAAGACAGAGTCAATGAAAGTAACAGCAATGGAGAAACTGCTGGCAGAGAATTTTCAGGTGAGGATATATATACTGTACTGAAAAAGTCCCTGGCCATCCCATGAGCATCACTGCTCAAGGCTTGAGAGTGATATTTAATAATAAATAATATTTGTATTGCACTAGCATTTCTCTGGTGGCAGTTCCTAGTGTATTATAGTTGTTTGAGGAAAAAAAAACAACAAAAAAACTATGGAAACTCAACCACTTAATTAAACGAAGGAAAATCAGATACGTAAATGCAACCATGTGTATACAGAACCTCACACACACACACATAAACAGATATATACACATAGTAAATACACTTGTGAGCACAAGCATGCTCCTTAGCTTCAAGACTTGATCGATCCCGCTCCATTTATGTCTTTCCTCACCATTTTCAACCTCTCTATCCTTCCACATCAAGATCATCTCGGCCTTGAAGACAGACAGACAGATTAATACACTCACAGGCCCTCTATCTCCATCACATGAGTAAATTTACTTTATAGACTATTGAAAAAAAATCAGAAGATTTTTAACAGCTCACATTAAAAAAAAAAAAATCAATTGTTAGTGAATGAAAAAAAAAACCTCTATAACATGAGACTAGAGCTTCAGAATAGATACAGAACTGAGAACATGTATGTTCGTTACAAAAAAACAACAAAAAACGATGCTTCCTGATAGGTATATCTGATAGAGAAAAATGTTCTTCTGTCAAATCCAGAAAATCTGTAATTTTCTTCAGCTGTCTTCTTTTCTTAACATCAGCTGGCTGCTAAGATTCCAAAATGGAGCTGACACTTGGTGAGAGCAGTATCCACATTTTAGACAAAAAAACGACAACAACAAAAAAACAAACAAAAAAAAGCTTATCTTAATCAGAATGTCTGATTCACTGCTTTGACAGCACCAAAGATCTACATCTAAATCTTGAGCAGTGATTGTCTGAAAAAAAAAAATCCCATGCCTCCAAAAGAGAATTGCTTTCTGCAACTAACACATGATAGGTAGTACCCTTTTGAAAGCCTCTGACGTACACATCCCTCTCATGATGGAAAACTTCCCTCCTCTTGAGTTTTCTCTGTGCAGGAGAAAAGAGGTTTTCCATGAGAGTGATCTGACTTGTTTACACTGAACAAAACTCTCTCATCACCATGCCTGAGAAAAGCTGCACTGCTTTTATCTGCAGTCATAACTGCTGTTGTTTTTTTTTGTGTTTATGAAACAGGTGAAGTGGTAAGCACTGAATTTTTTAGTAGTAATTACAGGTGTAACTGTTACACTGAGTACCAAATGAGTACAGTTTAAGTAAAAGAATGGCATTTGAGATGTGGCATAAACTCTGCACACTCATTCATCATTCTACTCACAAATGGAAATAAACTACAGCATGTGAGAGTCAGACATAAACCCTGCGTACTCTATCATTATTCCATGCTCAAATGAAAATAAAGCGTGGCATCAGACGTTAATGCTTTTTTTCTTCTGAATTTCATCAATTTAGCAGATGTTAAAATCTAACTATTCTCAATAATGCTCTTCAAAAGAAGCCTGTAATCCTTGAAAGGGATTTGCTGAACTGTTTTTCAATTATTGTCTACTCACGACACCCAAACAATCAATCAGGGCTGAAAACAAACCATGCTCTTTTGTGCTTTGCTTAGCACAATGTAGTGTCATGAAGCTGTAGCTCTGTGGCAGAGCCAAGTCATTAACTCAAAATTACAGATGCACAGAACAATGCATAACATAGTGCGTAACACCGATCAGCTGTCATTTGTCTCAGGTGATGAAAGAGTTCACATGAACATTTTCGAAACAAAAGGCTCAGAGAACTTTCACAAGCACATGGATGCATGTGTGTAAGTGTATGTGTGCATTCTGCGCAGGTATGCGAACGCACAGACACTGTGACATGCCAGCATGTACACACACACACACACGTGTGTATGTGTGTGCATGGGTGTCATGTATGTAAAGGGGGGTGTGTGTGTGTGTGTGTGTGTGTGTGCGCAGGTATGCATCACACTGGCACTTTGACATGTCAGCATGTACAAAGGTATTGAATGGACATGGATCACAGTTGTGTGTTCATCTGTTCTACAGTGAAACATACCTTCCAGTTAAAACCCTGTTCAGCGAGACTCACTCCCATGAAAATTCTGTCCCCTGGACAATATCTCTTTATGCCTTGTCCCACTGAATCTATTCCATTATAAAGACCTCTTCCTATCTTTCAACTTGCTGATGGGAGTCTGTGATGCATTTAGGCAGAGCAACCAAGAAAACGCAAACAAACGACACTGATAATTAACCCATATCAATTATCTTCAATGTCTTGAATCTTAAATAATTGTAACATTAATAGGTATAAGCCATGAGTCTTAAAAAGTTATAATGAGTATTTCAGGCATCCAATCTTATAAGAGTACAGAATACTTGCTGATATATTCAAACAAACTGACAGTTTAAAAAAGTAAAAGAACTTCACTGCAAATAAAAACATCATAAATACATAAAAACAAATCTGCCGCTTTCTTTTTCTCCTCTTTCACACCTAAAAACACACAAAAACGCAAACTAATCCATGCACAGTCCAGTAAATCAGATGAACAAGGACATGGTTGTAACTTGAAGTAGAGAGTACAGACTAAAGGGCAAACTTCGCTCAGAGTGTGAAAGACACAGACTTTGAAATACAAAGACTATACATTCCACAAAACACAGCACAAGCACATTACATAAACTTCTTGTTGCACTCCTGATGTGTACATGTGCAATTTTGTGACTTTGAATAAAATTCTGTTTAAAACGACAATCACAAGTTGCTCTGCCTATAAACTTGACCCAAACTGAACCCGGAGGCCCAGATCAAACTGCAAATAATAAACACGGTAAGCTGTTGCTTCCCTCCTGAAAAATTAAAGGCACATCAGTCCTAACAATGCTGCATGTGGCACCCCATCGTCTATCACACATGCATGGAAGAGGCACAGAGAATTAACAAACTGCATCAAAGGGAAGCTTCAAGCTTACCCATACACCCTCACATGTGCATATAGCGGAATCAAACTTGTTCTGCCCTATCTGTTGTCTTCACCCATGGTACGCTCTAAATGTAATAATCTTCATCCTCCTGAACAGGAAATACATTCCTCTTGACCCTGTATCCACTTGAAATGAAATTTACTTCCCCTGAACACTGAATGTGGTTGTCTATGCGACAAGGTCACCAAAATTAACTATGCACATTTCTTCAAAAATTCCTTGAAAGGGTGCTCATACCAGGTAACCCCCCCTCCACCTCTCCCCCAAAGTTCAAACAGGAGATGCGAATGACATGATAAATGCCAATCTGCAGAGGATTCTTCTTTATCATTTCCGAGCTAATCTACAAAAAAAAAGCAGCTATTAAATAACTGTGCTTTATAGGTTCTTCTTAAGGGACCCTTACAACAGTAACAGGATTAGGCAACAAAAGTCACGCCTTCCATAAGGTTTCACACATCCTCAGAAATATCATGTCCTCAATCTCTCTGGAATCAAACAGCATCTGTGCAGAGGTAGACACAAATGAGACAGATTCCTCAGCTGAGAGTATGGCTGACAAAGTAGTTAAGACTGTCTGTATTTGATACTGTCGATGAAGAATCCAGCTTGCGTTTGAGCTTTACTGACAACCATGACGAGTATGGCCAAGACAGCTAGGACTGGTCATGGGAATCTGTGTGTTAACTGGATTCTAAGGTGACGATTTTCATTTCTTGTTTCATCATTCATGAAGCACCTTCGAGGTAGCATTATTGTGTGGTTCCTTGTCTTTGAATCTGCTATGATCTTACTCATCTGTCACCTTTACCTCTGCTACGATCTTACTTTGTCTGTCACTGATGTTGTACATGTGGCTTATCTTAAGTTTTTCTTTCTTCTTGCTGACTCCCTTTTTTTAATCAAAGGGAGCTTCTTACTTTATGTGGTATGTTTTTTTTTTTTCAAAACTAAAAATCAGTAGATGTTTGCTCTATGACTGAGTGACCAAAACATATGTTGTTTTATGTTATGCACAGTGGTACATGTCTACTCCATGACTCAGTGACCAAAACATATGTTGTTTTATGCTAAGCAATGGTTACCTGGCATACGTTATGAGAACAAAATAACATTCTTTTAAGTCTCTTTCAGAACACAGATCTATCCTTCTAAGCACAAAAAGTTATAAATCGTGAACGACTCTGGCTGACCCTGTCGTATTGTATGCTCTCTCATCTACAGATCTGTCACAATATGTTAATCTGATGAATATTAACAGATATGGGTTTATATTCTTGCAGTTGTCTAATGAAACAGAATACGTAAATTTGTGGGTGCATGCTGTGTGTTATATGTGCTATGTGAATGTGCCATGTGTGTGCGTGTGTGCGTGTGCGTGTGTGTGTGTGTGTGTGTGTGTGTGTGAGAATGTATTTGGTTGTAGTAGAGTGTGGATTAGTGTGTGTGTGTGTGTGTGTGTGTGTGTGTGTGTGTGTGTGTGTGTGTGTGTGTGTGTGTGTGTTGTGCATGAATGGGTACATGTTTATATACATGGGTTAATGTATACATTGTGAAATACACACAAAGGCGATATAAACATGGATTCAAACCAAACTTATAAACTGGATATCCCAGTTGCCTGTCTACACAGTTTTCTCTAGCAGACAACACTGGAAAGTGGAAACAGTCAGCTGATGATTGCTAATAAGTGTGTGTGTGTGTGTGTGTGTGTGTGTGTGTGTGTGTGTGTGTGAGTGTGTGAGTGTGTGTATGTGTGTGTGTGTGTGTGAGTGTGCATATGTGTGCTGCAGATATCAAGGTCTTCCCATGCGTGTGCTGCTTTTATCACGTGTCTCTATGCATACACAAGTTAAAGCACAAGTCCCCACGTGTACGTGACTGAACAAAATGGTGCTGTGAAGTGTGGTGTTAATGGCTTTTTTTTTGTGTGTGTGTGAAAGTTCTTATAAACAAACTCACAACAACTTTGGTTAAAGTCAATGGCACTAGGGGGGGAATAACTCTCATTTCACGTGGGTCACCATACAAAATGTTTACATTCATACTGATCATCATCATGTAATCAAAATAATAATAATAACAATAACAATGAAACAAAATAAGGCACTAGAAAAAGAAAACAAACTAGAAACGCCACACACAACCAGCCCTCCAAACTTAAACTACAAGAAAAAAAATCACAACAGTGTTCACAACAATATTGTTTGTATGTTTTGAAAAGTGATAACCGGAGGCCTTCTGAAAATTTTTCACCATGTCTTCATCTTCACAGTCTATCTCAAACTTTAGTTTCAATGTTCTGTGTGAGGAGTCTTTGTTGTTGTTGTTGCTGCTGCTGAAGCTGCTGTTGTTGTTGCTGCTGTTGCTGCACCTGTTGCGGTTGTTGCTGTAGCTGTGTCTGTTGCTGTTGCTGCTGCAGTAGCTGTTGTTGATGATGCTGTGGGGGTGAGGATGGGAACGTCTGCACTGAAGATTGAAATGATGTCTGAAACTGCTGTTGCTGAAGTTGCTGCTGCTGCTGCATCTCCCTCTGCTGTTGCTGCTGCAGCTGTTGCTGCAGCTGTTGATGCTGCTGTTGCAGCATCTGCAGTGAGGGCTGCACAGGAACCAGCTGCACCTGTTGGACTTGTTGTTGCTGCTGCTGCTGCTGTTGACGCTCTTTCTGGCGGCGCTCTAGCTCTCGGTTGAGGGCGTTGCGGTACACTTCATAGGACATGACAATCTGCTCCAAATCCTGTTTGTACAGTCGGCGCAGCAGAGCATCAAAGTAGTCCAGCTCGTTGAGACGGAAGAGTTCCCACTGAAAAAAGATTAAAAAAATCTCAGGTTTGTTGATGAACAATGAAAAGTTATCAGACGTTGTGGTATCCTGATGAACAATTATTGACAATTACACGATGATATCCTACTCCCTCCCGTTTTTTCCACTAAAATCATGTTTATGTCCAATATACCATTGTAAATTAGTCAATTATCTCATATCGGATGAAATGATCTCCATTTGATTAAAGACAATGGAAAAAGATCCTTTCCCAGATGCATCCTCCTTGAAAACTCCTGTGTGATGGCCGATATTCCCGTGACGGCTTAACCTCAGTATGACACCAAGACCAGAATAGATCTCCTGCACTCACGGGGACCAGAGAGTGGCATTATGAAAAAAGCCTACATGGTTGAGGCTCAGGGGCCATGATGGTTGACACTCCAAATGACACCACAGCTGGACTGGACAAGAGCTGGCCAACGAAAAATTTACAACAATCACCATCCCAAAACAAAAACAGCCAAGGGAATGCACTGAGTATGACTTGCTCTCCCGCGACACTCTTAACATGATCACTGTAAATGTTCATACAAGCAGATGTTGGAGCGAAGGTTGAAGGGGACGTACTGGTATAAAAGATAAGTTTAAGAAGTTCTTCCCTTATCCTACTGTAATTTTTTTCCCCCTTTTCTTCTTTTTCTGCTGAAAAGGAGCCTGGTACCTGAAATAGGAATGTCATTTAGATTTACTGATGAAGTTTTCTCCTGTGTATGAACACAAAAGTAAAACACACAAAATGAACATAGACATGTACGCACAAGTGCAGAGAAGAACCCCAAACTAGACCTTTATTTCAGAGGAGAATGCAAATGAAAAAGTGCCTGGTCAGAATAACAACATCAACAGCAAAATCGCTCTACAAACTTTAATGAAGAATACAACACACACATCTAGACACACACCCTGCCACCGTCTTAACACACACACACACACACACACACACACACACACACACACACACACACACACACACACACACATACACACACACACACACGCACTTTACCTTTAATTTGTGGTCATGTTCAGCTGGCGCTTTTGTGTAAACTTTTAACCATTCTGGGATTTCTGGAAAAAGAAAGGTGCTTCTTTTCACTTTTCCTTCTTTAAATTTGCAATCATCATTCTGATACTTTTTGTAGCATTAATCATTTTCCTTCTTTTTACACAATCATCTTTTCTGCTTTCTGCTCCTTCTAACAATGTCCACCTGTGTGCATTTAAGAAAAAAACAACATCCAAATCATTTTGCTTCTTTTTATAACACCCATCACACTGCATCTACAACTTTCATTATTATTTTTACTTTTTTTCCCTCAAACATGCATAGTTCTGCCTTTTGGAAATATCAGTACATTCATAAGTGATTTTCAGACACTGATTAAAATTCTGCCTATTTACAATTACAAAACTGTCAAAACCAAACTTACTTGTCAAGTTTATCTCACATTATTGTAGTTCATTTTCATGTAACTTGAGGACAGTTTTGAAGTAGCAAAATTCTTGTGACCAAAAATATCTTTTGTACACCTTTGTACAGACTGTTTGATGGTGAAGTAGTGCACTTCAAGATGGACAGTATACTGTCAGATATCTTCTTCATTTAAGACAACTTTCTTTTGTTTGCTTCCACACATACCATACATGTATGAAAATAGAAAAACCTTTTCAGGACAAGAAAATGATTTCTACCTCTCTGCAGGTGTGTGATTTTTTTTTTCAGACTGCGTTTTTCTCAGAATATGTATGCCTGTACATGTATGTGTAGCCAAGAGGGTGAGGGTTATAGGCAGGGGGATGTGAGTAACTGTGTGTGTGTGTGTGTGTGTGTGTGTGTGTGTGTGTGTGTGTGTGTGTGTGTGTGTGTGCGTGTGTGTGTGTGTGTGTGTGTGCGTGTGTGTGCGCGCGCGTGTGCGTGTGTGTGTGTTGTAAGAATGGGATGGAGGTAGGTGAGGAGAGACATATGATACTGGGATAGCATTTGGAATGCAAAGCACTATGCCTGTTGTCCAAATGCTGATGAAATAGCCTATATTCAACAACACTCTTGGGCACCTTTATATATCACAAAGCAGTCTAGAATGATAATCATTATCATTTCACATAAACAAATAAAGAGAAAATTCCAATGTTTTCGGACTGTGGCGTTAATAACAAGGAAAACGTTCTTCCACAAAGTTTGATTTTATCATGCTACCCTGTTATCATCTTCATGCCAGAGTCTTCATCAGCCAGCTCCAATTAAGGACTGCAGGAGAAAAAAAATCAATTTGATTTGGATTGTTCACTTTTTAAAAAAGTAAAAAAAAAAAGAGTAAATAAATAGGAACACTCCGTACGCTGCTCTTCTTTTCAGGTCCTCTTCAAGAGAGGTCCCTGTACATGGCTGCACCTTGGTGAGTGACAGCCTTTTTGTCCAGATTCATTGCATTAGCTTCCTCTTGTTGCCAGTGCAACTTCCGTAAGCTTTGTTGCCATCAAGCTCTAGTAGACAACAGGTGAGAACTTCACAAGAGACTTTGATGAAGAAACGGGTTCTATCACTAGGTTGGAAAAAGCAGTGCCAGTTGAATGCATACTTGTTTGCCTTTTCACATGTACTTCTGCTGTCAGTCTGACACCAGAGCCATGCCCTTGTTTGCTACACTTCCCACAACAAGTCCTCATGTCCATGCCTTACCAGAGAGAGAGAGAGAGAGAGAGAGAGTGAGAGAGAGAGAGAGAGAGAGAGAGAGAGAGAGAGAGGAGAGAGA
Organism: Conus canariensis; assembly: GCA_033310375.1. Lineage (NCBI taxonomy): Eukaryota > Metazoa > Mollusca > Gastropoda > Neogastropoda > Conidae > Conus > Conus canariensis. The sequence continues at coordinate 40,445,982 of CM065723.1, read as the reverse complement.
GAGAGAGATATACTGCGCTATCGAGGCACCAAAATGCCTTACCAGACCAAGAAAGGCAACAAACTTATTTCAAAGACCAATCCTAAAACTTTTTCTCTCTTTTCTGCAAGAATGGAAAAATTCAGCTCAGCAGAAAAACACACACACACACACACACACACACACACAACAAAGCCCTCACCATCCTACAATGAAAAAAAACTTCGACAGGTAAAAAACCAAGTCACTTCCTCTTACCTTCATGGAGATAAGGATTGGCTGGCACCAGGACATTGGTGTGGCGCTCCTGGCCAAAGTCTAAGGCAGGTGGCATGTTGAACTGCCCCCCGCCGTAGGCCAGGTAGCGCTGAGGTGGGATGTTCAGGTACGAGCAGGGATGATGCAGCTGAGCTGTGTGAGTTATATGGCTGGGGATGGAAACACAGGGAGAGAAACAAAATCTATTAACATGGATGCATTTTTCATCAGAGCTAAGGCATATTTACAGATCAGGTAGGTCTTTATTTATTGGTAATGGGAACGTCTCCTCATATCCTCATAGCAAAATAGATGGTCATCAAATCCTGGCATGTTTTAAGATTATCACTGTTACAATTAACTGCATTTTCTCTCTAGAGCATTGTCACAGCTGGGTAAGATTCAATGGGCTCAAACTATAAAATTTTCATTGGAACCACAATACTGAACAGTACAGGAGTACAGACTGATGAAAATGACAATGTTTTACATCTGCTTACCCCCATTCCGTTACTTTACGCAACTCCCTAAAACACGCACACACACACAAACACACACACATATACACACACACACACACACAAATACATACGTACTCATGTGTTTGTCCAAATAAAAGCACACTCACCTGTAATAAAGTAAGTACATAAATCTACATGCTAAGATAAACACACACACATACATACCTTTCATACAAATCTAAATGGACATAATGATGATAGTGCAGACAAACGAAGATGAGAAAAACTTTTTTTTTTTTTTAATCCCCAAGTCCAGACGATAAGAGCAACCTCCTCCTTCATGCAGCAGATGACAGTAATAAATGTACATAAAATGACTAATGGACTACTAAAGAAAACTTACTGAGGTGCTTCAAACAACAACCCCCTCACCTCTCCCCCCCCATTCTCATGTGATACCCGCAATTACAACAACAGAATTACAAACCAGGCTCTCTCGCAAAAATACCTGACTGCAGAACTAGTGCTACTGTCATGAGGAGGGAGTTTTTACATCAGAACAGGCACCACTAAACGCCACCAAAATGACTCTGCAGCTGTGCAGCGTCTCCTCTGGAGGGTTTCTCATCATCACATGGACCCAATTCTAATAACTCTCTTCCAGTGGACTGCTACTGCTAGTGCTAGGACTGCAACAAAACCTGGCTGTGTCGGTGTCTTGAAGAGACACAATGAAGCAGCATGGGAGTTAAGTCACCCAGAAATTCAGGGGTGAGACAAAAACTTGTACCATTTACCACATGTTTTTTTCAGAGGAGAGAGGGGGTGGGGGGTGGGGGTGGGGGTGGGGACAGGGAGGAGGCTGTTTTTTCTTCTGTGCCCTCTAAGTGAAAGGACACACGCACACACACAAAGACAGAGGAAAAAAAAGTAATAAAGCAAATAGCAAATAGGTGAGGTTTTTTTCCCCCTCACCCCTGACTAAGTCATATACCAGTACAAACACAGGAACCAGAAGCTGTTCACTCACTTGTAGTAGTAGACGCAGTGGTCCTTGGACTCGATGCGCTCCCACCCTGAGGGCAGGCTCTCCTTCTCCAGCGGGTGGCTCCAGTGGGTGGCCTGTGTGTTATGGTCGATGTAATACTTGCGCCCACCCATTGTCCAGTCTATAGACCACCCTGGGGGCAAGGGCATCTCCTCCGAGGAATAGCCACCTGTCGAATCAGTCAGGAACTGATTGGTATACAGTGTGTTGACAACACTAAAAGGCATCTGGGCCCTAGGTTTTATTACTGTTTATATTTTGCATGTCCTGCATCATCAAGTGAGCCTGTCTGGCTATTGCACAGGGTCTAATGACAAAAAATTATTTAAAAAAATGGTGTATTAATTAAATACACAACTTTGATTTTCTATAAATTTTCTTGATGAAGACTTTCAAGAGATCTGATTTTTAAAATTTTTTCCACGAGTCGATAAACAGCACACAGAAATGAAAATGACCCAAACAAAAATCCCCAAACTAAGTCAGTGTGCTGTGTGTTTTGTACACATGTTGATAGTATATTTATCTATCTTTCTATCTCTCTCTCTCTATTCTATCTATCTATCTCTCTCTCTCTCTCTCTCTATATATATGTGTGTGTGCGTGTGTGCGCGGGTTATGTGTATATATATATGTATGTATGTATGTGTGTGTGTGTGTGTGTGTGTGTGTGTGTGTGTGTGTGTGTGTGTGTGTGTGTGTGTATGAGACAGAGAGAGAGAGAGAGAGAGAGAGAGAGAGAGAGAGAGAGAGAGAGAAACGAAAACAGGTGGCGAGAGATCAATGTCACAATAGCCAATTTTATCAGGGTGCTGCTAAAATTAGCCACACAGAGCAGAAACCAGAGCCGTGACTCGCTAGTCTGATACACAATTCAGTACAAAGAGACAGTATAATACAGACATGTTCCCCTCATCTCACTCCACCATCCCACCCCCATCCCCCACCACTTCCATCCTCTCCCACTCACTGGAACTGGACACTGTGGTGCCTGCGGTGCCCAGGGTGCTGGAGTCCCCCTCGCTGCTGGAGGCCGCGTACAGATTGTGACTGTGCATGAGGCTGCTGGCAGGGTTTGCACTGCCCTGCTGAGCGTAGTGCTTCCGGATCTCCTGGTGGTACTGCTCAATCTGCAGGCTCTCCTCCAGCTGCTGCAGGCTGTGGATATCCGCAGGAGCGGGGGTGGTCGTGGTGGTTGCGGATGAGGTGTGGTGGCTGGTGGAAGGGGAGGGGGTGTTGGATTTGGAGGGGTACTTGTAGTACTGCGTTTGTTGCTGGTTTGCTTCACTGCTGGTTTTCTCGTCTGGTGGGAGAGGTATGAAGATGATGCATGTGATTCGTGAATCTATTTAGATAATATTAAGAAAGCGCGATCTGTCTATGGGTTTTATGTTCTGTCATAACATGATAAAGCTATACACATTTAACCCAGTTTCAAACTTTCTAGAGTCGAATATAACAATTTAATGTGATTAAGATACCTTCTCAAAAAGTTATTCTTGTTCCTTTTTGAATATATGTGAGAGTGTAACCTGAATTCTAGAGCGTTATGCACCTACTGGAGATTGTAAGTTTTAATACTAAATCACAATAACTACAAATACTGAAATGACAGTAACTCTATGAGTGTCTGCTGATATGATATTCACAAACACCACGCCACTGCTTGTCATTTGTTCAGTAAACAGTTTCACACCAGTTTACTGTCCTGCCTTTCCATGTAGTGTATGCTAAAGATGTTCTCTCCTCTTTTAATAACCCTTGGTCATGGAAATGGATGATAAATGACGTACAGAAGAATTGTCTCACGAATACTATTAAGCTAGTGTGTTCTACTGAGATTAGATAACACAACCACCAGTAGTTCTACACAAACCCAAAACATGCTTGCTTTCTGGAGATCTGCCGTGAAGTCATCAGAAGAATCAGGCAATTGAATCCATTGGTGAATCAGCTTTGAAAGAATCAACGAATTCCGAACAACAACCCTCCCCAGCAAGATAATACAGATGTCCATCCGGGTTACAGGACAGACTGTCCAAGGATTTGTTTGAACCTTTGAGACTGAATCATGGCCACTAACCAGCAACAGGCAGGGAGTGCTCCAGAGGATGCCTGGATCCCCTTCATTCAATCAATGTACCCCGATCTCCTTCAGACAACCCATTTTTTCCCGCCCCTTTTCTTCAATCAGGTTCCTCACGCTGTGGAAACTGTCGAAGGGCAATCTGCTCTTGTCAGACAGAATCCACCTACACCCCCACCTGGCACATCTAAGAAACGGCGACGTGCCAGACATAATGCACTTTATTCAAAATCAGCAGAGCATCAACATCATCACAGTACTCCTCACCAGCAGGCACAGTTTTCACAGACAACCCATCAGGCCTGCAGGACAAACACATCAAGGAAAGTGATCGTCAGGATGATGAGACGCAGTACCAGTGTCTCCAGGCCCTGAGGGGTATCAAAGAGGTCATGATGGTAATTTCTCAAATGATGTTCAGGAAGTACCTGGACAACAAAAATAACCCCCAGCAAAACATCAGCCCCACCAACATTATCATTTCTCAACTCTATCACCCATCCATCCATTACCCCCAACATTGCTGATGGGGAAAATGACATCATCATTCTTTACTGTCAGTATGGCATTCTGGTGGGTGAAGTCAAATCTGTTGGAGGGAAGTACCTCTCTCCACAGCCATCAGCAGACCTGATCATCAAGAGGGTCTTGAAGGCCATAGAGCAACTTGACAACTGGGAAGTCGCACTCAAGCACCTTGTACACGACATGGCTGGCGGCAACATCAGGATGACAAAGGTGCCTCTTCTACCCAACATCGCCTCAGCTCAGCTGACTGCGGCAGTGAACAGCTCTCAACAGCTCCAAGCTGTGAGTAGACATTATAGGCATACCTTAGTGCTGAGAGACAAGACACATTCTTAGCTGACCGCAAATCAGATAACACGTGCAAACAGATCACATCTGTCATCTGTGTATGCCAATTCTAATGGTTTAGTTTTGCTCACAGTGTCATGAGCACAGGTTTGTATACTTTGAAACTCATAAACATCCATAGACTGTATAAGAAAGACTGCACATGCTGCAATTCATATTGGTCTGTGAACATTATTTGACACATAATTGGATTTGTACTTAACATGCATAATTGTGGACTGTAAGAGCGTAGAGTTTGGTTTCTAACCAAGGATAGGCGTAATGAAAAATTTTCTAAAAAAATGTTTTCTAATTGATGATTGATTCCTTGACTGATAAATGGCAATGACGATGGTGATAGTGGTGAAGATGATGATGATGATGAGAAAAATAATGATTACCATGAAATTAGTAAAATAGTAATAATGGAGGGGTACATCTCTCTTGTGCACTTAGGCACATCAGCAGCTGAGGGGTACAATCTGCAGTACTGTTCTAACGAGAGTTCTCCTGACTTGTGTAGGCCTTGCAGTAGTTTGGTCAGGCGGGCAGTATACTTGCTGGTGGGATTTTTGTTCAGCTGTTGGTAGGTTCAAAATTCCCTTTGTTCCTCTTGAGTGCTACAGTTTTCAAACCTTCTAACTCTCTGTACCTTGGAGTCAACCTCCCCCAATCCCAAGGCTTTCAACAGTACCAAGGGGATGAATGGCTGTTGGGTTAAACAGTCTTGAACCGTATGCAGTCTGGCCCTAGGGCGACACCAGGCTGACAGACTTCATTTGTGCAGGCGTTCCCAACATGTATGGACATCCATTGCCCTTCCCTGATACGAGGCTCTGCCAGGGCGACCGCTTATGATCCCTCAACACTAAGAATACCTTCTTATGGGTTCTCAAAATACTTTGTCTCGCTTGCACCTTGGGATCTTCGGGTGCAGGCTTGGGACTTAAAACTGGATCCACACAAAACAATAGTTGGCGTAGTAAAAGAGGTGGGAGAAGAAGAAAGGTAGGTACGAATATAACAAAAGCTGAACAACTATCCAAGAAGTATTTCAGGATTTGTACTTGGAACTGCTGCAGTGCCAGAAAGAGGATCTCAACAAGTGAAAAACTAGCATGTGACTTTGATGTTCTGTGTCTACATGAAACTAGAAGTGCCGCCCACAGACCATTACAATTGGATGAATTCATAATATTTCAAAAGCATGATGGACGAGGACTAGCTATGATAATAAAAAACAACTTGAAAAACAAACTGTCCGGGATAGACTTGGAAAAATGGTGTAGCAGCACACGTGAGCTAATGGGTGTGAGGCTAGAAAGACCGGATGGTAATCAGAGAAGCCTTGTAGTCATCAATGCATATATACATCCAGGTACCCACACATCGAAAACGGATTGGACCTTTCTGGAGGAAACAGAACGTGAATTTGGAGACTCTGTCATAATATGTGGAGATCTTAATGCACGCTCAAAATTGTGGGATCAACATGGTACCAATCCTCAAGGAATTGCACTGGAAGCGATGTTGGATGAAGTACTTCTTAGTGCACTGACATCATCATCCCCAACACATACAGGAAGGCAGGGTGACACTGACAGTGTCATTGACTTTGCACTCAATGGACCAAAATTCACAGCAGGTATGAGTGTGGAAGCACTTCTTCATCATGGAAGTGACCATTTCCCTTTTGTGTTCAGTTTACAGAAACCATCAAAAGTTACACAAACGAAACAAAAGGACCCTTTTCAATACAACGACAATGAAGGGGATATCATAGGAACGTTAAGGAGTAGAAGATGCAAAAGAAACAATGCTACAACCAAACAAATCGTCCAACCCCTTTGGTTGAATATAGACACAGAAACAGCCTGGAAAGAGAAACGCAAGGCTGTAAGAATTTGGCTGAGAGAAAGAAGAAAACCTTGCCCTGATCTAGCTATTAAAACAGACATGAATCAGAAGACTGAACAATTCGAAAGAGTAGCTGAAGAAGCAAAAGAAACCAAGTGGCAACAGTTTTGTCTGTCACTTAATTATGACACAACACTGACTCAGTTCTGGCACTTTTATAGTCGCATGGAAGGAAAAAACAAAACAAACGCAACCCCAGATATCTTAGACGCTGATGGGATCACAAAACTGAAGACAAATTTAGAGAAAGGGTCGGCTCTACTTAAATGTTTCACAGAACAGAGTGATCAAAGAAATCTGGAGGAAAGGAAGAAATATTTGACCAAGTTAAACCAACACCTAGCTCAGACTGGCATTGATGATGAAATCACAGAATCTGAACTGGATGACGCAATAGCTAGATGCACTAAGGATAGTGCTCCAGGACCAGACAAAGTACGGTATGCAGATATCAAACAGCTCTCAGAAGAGGAGAGAGCCAAACTCTTCAGTCTCTACCAGGAGAGTTTTGATAAAGGCTATGTCCCAGAAGACTGGACTCACAGCTACCTGAAAGCTTTACCAAAGCCAGGAAAAGATCATCATCAGCTAAATGACTACCGCATACTCACTATGCAAAATATAGCAGGAAAGCTCACGGAACGAATCATAGCAAGAAAACTCGCAAGAGATCTTGAAAGTCGACAAATCCTCCCATCAAATCAAGGAGGCTACAGAACAGGTAAAAGTACATGGGAAAATGTGGCCGCTTTTGCCTATGAAGTGTACAAAGGATTCCAAAGAAAGGAAGAAACACTAGCTGTTGCAATAGTTATGGAAGATGCATACAACAAAGTCCAGTTCTCGCTTCTCATGGAACTACTCCTTGACTATGGAGTCAGTAAGACACACGATGGATAGCAGCGGCACTTCGGGAGCGAACCGTCATCCTACGATTTGGAGATTGGACTTCTGAGCCTCATAAACTTTCTATGGGATTACCTCAAGGTTCTCCTCTTTCCCCTGTTTTGTACAATGTTTACACTAAAGGCCTAGCAGGCCTCAACAGAAACGGAATTGCTCGAGTGATGACATTTGCAGATGACGGCCTGATCTACAAAACATCAAATAATGCTGAAGAAAGAACGAAAGCAGTTCAGCAACAGCTGAACAACATTGCTCAGTGGTGTCAAGAAACTGGATCGTCCATCAACCCTACAAAAGCCCAGACATTAGTCTGCACTGTCAACAACAAGACATCAGGACAAGTACCCTCACCAGTTTCCTTCAATGGAATACTAACTGAATCAACTAATATATAGTAACAACCTACGCTATTTGGGTGTAGGCTTTGACAGAATGCTAACCTTTAGAAAGCATGTTGAGAATATTGTTCTTAAATGCAAAAAAGGCTCTGCCATGAAAGCAATGGCAGCTAAAGGCATTGAACAGCGCCATCTCTACCGACTGTATCACGCACTTGTGCTCAGTGTGATAGATTATGGATTAGGGCTTACAACACTGTCCAACAGCAACCTTCTCAAATTAGAAAGAATTCAAAATGAAGCAATGAGATTGATCCTGGGAACCACAAAGGACACACCATTTCAAACTATGCGATACCTGCTTGACCTTCCTTCAGTGCAGACAAGACACAAGCTGGAACAGGTGAAGGCATATTTCAGAGCCCTTGAAAATCCCCCAAACCCACTTCATGCGGCGGTCAAGGAAACAAAAGGCACTCGGCTAGGACGTGGAAAATCATGGATGGGACAGACAGAAGACAGTATACAGCTTGTGTGCCAGTTAGCAGAAGTCAAAGAAACCAAGGAATGGGAGAAATATCCAGACCACTTGAAGCACCTCTACCAAATTGCCATCACTCCAGAACTTGGAAGACATTGTCGAGAACGGCCAGAAGGCAAACCAGTGCAGAAATTCAGATGCTGGTAGAAGACCTTTGCACAAAAGATGATATTTTAATATACACTGATGGTTCTGTCACCAAAGGTAAGTCAGGCTGGGGATACACAGTGAAGCAAAATGGCCGAACTATTCAGGAAGACAATGGTGCGCACAGTTTAACAACTTCAAGTCTAACAATGGAGGTAGAAGCAGTGACACAAGCACTCCACTGGCTTATATCCATATCCCAGTTTCAAACTCAACAAGCCATGATATTGACCGACTTCATGAACCTACTTCAGAAAGTGAAAAGTGGAATGGGAAGCCCTGTTAAGAATGAACTAATGCGCAGCCTTCCATTGGAGAGACTCATATGGATGTACTGCCCTGGACATGCTGGAGTTAAAGAAAACGAAAGAGCAGACACACTGGCTGGCAAGGCAACAAGAAGAACTGGATTACTGCTTGGCCGATCTGATGTGATAAGAAATCTGAAGAATCACTTAAGCAAACAAGAGCAAGGCCACTATACCATAGACCATCTTTCAGATCTGAACATCAAGAGAGGAAGTGGCCGCACATCCAGACTTAAGGGAAGAGCAAGAAACATCACCAACCAAACAAACATTGGAATAATTTCATGGCCAACATTGCAAAGACTCCTAGAGATTGGGGCAAACTCATACTGGGCCTTTCCAATAACAGACACAAAAGATGAAACACGTCAGCTGAGATAAGACTTTGGATCTCTCAGGGTCCCCAGCGTATACTGTAGATGTGTGTGCGCTGGTGTGTGTTCATCAGTGGGGTGATGCCAGCATGTTAATTAGAGTGTCCATGGACATCATGAGTGTGGAAGAATTGGTATATGAGTGTGTGTGAGAGAGCGAGTGAGTGTATTGTGTGGTGTGCGTGTGCGTGTTCATCAGTGGGGTAATGCCAGCGTGTTAATTAGCGAGTCCACAGACATGTGTTTTGAAGCGTTGGTGTGTGAGTGTGTGTGTGAGAGTGTGTGCGCGCGTGTATGTGCGTGGGATGTATTTGAGGGGGAGTTGTTCTTATTGTTATGTGTATGTGTGTGTGCGCGCGAGTGTGCGCGTGCACTTAGATGCTGTATTTGATGGTCTTGTTCTTGTTCCTAAGTTGTCTTCTGAACATTCACGCATGCAGTCACAACACACACACACAAACACACGCGCGCGCGCGCGCACACACACACACACCACACAAGAACGTGTGCGCATACATTCGCTCACTGTTACCCACACACATATACACATGTGTGCATGGGCACGTCCACACCGACACGTGCGCACACACAGGCATACACATAAGCGCACAAATGCACACACACATGCACATGCCCACATACAAAGACACACACATACACACAGATATGTACACATATAGCCTATATGCAGATACGTGTGCTCACACAACCCCACAAATTACACACACACATATACGCACACGCACTTCTGCACACGCACACACACACAAACAAACGCGCACACATGCTTGCGCGCACACACATACACGCACACACACATGCGCCCACGCACACACACGGGCCCATGCCCACACATCATACACACACGTGTACATTCCCTACACACACACACACACACAAAAACAAAACAAAAAATGGTAGGTAGGCACTCAAGGTCTGACAAGCGCATTGGGCTAATGCGTACGTCAGACATCCGCTGAGTCGTAGCCACGAGACCCTCTTCTTCAATTGTCTCATCTTTGTTGTTAATTCATTTATCCATCAGCTTAAAATCATGCGTAGTGTGGTCTCAAAACTCAGCGGATGTGGTGTAGCATACATGGACTTGTCCGCACGCAGTGACACCTCCTTGATGAAACTTAAACTGAAACTTTAATAACCCCAAAAAGCCTTACCAAAAAATATTAGTTTTTTGTCACAGACATTTTCACTTCATGTAATAAATATGGGTGGTTTTGTCCTAAGCCAAATGCATATAGGTAAAATAATGCATTTTGTCATGTTTGATAACCTTGCATGACATGCAGCTTGTAAATACATTGGCCTCATATATATTACATTTTGCAGCCCAGCATGACAATAGATAAATACATGGATTCAATTTGAAATGCACATCACACAGTTCCTCTTCTGGTGTCTTGACTGCAAGGATCAGCACTTTGGAGGAGATGTTTTACATGTACAAGTAACACTGTTGGATGCAGTTGTTCTGCCTACAGACAAGAGCTGTTGATATGATATCATGTGCTGTGTGTCGCATCCAAGCTATGTAGCGCCAAAAGCACCTGATAATCACTTGCTGTTTACAGCATCATGTTATCAAACTAATGTGTTGTAAAATCTGATAAAGATTGTGATAGTTCTAAAACTTCAACAGGATTCTTATCCCCTGAAAGCCAGTCTGAATAAAAGACAAAACCCTACAAAAAACAAAGTTTCAATTTTTTTTTTTTTTTTGCATACCAAATGACAGATACACAGATGTAATGAGGCCAGTTCACTCATAGATGAATAGAAATTTAAAAAGTAAATCATAGTGTCATATAATTTTTTTTGTTGGCAAACTTCCTACACATACATAGCAACAATGCAATCATAAACGAGAACTATTCTCTCACCCACAGGAGAAAATAAAAACAACAGCATTCATCAAGAGATTTTTTAAAGTGAAGGATTTTCAGTTTTGTTTTGTTACCTGGATCACCCATGGCCCCAGCAGCAGAAGGACCCCTGTCATCTCTCAGTGCCAGCGCGTAGCTCTGTACACCCTGCGAGACAGGCTGGCTGACGGTGTAGCCTGTCTGGTTGGCCATAGAGCGCATGACACCAGCTGACACAGCGGCCGACACTGGCTGAGAATACACCAGCCCGTAAGTCTGAGAAGGATGGGGGGAGGAAGTCACATCTGTGCGAGTCACCGGGGAGGATGTCAGCCTCAAGTTTTGTACACCTTGTGTTAGCATATGAGACAGAGGCACTTGCTGCTGTTGCTGCTGCTGCTGCGGTTGTTGTTGCTGCTGCTGTTGCTGCGGTGGGTAGTGGTACCTGGCTTGCTGTTGCTGTTGGAACTGCTGATACACAGGGTGATATTGCTGCTGCTGAAGATGGTACTGTTGTTTCTGCTGTGGCTGGTACTGTTGATGATGCTGTTGCTGAAGTTGTTGTTGCTGCTGTATGTAGCGGTCAGATGTTACAGGAGCACTCATGGTGGTTGCTCCATAGCTGTGGGCCAGCCGAGGTGCATGAGCAGAAGGGATAACCTGCAATGCAGGTATCATTTGAGAGACCTATACTTTTTAACAGACTCAGTTATACCAACACAGCACAGAGATATAGTTATGGTCAGATTCTTTTCAACGAATCAAATCAAGTCTACATCAATAAAGGTCTGTGATATATATATATATATATATATATATATATATATATAAAACAGAACTTGCCTAAAGACTATGACATTAACTATTTTGGATCAGAACTAATAAAACACAAGTCAAATTTTCACACATTTCAGAGGCTATGACTAAAACAATGTCCACAAATAGATATAATAAATGTATAAGGATGATTTTCTACCTGCTCATGACCAACGCAATTTACAATAACATTACAAGCTTTACTAAAATCAGACCTGTTTACCCTAAAACTGGCATTGGTGTATTTTTCAACAAAAATGTTTTTTCTACAAACAGAGAGTACAAAATTAAAAAATTTCCATAAAAGCAGGATGGAGGGAAGGGAGAGTGAAGGGGGTGAGGAGAAGCTTTCATTTTGTTTCCACTGATCTTTCTAACACAAATTACATCCAAACATGATTCATCAGCATGCTTGGGCACTAACATGTTCTCTTTTTTTTTTTTTGATGTTTCAAGGCATGTTGCTGAAGGAAAAAACAGCCTGATGTGCTTTCACCTGCAGAAGTTAGCAAGAGTTGTCGCCTTTTGTTCAAAGCCCCTACTGTGGTTAAACTCTGCAAGTACGATTACCACATACAGACCTTTTGTCTCTACAATTTTTTTTCGGCATATTTCGTTTTGGTTAATCATATTTGTCTATTTTTGCCAAAACTGTGTACAAAATAGGGCAAAAACTGTACGGGTAAACAGGTCTGTAAAATGTAGTGACAAAACACAAACTACTGACGGAAGACTCAAATTTGTCAGTAAACAACTTACATGCTCATGAACACAAAACATCTGACTTAAAACTGATAAGTATGCTGCTGGCCATGATAATTGCTTTGATTCTGAAAAAAGTAAAGGATAAAAATGAAAAGGACAAAGAAATCTCAAATTTAACATATTTCATCTAAAAAAAAAAAAAAACCCATTAAAAAAATCATGTTACAAACCAACCTGCTGGTGAGGGGCATAAGATGCTGGCGTTCTCGCTGTGCGTCCAGAGCGAGGGAAGGAGGTCCCAGGCCGAACTGGGCTGTGGTAGTCTGACAAGCATCAAAATTAAAGCAGGCAATGAAATGTATTCCTTTGAATTTTACAAATATTCCACGTTTCATTGACCTACTGAGTTCATAATGATTGTAATTTTAAGGGAGCTTAAATGTACACTCACATGGTGATAGTGATGTTATTTGCAGTATGTCTGCATAACACACACACACACACACATACATACAAACATTACCCACACAGAGAGCAAAATAAACTTTTCATCTGAAGAGCAAATAGACACAAGCATGTATACCCTATCCTCTCCCTCCACATACAGCATACAATTTATCCATGTTTTATAATGGTAACATTTAATGCGATTTGTAGGAGATGCATGTCAAAAAGCCCTATCTACAGTAAATCCGACCAAATAGATCTTTCTTTGTTCCAAAACTTTACTGCTTTTATTTTGTGCATACAAAATAGACTCGCTGACATAAGACACATACAAATTTCACTACACCTACTTCCTGATATGTTTAATTGCTTAAAAGTGATGCACACTGAATCATAATCTTGAATAAATAATAATTGGTTTGAAGGGTAAATGAATTAAACAAAAAAGTTAAATGTATGATAGCTGTACAAAAAAACACATCTAGCTGATTTCAAATATCTCCCATCAATTGTCAAGATCACTAGCACAAAGCAATGCTTCTACTGAGCGCAAATTAAGTCTCACTGAATATTCTGACCATATCAAGACCTGATGCATAGCACAGCACTTTTTGACCAGTCAAGAAATACCCACCAAACACTGACAGATTCTGCAACTTGTTGCATGGTAACCCAAATCATTTCAAAACCATCCACTTGCCCCTAAAGCTACTTCTTAATTCTTAAGCAATCATAAATCACTATGTAAATTTCTCAGAATAACTTACTTCTCAACACAGGTGGTGTGTCTCGTTTGACATAACGGCCAGCAATCCCTTCATTGCCGAGTCCGGCATCCTTCTTTTTGGACAATTTGCTGCGCTTATCCATGGCCCTTTTTCAATTTTCAAGAATTACTTCCGAAATATAAGCTGCCGACTGTTGCTTGTTTGATAACCAGCATCCTACTGAAGAACTTGATTTGAGCACAATGTGTTTGAGCCAAAAAATAAATATTTCATCATGCTGGCCTATGTGGCTGTAATTAAATGACGAAAAGCATTAGAAATATTGCCTTTTGTTTTGCAGTTTATGGATGGCTTCACATTATGAAAATGATATTTGTTAAAATTTACAATTAGACAGCATTAAATATAGAAATAAATTCTGAGATAAATGTTCACAGAAAATCTGATCATAGAGTAATAACATCATCAGTGCACTGACTGGTGGTACTTTTGAGAAGACTGTTAAAAAAAAGACTCTAACAACAGACTGCCTTTAATAAGTCCCAATACCTAAACTGCAGTCAAGATTTTATTGCCTGTCTTTTGTAATGTAACAATATTTCATGTAATCAATGCAGTCAATGATGTACACAAATCTCCAAAGTCTCCTCTGCGGGCACACATCAGTAATTATCACCGAAAATAACTGTGCACTGTAGATTTCACTATTCAGGTATTCTCCGGCTGCTGTGTTGGAATAAATTCCAAGCTCATCTTCACACCTGCAGACACAGTGAATATCATTACCGACGTTACCTATGTACTTTCAATTTACTTGTAGCAAAATGGGTAGCTAGGAGGGTTTTGCAACTATTTCCTTTCACAATTTGTCGAATTTTGAGTTGTATAAAGGGTTTCATGGCCTGCGTTAGGTGTGAAAAAGCGAGTGCAATAGTATGACTTGTGATATTTGGTCACAATGACACGACAATCGTCTGCTTGAGGAAAAATCGTCTGAGACTCGTGCGTGCAACAGGCGCTTTTAGATTTTCAGGAAGCACTGCAGGTGTCTAAAGAGAAGAAAGCAGACAATGATATAATTCACATGAGGCCTGTAAGTCACGAAAGAAAAAAAAAGCAAAGAGATAATAAACTTCTAATCACAACCACAATGCTGCCAGCAACGGATAAAAAGAAACTTGATGAGTGAAAAAGTTCTACGCCCGACGGAAAACTTCTCAGTATGTTTATAACGTCATCAGCATTGTAGTTGCGAGAATAGGTAAATCGGAAATGACGAAGAGCACTGACCTGCGCTGTTTACCGTAGCAACTTCACACCTAGGAAACGGTGGTTTGACCGCGAGTGCAAACCATCCGTCGAATCTTCGTACAAATCTGCTCCGGCTACAAGAAATTCAGAGATAGTGGTGATTGATTGTCTTTGAAGAGACAGCATGTCTGAATCAAAACCAGAAACGCCAGCCGTCTCGGCGTCTGCGTCTGGAGATTTACAACCCAAAGAGCAGGAATTCCTGAAGGCGAAATCCTACCTGCTAACGGCGAGCACGAACACAGGATTGAACTTGTGAGTAGTGTGTGTTTTAGGGCTTAAGACAGAAATGATACGCAGCAACAAGTTAATTAGACGATCTGGATTTGTTGTAAAACCATAAGGTTAATTTGTACTTGATGAAAGCATGCAAGGGTTGTCATTAATCATGACCTGAATTTTGGGACCGTATGTAAAAAAGCCCTCCGGGTAATTTTTAAATGATTTTTTTTTTTTTAATTATTCATTAAAACATTCAGACCAAATCAATTTAGATGTATGTCACATAAAATTAGCTGACCGTGTCCTTATTCAGAGTTGATAGAATGTTTAGTACGTTTTCCAACAAAAATCACGTTTATCTTTGATGGAGAACACACACACACACACACACACACACACACACACACACACACACACACACACACACACACTACTTAGAGGGTGACGGTGAGTGGTTAGGAAAGGCGGCATGCTCTGCTCAGTATTCATGAAAACAATATTTACACTGTTATTTGCAATATGGCAATACAACTGTACTACGTTGGAAAATGAAAAAAAAGTCTGTTCTATCATTTTATTGCGACATTTGCATTTCTGCTAATTAAACAGATACGATGATTTTTTTTTTCGACATTGGCATTTCTGCTGTCCAAACAGACACGATCATTGTTTTTTGCGACATTGGCATTTTTGCTATTCAAACAGATACGATCATTGTTTTCTTGCGACATTTGGCATTTTTGTAATTCAAACAGACACGATCATTGTTTTTTTTTGACATTAGCATTTTTTTTGTAATTCAAACAGATGCGATCATTGTTGTTTTTTTTTGTGACATTAGCATTTTTTGTAACTCAAACAGATACGATCATCTGTCAACTGTCTTGACTCGTGTGCTTGACGAACGGCCGGACAATGTGGTGGACATTTTTGAGGATGTCAGCAAAGATGTTAAGAGGTCCAAGTTCACATCAGACGTGGACACGGTGCAGAACAAACTCGACAAATCAACAGAGGTGGCCTTGGCAATGATCCAAAAGAAACTGTTTGCTGTGAGTATATAGGTACTCCCTCTCTCTCTCTCTGTCTATCTCTCTCTGTCTCTCTCTCTGTCTGTCTCTCTCTGTGTCTGTCTCTCTGTCTATCTCCCTCCCTCTCTCTCTTGCGCGTGCACAATGTCTTTGCTCTGTCTTGCTCTGTCTGTCTGTCTGCATATCTGTCTGTCAATGTCTGACTGCCGGTCTATCCGTCTGTCTGTCTGTCTGTCTGTCTCTCTCTCTGTCCCCCCTCTCTCTGTCTCTTTCTCTATGTCTCTCTCTGTCTCTCTCTCTCTACCTCACTGTCTGTGTCCGTCTGTCTGTCTATCTCTCCCCCTCCCTCTCTCTCTCTCTCCCCTTTTTCTCTCTCCAATACGATGCAGCGCAACACGACATGACACGACACGACACAACACGACACAAACATAACGCAATAGAGTTCAACCCAGTGCAGTGCGATGCCATGGAATATTGTTGTCCGCAATTTGAAAGATACGATACGATACCATGCTATTCGGTTCAACAGAGTACGAACATGACACAGCACAGACAGGAGAAAGTACCTTTCTGAGCTTTATCTCAGTTTTCAGATGAAGGGGTCCCGTCCCGCGTGTTGCTTGCACCTAACGCATGTACAAGAGCCCATGGCAACAAGGGGACTGCCTATGGCAAAACACTGTAGGAAAATCCATTTTTGACACGTGAACAAAACCGTACGCAAAGACTCATGGTTAGCGATGTACCATGGTGACGTACCCATGCTAGGGGAGAGCGGCCTGAATTTCAGACGGAAAAAATCTGTTGTGACGACGAAGTGTAATAACAGAGTATAGCACAACACAGCACAGTACTATGTATCACAACACAGCACAGCAAAGCTAAGCGCAACACAACACAGCACAGGACAGCACAAGACTACACAACAGCACAGGACAGCACAGCACTACACAACACAGCACAGGACAGGACAGCACGGCACAACACAGCACAGGACAGGACAGCACGGCACTACACAACATAACACAGCACAGAACAGCACAAGACTACACAACACAACACAGCACAGGACAGCACAGCACTACACAACACAGCACAGGACAGCACAGCACAGCACAGCACAACACAACAAACACAGAACACACAGCACAGCTGAGCACGACACATCTCAGCACAGCGCAGCACAACACAGACAGCAAAGCAGAGCACGACACAGCTCAGCACAGCACAACACAACGCAGCACAGCACAGCATAGCACGTCACAGCGCAGCAGAACATAGCGTGGGACGGCACATCACAGCAGAGCACAGAATAACACAGCACAGCGCAGTACAGCACAGCGTGGGACAGCACAGCACAGCACAGCGCAACGACAAGCCACAACACGACACATGCACACCACAACGCATGCGCAATGGAATACGATCCAATCCCATGTAACGCAGGGCTATGCAATACCATACAATACAGTGCAGTACGATACGATACAATGGGACTCGGCACGATGCAATATGATACTGCACAGTGCATTGCACTAGCTGACAAAAAGACATGATGCTGTTTAATATGATACGACACAATATAACACAACATGGCACGACACAACACAACCCAACACAGGACAGCACAACCATCAACAGTACAACCCAACCCAACTCAACGGCCCGCCCTATAACTCCCCATCCCCCACTCCCCCCCCCCTCTCTCTCTCTCTCTCTCTCTCTCTCTCTCTCTCTCTCATCACACATACAAGCACACGCACTCACACACACACCACACAACAAACACACACACCACACACACACACACACACACACACACAACACACACACACACACACACACACACTACACACACACTCACTACACCACACACACCCAACACCCTCAATCCACACTTCCCTCACTCACACCTACCCAGACACTCTCTCTCTCTCCTCTCTCTCTCACACACACACACACACACACATGCACACACACACACACACACACCACACACACACACACACACACACACACACACACGCACACACACACACACACACGCACACACACACACACACCACACACACACACACACACCACACAACACACACACACACAACACACACACACACACTCACACTAATGCACACTCTACTACGAACAAACACATTCACACACACACACAGTGGCACACACAACACACAGTGGCACACACACACACAGTGGCACACACACACACACACACAAACACACACACACACACACACACACACACACACACAACACACACAAACACACACACACACACACACACACACACACACACACACAACACACACACACACACACACACCACACACACACAACACACACAAACACACACACACACACACACACACACATATCATCATCATCGATCCGCATTCCCTCCCTCCCACGGCAGAAAGGCGAAGGGGAGGAAGAAGAAGCCGCGCAGGATGAGGAAGTGGAGACGCCCCTCCCCAACCTTATGGAACTGTGCTTCTACTTCGAGCAATCGAGCATGGGTCTGAACCGGGAGGAAATGATCCGCGTGTGGCTGGCCCTGAAGAACCTCGTGGACAACCATCCCTTGCAGCACGTGCGCTTCTGGGGCAAGATCCTCGGCACAGAGCAGAACTACTACGTGGCGGAGGTCGAGTATCGCGAGGGCGACGAGGAAGAGGAGGAGGAGGAGGAGGTGAGTGTTGGTCAGGGTTGGTGAATGGGGTAAGGCGGGGATGGGATGGGGTGGTGAAGGGGGTGGGGATGAGGATCGAGGTAGAAGGGGGGTAGGGTGAAGTCTGTTTGTGTGTTGTGTGTGTGTGTGTGTGTGTGTGTGTGTGTGTGTGTGCGCGGCGCGCGCGCGCGCGCGCGTGCGTTTGCGTGCATGCGTGCGTGTGTGTTGCGCATTTGTGTGTATGAGTGTGTGCGTGTGTGCTTGCAAGTATGTGTGTGCGTGTGTAAGCATGCGTTCGTGCGCGCGCTTGTACGTGTGTGTGTGTGTGTGTGTGTGTGTGTGTGTGTGTGTGTGTGTGTGTGTGTGGTGCATGATTGTATGTATGTATGTGTGTGTGTGCGCGCGCGCGTGTGTGCGCATGCGTGAGCGTTATGTTTAGAGAGAGGAGAGGAGAGAGAGAGAGAGAGGAGAGAGAGAGGAGAGAGGAGGAGAGAGAGAGAGAGAGAGGAGGAGAGAGAGAGAGAGAGAGAGAGAGGAGAGAGAGAGAGAGAGAAGAGAGAGAGAGAGAGAGAAGAAAAGAGAGAGGTTGATCAGAGAGGAAGAAAAGAAGAGGGGTTAGAACTAAGCAGGAACCCAATGATGAGAGTTTGTCTCATCTCAGGCAGAGGAAAACAGAAGTAGATAAGTAAATACACAGAGAAGCGAAGAAAGGTTTGTTATAGAAAACAGACAACAGCTGATGATAATGCAAATACACAGAGAAGCGAAAAGGTTAAAAAAGAGAGTGAGAAAGTAAGAGGAGAGAGAGAGAGGAGGGAGGGAGGAGAGAGAGAGAGAGAGAGAGAGAGAGAGAGAGAGAGAGAGGATCCATATTAATTTATTGGTTTGCTCTCTCTCTCTCCCTCCCTCCCTCTCTCTCTCTCTCTCTCTCTCTCTCTCTCTTCTCTCTCTCTCTCTTTCTTTGGGAGAATCTTTTTAGGAGTGACTTTACTGGGAGAATCTTGATCAGATGGGTCTTTGTTAGGAGAAGTTTGCTTAGGATTATCTTTTTTGGAAGAATCTTGATCAAAGGGGTCTTCATAGGAGAATCTGGAGTAAAAGGGTCTTAACTGGAGGAGGGAGAGAAAGAGAGAGAGAGAGAGAGAGAGAGAGAGAGGGAGAGAGAGAGAGAGAGGGAGGGGGTGGGGTCTGTAAGGGAAGTCTTGATTGGGAGGAGATTATTTAGAGACTTCAGTATTACCAGTGTTGTGTTTCTTGCTCCATTTCAGAAGAACAAGAAGAGGATGACACACCCAAGCCAGACTTCAAACCGCCACCCACTGTGCCCAAAGAAGACAACAGAACCGGTGCCAACAAGAAAGTTTACTTCGTCTGCAATGATCGTAAGTGTCAGGGAAGCAAAGTGCGCATTACGCCATTGATTTATGGTCGGTGGGAAGGAGTGGTGTTTGTTTTTAACTGGTTGGGATGAGTCGCTTGTTTGAAAATTGTCAGTATTTCATCTTGGCGTGAGTGGACGCATTTCAATGAGCGCGTGTGTTATGTTTGAAATAGGAGATTTCTTAGGTTACCATATTTTCTTGTTGTTTTTTTCCCCTACGTTCTTTACTCCAGTGAATGCTGGAGTGCTGATTTTGAACGGGTTGTTACACAATGCCTTCCAATATGCCACCGTTGTGCAGTGGTTAGAGTTGTAGGTTGCAGGCTGGAAGGTCGTGGTTTCGATCCCATTGCAAGTATATTTATAAATGTGGGATTTTGGGTCCCCAGCGGGCTCGTCCGACAGCGGCTGAGTGTGTTATGGGCCGAAAGAGGAATACTTGAACCACACTGCCGAGCTTCATCCACGTAATGGATACATCTGAGTGTCGCTTAAATTCCCTGACTAACACTGCAGGTGTCTGTACCTCTCGAAACCGGTTGATGTTGGGATATATTGCGAAAGAAGGTTTAAAACGTACAGCTCTGTCATACAGCCTTAAGTCGCAGTTGCATTATTTTCATTACGTTCTCCTTCATTGTCTTCAGTTCGAAAAAGAAAAGGTCTCGAATCCTGTCACCTCTAAAGCCCTGCTCTCATGCCGGTCAGTTCTTAATTTCACCACCTCGTTCATTCCCATGTCCAGGTTCGTGTTCGAGTCGGTGTCAGCAAGTTCATGTGGGAAGGGGGTTTGGGGTGGGGTGGGGCTGTTGCTGGATGGACGTGGCACCGTTTCCAGAGCGACTCTCACTCATGCTGTTTCCGCGACTGAACAATTCTAGATCTTGGGGATCTTCTGGCAGTTTCAGCGACCACAGAGTTGGTTACTGACACGCCAGTATTCGAGCCTCACCAGAACAATAGTTGCTCCAATGTTCTTTTGTTTGTGGTGAAAAGTTATATGGTTCCTTACACAAATGATATATGTTCTGCTAAATCAAAGCGGCGGTATGCACAAAACTTAAATTTGTTGATCTACCATTATTTACATCATCATCATCGTAATGATGTCCTCCTCGTCGTCGTCGTCGTCGTCGTCCTAGTCCTCCTTCTTCCTGTTCTTTCCCTCTTCTTTTACTTGTATTGTCATTGCGATGATTTTCGTACTGGTGATCGTTGTCAGCGTATAACAGTGTTACTAAGATTTGGTGTGTGTGTGTGCGTGCGTGCGTGCGTGTGTGCGTACGTGCGTGCGTGCGTGTGCGTGTGTGTGTGTGTGTGTGTTGTGTGTGTGTGTGTGTGTGTGTTTGTGTGTGTTTGTGTGTGTTTTCATTTGTTTCCAGCGGGGAAATTGTGGGTAAAGCTTCCACTGGTGACGCCAGCACAAATCAGCAGCGCCAGACAAATCAAGAAATTCTTCACAGGTCGTCTGGACGCGCCCGTGAGTTGACTAGAGTTGTAGAAGAATAAACAGTATCAAGATCTGAAATTTGTAGGAGCCATGTTGAGGGGGAACGACTCTTATATTAGCCGAACCTGACTGAAGCCAGTCTATTGTATTTCAGGTTTTACCGTGACTGATTGAATAACATCTGACTGACACCAGCAAATCATTAGATTAAACCTAGCAATTGTGTCCCTTGACGTCTCGATGGAATGCCCTGTGCGTGTCTGCACCCTATGTGAACACAGCGCAGGCTTCCAAGGGTTGGTGCAGGATTGCTCCCGGCTGGTTGGTTCGGCAGTTGAGGGCAGTACTTCTCTGGGTCCCACTCGCGCCTTCAGTTTATTGTCAGATTTATGGAAGTTCCTGACTGAAACAATTTTGTTATCAGATTAACCAAAGATCAGATTGAAAGACTGAAATATAGCCTACAACCAGTCAATTGTCAAATAAACCCAACGCTTTACTGAGACACTGAAGTCTGATGGAAACCAGTTTGTTATCAGGTTAACTTAAGGTTATCAAAAAGAAAGAAAATCTGATTGAAAGTAGTTTAATGTTGAATTAACCGAATATTGTACCAAGAGAAGAAATTTGACTGAAACCTGTTTATTGTCAGATTAACCCTATTTGCTGCTGAGTGAAAAATCTGACTGTAGCCAGTTTATTCGTAGAAGAAAAATGGGAGAAATCCCGCATATAATTATTTGGTCAATCATTTCGTCGTCAGATCAATGATAGGTTGTACTTGGAGAATGAGATCTGACCAAAATCAGGTTGTATTGAGAGAAGGAAATGATACATGACATGGCGCGATCAATATAAAAATAACAAAATCCCATAATAACATTTGTCTTCAAGAAAACCCGTAAGTACCACCAACATGCGTGTGTTTGTGCCTATTCTCCCTCCCATCTGCTCGCCCCTTCCCTCTTCATTCTGTTTTTCTTTCTTTCTTTCTTTTTTTTTTTTTTAAACTGATAGAGGTTAGAAAAAAAGAAGATTGGAGAGATATGTGTGGGTGTCGGGGTGTGAAATTTGTAACATCCTGTATCATCCAGTTAGGTATACAAATTGTTTTCAGAATCACAGTTGTCATGGACATATTTTACAATTTGCGTTAATGGCTTGAGTCATTACTGCTATTATTACAGCTGTTGCTATTGTTATAACGACTGTAATTAATATGGGTGTTGTTATTTTGACATATGTATGTACGTATGTATGTATGCATGTATGTATGTATGTATGTATGTATGTATGTATGTACCTACTATCTATCTATCTATCTATCTATCTAATCTATCTATCTTCGTCTGTCAGTCTGTGCCTGTCTGTCTTTTTCTGTCTGTCTGTCTGCCTCCCTCTCTCTCTGAATTATCTATTTGTCTAGCCATGTATGTGTCTGTCTGCCTATCTGTCTCTCTCTCTGCCTTTGTGTGTGTATGTGTGTATGTGCGTGTGTGTGTGTGCGTGTGTGCATACGTGCGTGCATGTGCGCACGTGTGCGCGTGCGTGTGTGCGTGCATGCGTGTGTGTATATGTGTGTGTGCGCGCGCGCGCATGCGTGCGTGCGTGCGTTTGTGTGAGAATCATTGACCGTTGTGTAATTTAGCCATTACATTACCTCTGCTACAGATTGTTGCCTACCCCCCGTTCCCTGGCAACGAAATCAACTACCTGCGCGCGCAGATCGCACGTATCAGTGCCGGGACCCACATATCTCCTCTGGGCTTCTACCAGTTTGACGAGGAGGAGGAAGAAGAGGAGGAAGGAGAAGGTACTGGACTCATTGTGGTATCGTTGCTCGCTGTCTTGACTTCCTGTGTGGGTTGAGTTCCATTGCGTGCACGTGCAGGTGCGTGCGAGTGCACACACACATACACATGCGCACGAGCGCGCACGCGCGTGCACACACACACCCATGCACGCACATGCACAGACTTGTGCTAACACATACGCACACACATGCACAGACAGACAAATGCTTGAGAGAGAGAGAGAGAGAGAGAGAGAGAGAGAGAGAGAGAGAGAGAGAGAGAGAGAGAGCGCACATCTCATTGTGCTTCATGCAAAAGACCTCACAAGCGGAAAGGGTCCTTAATTGAGAGTCTCCATGGCTGCTCTTGCGGCAAAAAAAAAAAAAAAAAAAAGAAGAAAATTCTCCATTGGGAGGAGAGCCCAATTTTTTTTACTCAGAGATCCTTTGCGAAGATGAACTTACACAAGACGATGCGAAAAATGCAGCACAATATAACCCAATCCAAGACACGAAACGATACGGTACAGTACAGAACAAGACTAAGCAATACGTTACAATACCCGTTGATACGATGCAACTCAATACAGTGCGAAGCAATACAGTACAATAACGCACAATAAAATTGGGTACACTATATTAGGATATGTGCAGTACTGTACAATACTGTATTATGAAACAGAATGCTGAGCAATGCAGTACTACAATGCAACACAGCACAGCACAGCGAAACAATGAACGAAAATGCAACACCACATGACAACACGAGCAGACTCATATGGCCTCAAACGCTGTAGACGTCAAGTCCATACGGACCTGAGATGCTGTTTCTTGTCCTTTTAGGTCGGGACAACTTCGTGACCAACCTGGACTTCGAAGGGATGCCTGTGCGTGACCTGATCGACCCCACCCTGGCCAACTGGGTGCACCATGTGCAGCACATCCTTCCTCAGGTGAGTGTTGTTTTGAACACTTCGTCACAAACCCCATTTGGATACAGTCAATCACAAACACAGCGTGCTCACGCCATACGCGCGCATCTACTCCATTCATTCAAAGGAGAGACTGAGGAAACCACAATTCACTTTTTCGTGCTCCCTTTACCAAACACAACAAAGAATTCTACAATAACATCAAAAACACACATGACAGCATTTTTGTCCAGTTTTCATGTTCAAATACTATGCACACATTTTCAATCACTTTTCCATCTACTTCGTATAAATTTCCAACCCATTTCTTCTATATTCTTCTTTTTTTTGTATTTGATAATACTGGATATAAAAATTCTTTGTTAAGACCCAGTTGCAGGAGGGTTCATTCAACTGGTTGGACGCTGAGGTTTTGCATAGAGAATCAAGCTTGTGACAAACAGAATCCCTAGCAGATTTCCCTCTGCGCTACATCGACCACTCTTTGATCGTTTGCAAAACTACGTTTTCCTTTTCAACCCCTAAGGTTGAAAAATATCTATCCTCCTGTCTGGCAACTCCTGGTCTGCCATACAAATCGGGAACACACCCGTCTTCCAAACAGTGAGCTTCTCTCACTTATCACGTGCCTCAGCGTCTGATCAACAACATGAAAAGTTTAGGGATTCATGCACTGTTCACATATGGTTTAACATTTTTGTCAAAAGTTCTCGTCCCTAAAATTGCTATCTGCACCTATATCTCTTGTCATCATACACGTTCATTCTCATACAGGTGAAAAGAGCTGTTGATTACTACCAGTTGGCTAAGAAGTTTACAGTGCTCAGCGAATGGCGTCGCACAGACATACGTACGGATAAAAGAAACTAAGTTGAGGAACAATGTTCAAACAATCCAGTGTCTGATTCAACCTCTTTCTGTTTAAAATCCACTTCGTCCCCGATGCAAAGCAGATGAATGAATGATGTCTTTAAGGACTAGAGATCTGAACATGTTAACAGAAAAAAAGGAAAAAAAAGAAAAAAAGCCGCAAATTTGTTCTGCATGTACCTTAAAAAGTAACCTCCTCTGACTGGTCATGTATTTTTGTTTTTGTTTTTGCGCTGTTCAAACTGTCTTAGAAGACGTTTAGTGGATATCACAAGCGACAAACGCATTTCATTGGTTTGACCAAAATGAATTCCTATTTTAGCGCTTTCTTGCAATTTCTAACTTAATTCAACCCCAAACTGACGTTAAAGATTCCGTCTGTCAATTAATACAGGCCAGATTAATTATTGGCTAGGCATCTGTCATAAAGATTTATTCACTAAGTAGGACAGTTGGAAGAAGTGAGTGAGAGAAAAAAAAGCTTTTCCAAGAGAAATTGAAAGAATGAAGGAAGTAAGAAAATTGAATGAACGATATTGACTGGATGACATGGGAAATGACTGAATGAAACGCCGGCAGGCAGTTCTTCAGTTGGCACTACCTAGGTAGGCGGTCCGTTGCGTACACGAGTGTGGACTGTCAGCGCGTAGAACCTTTGACAAGGCGCTTTTAAATGCTATGCTGTTATAATAATTAATACTATATATTACTATATTATCATCATCATCATCATCTATCATCATCATCATATTTATTGTTATTATCATTATTAATCATGCGTACAAGAACGTGTGCCCACTAATTTTGTGGAAACACCAACTTCAAACGTCTCAACCCCCTCCCCATCCAGGGTCGCTGCTCGTGGTGGAACCCAGTCCAAAAAGGCGACGAAGACTTCGAGGACGAGGAAGAGGAAGAGGAGCGAGAAGAACCGGATGAACCTGAACCGGAAGTGGGCCCCCCTCTGCTGACCCCGTTGTCGGAGGACGAGGAGGTGAACAACATGCCTCCCTGGACCCCGTCCTTCTCCTCCAACCTCATCCCCCAGTACGCCGTCGCCGTCATGCGCTCCAACCTCTGGCCCGGGGCCTGCGCCTTTGGCTTTGAGAAGTGAGTTTTGGATAAAAATTCTGTGTTTGTTTTATTGCGCGCGCGCGGTGTGTGTATGTATGTATGTATGTGTGTGTGTGTGTGTGTGTGTGTGTGTGTGTGTGTGTGTGTGTGTGTGTGTGTGTGTGGAGGAGCAGGATGGGGAAGGTGATTCAGGGAAGACGCGAAGGAAACGGCTTATGTGGCATATGGGAAGGTTGGGGTTGGGGTTGAAGGGATGCGAGGAAGGGGGGGGGGGGGGGGGCGGGTAGGGGCTGCTGGTAGGATTGGCTGGGGTTTTGTACTCTGTGTGTGTGTGTGTGTGTGTGTGTGTGTGTGTGTGTGTATAGATGTGTGTTTATATATGTTGTGTGTGTGTGTGTGTGTGTGTGTGTGTGTGTGTGTGTGTGGATGTGTTTATGTGTTATGTGTGTGTGTGTGTGAGAGAGAGAGAGAGAGAGAGAGAGAAGAGAAGAGAGAGAGAGAGAAGGGTAGGGTGGCGGATAGTGTGTGTGTGTGTGTGTGTGTGTGTGTGTGTGTGTGTGTGTGGGGGGGGGGGGGGCGGTGTCGATTCCAACAACATACAGCCATTTTCAAAGTGAGGTGAATTCAGACGGAAACTGAAACAAATTTTTGAAAAGGAATTTTAAGTGAATCCGCCAGGTAACAAGGACAAACAAATGACGAGACAAAACATTAAACGCCCATCTTGTGCCGAAGTTGAGCAGATAAAGTGATTGCTCATTCTGGGTTTTCATTGCCTGAATGCTGGTTATCTTGCCTGAAGAAGACTAGGAGGTCGAAACGCATCATGCGTTGTCTTGTTATTTGTTTGTCCATGTTCTCTGTCGGATTTGCTTTAAATTCCTTTCAAAATGTGTAACCAGGTTGTAGGAAATCGCTTTTTTTTTCCTCATTGGACTTAACAACTATGCCGCTCTCAGCCTCCTCTTAGTCTTGCGAATGAGACATTAAACCGTGAGTAAACGAACGTGTGAAAATATCTTGCACGCACGTTAAATCCCATTGTACCTTTGGAAGGACTGTAGGCTATTGTGTGCCTGAGGGATGGATGACATAGATATAACGCACTGGCTCACTGGTGTCGTGTATACACATTGTTCCCAACGACGGAATGTGGCTTCCTTTACAGTGGGATTAAAAGTATTACATAGTAAAAATCTCACCAGTGCTGAGCCCTCGGAATTCTATCTGAAGCGAGAGAGAGGGAAGGGGGAGGAAGCAGAAGAGAGAGAGAGAGAGAGAGAGAGAGAGAGAGAGAGAGAGAGAGAGAGAGAGGAGAGAGAAGACAGACAGACAGACAGACAGACAGACAGACAGACAGCCAGCCAGCCAGAATAAGGGACAGAGAAGCAGTTTACGTCAGACATCCGACCTTGGTTCGTGTTCGTTGGCTGTGACTTGGAAGCGAAAAAACTTGTAGCTGCTGTCTCAAATAGATGGGTTTACTGATAGACTGTGAGCTTGAAACGACCTCCTCATGTCAGAATATCTCCCCGTATAACCTAAAGTTCTGTGTGTGTTTTATAGGGGTGAGGGGTGGGTGAGATGGCGGGGAGATATGGTGGTAATAATGAAATATATAGCCCCAGTTGTAAGCGTAGGTTTGCGTTTACCATAAATTCCTCTCCATTTTTGTCAAAATATTGCAGAGGTAAATGGAAATCAAAGCCAGCAAGTGTGTTGCTTTGAACGGTATTGTGGACAACGTACCTCCTTATATTCCCCTCCTTCCATACCGTGCACCAAGAATTTAAGCCTTCCTACGTTCCTGTTCTTAAGTACTGCGTGGCAAAAATTCCCTGTATTCTTATCAACTGCTAGCTAAATATTCAACCTTTTCTATATTTCCTCTTTTTTATGTCACGAAAAAAAGCCTTCCTTAGCTCATCATCTTCTGTCCGCCGAAACCCCAAATCTCCATAAAATTTTCATCTTACGTGTTAAAAATGTCAAATCTTCCTTAAATTCCCCATCTAACGTATCATGTGCAAAATCTTTAAACTTCACTAAATTCACACATTACGTACTATAAACCGACAATTCATACTTCCCAAAATTCTCTATCTGCACGCCTCAAACTTAAACTTGACTTCATATTCCATCATATGCATTGCGTGACAACCGTTCAGTTCTCCCTGAATTCTCCATCTTACAAACTGTGAACCAAAACATATATTCAACCCACCCTAAATTCACCGTCTTCCTCATTACGTGCGGAATATTCAAACCTCCCTCCATTCGCTATTCTTTGCATCGCGTGCCAAAAATTCTATTCCTCTCTAAATTCCCCATCAGTCTTATTGCGAGTTAGAAATTCAGATCTCCTCAAATCCACCATCTTACAGCGTCGAGTGCCTCGAGTTCGAACCTTCCTAAATTCCTCTCTTTCGTGTGGTGTGCCCGCTAGGGGCGTGCATTTATTTCATCATGGTAGCAAGAGTTACCCTTTTTGTTTGTTATTTACTGTTTACTGTTCCCTGTCTCATTTAAGATTTCCTTTCATTTCAATGAAATAGAGGTTACCCGTCTTTGCTGCTGTTCGTCCGTGTACGTGTCTGACTATATTGAAGATTGAAAAGGCTGTGCCAGTCTTGAATAAATTTGTATTCGTTCATTTCTCCAGTTGTTGTTGCTGTTGTAGATGTGTCCAATACGGGGTATATAGGCAAGCTTGAAACATCCGTCTTTGGGTATATTTCCTTGTTTGTTCTGTGTGCTCTGTGTTGCCATATCTGCGAGGCGATTCGGTATCGTATTAAGCATTTGTTTGGAGTAATGGGCGTGCATTTATTTCGTCATGGGAATAACAGTTACCCTACTTGTTTGTTATTTACTATTAATTGTTCCCCGCATCTTTTAAGATTTCCTTTCCCTAACGAAGCCATCTTATGATTGTGCAGGAAATTCGAAAACGTGTACGTGGGGACCGGCCACAAGTATTCTCAGGAGAACTACACGGCGCCACCCCCTCCCCCCATCCAGGAGGAGTTCCCCAGCGGCCCGGAGATCACCGAGGCCGAGGACCCCACCCCCGAGGAAGAGGCCGCGCTTCGGGCCGCTGAGATGGAGGCCGCGGAGGCCGCCGAGGAGATGGAGGACGCCGAGGAAGAGGAAGATGAAGATGATTAGGCTGTGTGGACAGCAGAAGTACCGAGGGAAGGGAAGAGGAAGACGATTAGACTGTTGAATAACAACATGTTCCGTTTCAAGATGTTGGGGGAAGGTGACGGAGATGATTAAAATCCGTAAACTGGTTGATGTATGTCGAAGTAATTTTTTTAGACTAAAAAAGATCTGGACGTGAGAAGTTGTCAGTATACACGCGTGTTCAGTGAGAGACTTGTGTGGAAGGAGATAGATAGCATGGTCGTTTAAACCATAAGACAAATAAATGAATAATCTGGTGATGATGATTGGACAGCGTGTAGTGCTAAGCCAGAAGACAATCAATCATGTCATGAAGACGATCGCGCTGCAAAACTATATGTAGTCTTACGCCAGAACGCGCTCTTACCGTTCAACGGGGAAAAAAAAAAACCCAACACGCTCACACAACACACACACACACACACACACACACACACACACACACACACACACACACACACACACATAAACACACACAGAGAGAGAGAGAGAGAGAGAGAGAGAGAGAGAGAGAGAGAGAGAGAGAGAGAGAACAAAGCAAACAAACCAAGCAATCAGTAAACAAACCAACAACAAACAATAACACAATGACGGCGATCAGCATGCGAAACTGGATTAAGTAAGTGTAGTCTAAGGACGCACCAAACATCATGCAGACCATATGTTATGAGACCAGTTTAGATCATTATCTACTTGAACCATTAGAAAAAGAAAAACATATTAAAACGTGAATTACAGGATAAATCAGTATATATGCTGTTTATTTTGAATGTATTGCTTGTTAGAAGTGACATGAAGTCTTCAAACCTGGCAAAACGAGCGACACTATTGCAGATTATATGAACGAGTGAAAACGTGAGCAACTGAGTGTAGCTTTTATAAGCTTTTACGAATGAGTCTGTTGTTGAGGTCTTTGTAATTTCATCAAACATTTTTTTTTTGAATGAGCTAAGTCGATTTCATGTTTAGTATGTAAGGCCGATCTGTGATACCCTTTCAAGTCAAGATGTCTTTGACTAAAGGTACATACTTCTTGATACATTCCATTTGTACATAGCTGGCTGTTTCATTGCTGGTACGTACTTCTTCATACATTCCATTTGTACATAGCTGGCTGTTTCAAGATGGTACATACTTCTTGATACATTCCATTTGTACATAGCTGGCTGTTTCAAGATGGTACATACTTCTTGATACATTCCATTTGTACATAGCTGGCTGTTTCAAGATGGTACATACTTCTTCATACATTCCATTTGTACATAGCTAGCTATATCAAGATGGTACATACTTCTCGTTACATTCCATTTGTACATAGCTAGCTATTCCACTGATACGTATCAGTTTACAAAGCTGGCTACTGCACTCGTGGTACATTCTTCTTATTGCATCCCATTTGTACATAGCTGGCAACTCCACTGACGCTACATACTTCTTGATACATTCCAGTTGTATATAGCTGGCTGTTCGTGGCAATTTCAGTGTTGTTGGATCGTACTTGACTGCTCATGTCGCAATATTCAGTTACCGAAGCGCTGTTTTGTTTCCAGGGCATGCC
Organism: Conus canariensis; assembly: GCA_033310375.1. Lineage (NCBI taxonomy): Eukaryota > Metazoa > Mollusca > Gastropoda > Neogastropoda > Conidae > Conus > Conus canariensis. Next base: position 40,414,695 of record CM065723.1, on the reverse strand, counting down.
TTTTTGTGCTGTAGGTTCGAAGCCAGTAACCTTTTCTTTTTTTAACTTAAGGATGTCAGTAACTGTTCTCCGTACAATAAACATGAAAATGAATGGATGTGTTTCATAGGTGTATCATTATTTTGGGTGTTTGTTCTCTTACTGTTTACATGCAGTGTGTGTGTGTGTGTGTGTGTGTGTGTGTGTGTGTGTGTGTGTGTGTGTGTGTGCACGCACAAGCTTTAGAAAATACACTGCACCCTGGTCAGGATATAGTAAAAAAAAGAAGCGTTGAGTATACAGTCTTGTCTTACAAGAACATACCTCCACAGCGTCACGTGCATTATCGTCATCCACAATGATAATAAAACAAGAATAAAATTCTATGGTCCTCCATCCCTTGCTTTCGTGTTGACCTCGGTTCGTATTTCCTCTCCTTGTCCATGACCTTGGCCAGTTCGCGTCAAGGTCGTTGCTGTTGGAAAGTTCATGGAGCCTGCTGATGAACGGACATAGTGGAATCTCCTGGAGGAAGACGCCCACTCTCTCTCTCTCTCGCTCCTTGCCTGAGCAAGTATTGTCAGTAGGGGGATGGTATTGAATGGGAGTGGTGTGGGCGTGGGATCGGGATTAACAGGCGTGTCCGGCGTATGCTGGATCAGAACAGGCAGCACGTAACGTCGACGAAGCAGCAGCTGTGGAGTGTGTCCTTTGGTGGGTTGCCTCCTGCCGACTTGATATTAATTACTCTCCCTGTGGACTACAGTGCTGGGCTGTGACTGGGTAAACCTGTGTATGGTTGTATGTGAACGACGGAATGAGCGACCCTGAAATGATGATGCCACTGGGGTGGAATTGGTAGTGAAGTGAAACTGATGATGGTGGAGGGGATAGTGGGAGTAAGGTTGGCACGGGCAGTGAGACAATCCCCCCCCCCCCCCCCTAAACAGAGGAGGAAGACTGGCACGGTGAATGAGACAATCCCTTCGTATACAAACAAACAAAATCAAATCAAACCAACCAACAAGAACGCCAACAACAGCAGTACGACCAACGGCCAGTGTTTGCAAGAGCAAACATAGGGCCATACAGGCTGCGCGCCATTCTGTCCCGAACGTGTTATGCGTCAAATTCTGCACACATAGCGTAGAATATTGCCCCCACTCCTCTCTCAACTCCCTCCAACGGAGAGTAACGGACGGATAGTGATTATGTATCATTATCATTATTCGATTAAAAAAACAAACTTGGGTTGAGATGCCTAACGGGGTTAACATTGCATAAAAACGCCAAAAACTAAATAAAAACAGCTGACGCAAAATCAAAGTGTATGTCACAAACTCGAGCGCCCGAGCACATGTATGAACAGACACCGCGTGCGTCACCATAAACAACACAACAAAAACAACAACAACAACCAACACACACACAACACACACACACACACACACACACACACACACACACACAGCGCGCGCGACGAAAAACACCATTTCGCTCAGCTAACAAAGCCCACGTCCTCGAAGAACGATGATATTGAAGCAGCAAAATAGGCCCACAACACAACACAGTTCATTAGATAACCATCAGTCAGTCAGTCTTGAAAGGCCATGCACAAGTGTGCAAAACGTTAAATTCGAGTCGCACGTGGAGAGCGGAATGCGTGGACAAGGAGATTAACGTCCTGCCAAAGAAAGACATCGGGAAGGAACAATAAATCACCGGTCTTCCTCACCTTTGACAAGACTCGTTGGGGCCGCACGCCACAATAAGAATTTTTCGCGAAAACCCTATGAATATCCCGTAAGCGTTTTGAGACCTACCGTAAATTTGAGCCAGAATTTGATATGCAACTGATGATTGATCAAAAGAATGAGCAGGCCCCATCAATTATTCCCTGATTAGGGGGATTTTTACCGATGAAATCACGATCAGTCTTCAAATACATGACCGCCACCTTAGTTGGCGTCACATTTCAGGCCTTTGCACTCACCCGTGACCCTATCTTCGCACCTGCTGGAAGCGCCCGAATAGTCCCATTCCTTTGACTTTAATCCATCTGCTTGGAACCATCTAGCTTGTACCTTGATGGCCATACGAAAGAAAATGGGGAGAATCAACTTTCAGACACAATGAAGATTCTCTAAAACAATCTAATTGCGCTAGTCTATAAATACTCGACTCTTAAGCAAGGCCTTGGGGCCTTAATTTTTGGTGTGTAGCCTAAATCAAGGGGGTGACTAATCTGTTACGGGCGAGAGACTTGTTCAGGTGGCTGGACTGCCCTCCAAGCTAATGACATATATGCCAGCTTTTTCTTGTCCGCTAGTTAGTAAGATCAACCTACTGCCGTCCCATAGGCTTTGCCTGCAACGCGCGCACCGTGTGAATGCTTAAGAACTGAGAATTTGACACTATAACCTGAGAAGTGTGGTGTAAACAATCGCAGACACAGAGCTAATCAAACCAAATCAAAAGACTATGTGACAGACACATTTTGCCTTTAGCTAAGGTCCATCTTGCGTATCTCGCTTCAAAAGGTCACAATTACAGTTAAAACTTCAGAAAGAAAACAGTAATTAAACTAAGAATTAAGTGTGGCTGTGAGTAATGGATAATTAAAACGTAAAAAAATGTATATTTCAAGCATTTTTTTTTTGAAAACTGATTTTGGCACTGTCAAGACATCAGTATAACGAACCGGAAAAAAATTCTTAGTACACTTTAAAAGCCGTAAATTCCCCCCCCCCCCCCCCCACCCCCCAAAAAAAAAAGAAGTTGAGAAAAGAGTGAAGATACCACACACACACACACACACACACACACACACACACGCACACAGATACACACACAAGCGCGCACAATTTGTGGTTCGTTTTGGCCGAACATGTATTAAAGAGAGAGAGAGAGAGAGAGAGAGAGAGAGAGAGAGAGAGAAAGAGAACACGGTTTTACCCCAGACTTCTCCCCTTCTCGCTCAAAATCAGACTTCACTCGTGGGAACGCCGAAAGTTTTACATTTTCTTGAGGAAATTCTGTGAAGAATGCGGACAAAGAAACTCGACCATGCTTTACTTGCTTCGTTCAGTGTTAACGTCCGACCGTTCCTCATCTTGATGCTGTATTTAATGTGAAATGGAGGTACTGGGTCAGGGATCTGGCTCCAGGCGGGGCGGGAGCTGGAGGTGGAAGTGAAAGAGGAGGGGGAAATGAATGGAGGAAGGTAGGGGATGGGGTGAGGATGAAGGGAATGCAAACGGGAGTGTATGCTCCTCATGCAGTAGACAGCGCCCACCATTCCCCTTATCCCCATTTTGCTCTTATCGGTGATGCAGAAGTTTTATTAGACCCTTTGTGCTTAGCTTTACAGACTGCCTATCTTGCGCTGAAGTGAATGAAGATAAGCGATTGTTCATTCATTTTCGTTGTCCTAATTGTGTTGTATCTTGACTGAAGAAGACCTAAGAGGTCGAAACGCGTCATGTTTTGTCTCGTGATTCGTTTGTCCACGTTTTTTTGTCGGTTCGCTAACATTCATTTCAAATTTGCAGACTGGGTATCCAGTTTAGTGTGCACGTGCATTTGTGCACAAGGTGTGTGTGTGTGTGTGTGTGTGTGTGTGTGTGTGTGTAGTAAGCATCCCCGTGCGCACGCGCGAGCACGTATTCTCAGTATGCACCCATGCGTGTGTTGATGTGTGCATGCGTAAGTGCTCTTTCACACAACTAGGGACCCCGTGGAACCAACGGGACAAAGCCACCTATAGTAGACAGCACAGTCGCCAAAGCGTTGCCACTTCGTTGGATTGCAGTTGACCGCTCAGGCCTAGTGTGTGTGTGTGTGTGTGTGTGTGTGTGTGTAACATGGCTATACTATGCATACAGTGACCCAGTTTGGCAACTGCTTTACCCATATTCTTGCGATTTTTCCCCCATGAAGTGTTCAGCTGTTTATGATCCATGTGCATCTATCACGTTTCATTGGCCCAGCTGAAGTGTTAATCCAGGCCCGTTATATGTGATTTTTGAGAAGGAAAGAAATAATTAAAGAACACAATAGTTTACTGTGTTGTCTTCCACAATGAGCCGGACTGCCTCGACAAACTAATTCGTAAAGGATTCGTATTATATACAGGAACGACAGATGAGCAGCTAATAATCATGCGTGTTCATGGCAAGATATATTTGTAACGAAAAAGGATAAATTTGAACGCTTTTGGGAGAGAGGAGTCTCCTTCTTCTTCAGCATCTGTGATTTCCTCTGCTTCTTTGTTGTTATCGTCGTTAAGGAGAGGATAAAAAAAATGGCTTGGAATTAAAAAAAAAAAAAAGTTGTTACCCTGTGACACCTATTGGAAGAAATGGACTGTGCCGACGGGGCCTATGTGACATGGAAAGTGTAGATTTACGTGTTGTCAGGAACTGTGCTTGCACTTTTCTGTCAAAGAGCCTCAGGTATTAGGACATTAAACTCACCATCTGCCACCTACCTACAGACATACGGTGTAGGAACAATTTGGTCTTCCTGAGCCACGGGCTAATCAACGTTAAAGTCACCATTTATGTCTTATCTACTCCCGCAGGCGCGCGCGACATTTACACACTTCAGTGTAGAAACGACAACCAAGATTAGCTGACTGAACACACCCCGATTGACCTGTATGGGCTGCGAACAATTGTCGACAACTTGACAGCAAACAAGCCATTATTTTACAGCAGACTCAAGAAAACCTTGTTCAAAGATGCCTCACCTGATGTGATCTGTGAAATTTTTTTAAAGATATTAATGTAGAGTCGTATGTGTGCGTTCATACAACATCTATGAACACAGCTTGTGCGTTCAAAATATTTAATAAATCAAACTAAGTTGACTAACGTACAGAACTAAGCAACAAGTTGATCTTCAAAGGCCGTCCCAGTAGAGTCAGGAGTCCCCCAGGGATCAGTCCTGGGCCCAGCCCTTTTTCTCCTCTACATAAACGACATCTCTGAACAACTCTTCTCAGCAACACGGCTCTTTGCAGATGACACTCTCTGCCACAGAACTGTAGTTTCCCCCCAAGACCAAAGGAAGCTACAACAGGACCTGGACCACATGGCAGCCTGGGAAACAAAATGGAAAATGTCCTTCCACCCAGACAAGTGTCAAGCCCTCCACGTCTCCAGGAAGAAAAGCACACTGACTGGCACATACCATCTCCATGGCCAAAATCTCAAAAGCGTTGAAGAGACAAAGTACCTGGGGGTCAACATTTCCCAAGATCTTAGCTGGGACACCCACGTCTCCAATATAACAAACAGGGCAAACAAGACCTTAGGGTTCCTCAGGCGAAACCTGAGAGTAGGCTCCATCAACATCAAGGAAACTGCCTACAAGGCCCTAGTTCGCCCCACCCTAGAATATGCCTCACCTGTCTGGGACCCCTATACTGCCAAAAACATCAACAACATAGAAAAAGTCCAACGCCGTGCAGCTCGATGGGTTGTGAACCGCCACCTTCACACCTCAAGTGGCGATTCCATGCTGACACATCTACAGTGGTTCACTCTAGCAGACAGAAGAAGAGCAGCAAGGCTGACCACCTTCTTCAAATACCATCGTGAAGAGGTCAGCATTAACACCCCATTCAGGCCTACACCAAACACCCCAGCACGGACTACAAGACAGTCTCATGGGGAGACTTATCTCCTCCCTGCTTGTAAAACCAACTACAGGAAGTTTTCTTCTTCCCGAGGACTGTCAGGGACTGGAACAGCCTGCCTCCTGAGGTTATTTCCTCAACTCAGTGGAGTGCTTCAAGTCCCAAATCTGACCAACCAGCGCCCTCCCCCCCACTCCCCCTCCCCCTACCACCCCACCCCACAAGTCCCCCCCCCCCCCTACTACAGTCCTACATGTCTATGTCAACACCCTGTGGAAACCCCCCAGTTTTTACACACATCAGAACCATCAAAATGATGATGGCGGATGTTCAAAGAAAGAAGAAGAAGAAGGATCGTTCGTGGGCTTCCGTTTTTGTTGTTACGTTTCCAAGAGCAATGTCCAGAACGAGGCTTAATTTAAATGTCTATTGACACAAATCAGGGCTAACTTACGTCGACACTACAATTGACATTCTTCGCCAGTTTGATCTAAGATTTTACGGAAGACAGATTTTTAAAAATGAACCTTCCGGTATGTTTTTCAGAAGGCGTATTTTAAAGGGTTGTGTGAATGTTTAATTTTTTTTTTTTTCAAATGACTGGTGAGTTGACTTGAACGCGGTGACAGCCCTGATATGGCCCTTACGGTCGGCTGGGCTGTGAGCAACAATGCCTTGCCTTACCCAACAAGCCATCGGTCAACCTGGTCACCAGCATATGAAATAGACGCAAGCATGCAAGCCACTGTATTCTTCCTATCGGCTCGTTCTGTCGGAAAGTTGCGGCCCTTTGCATGCTGAGCAGCGAATGTTACGTGGACCAAGCGGATTTGTTTTCAACAAAACTACTGGGTCCGTAGTGGATTCTGGAGTTTTCAAGCTGAAAGCACGATAATGCTGATGACTTGTTCTTCGTGTCAGCCTTATACACGCGCTGATATATTGATGATTTCGCATACTAAAATGCCAACAACAACAGCAGCATCATCATCAGCAGCAGCAACAGCAGCAGCAACAGCAGCAGCAGCAGCAGCACACACCACCACCACCACCACCACTACCACTAGCACCAGCACCACCACCACCAACTCATTGCCCAGCAAGTTCTTCTCTGCTTGCATTATTTGTTATGCGAAATTCGGACTCCATTCTAGCTTGGATCTAAAACTCAACTACACGCCATGGAAAACGCCGCCACATTGTTTAAAAAGACATCCCAGCATGCTATGACTCGGACTTTTAAAAAACCGATGCAGAGAAACACTTCTGGGGCGTTATCTGTCAATGAGACGGCACGCGCGTCGACAGCAGTCATAGGTCTTTCATGTTCCTTGATCTACTTATGACTGACTCCACCCAGCAGTCATAGTTCTTTCATGCTTATGTTTCTTGATTACTTATGACTGACTGCAGCCAGCAGTCATAGCTCTTTCAGGCTTATGTTTCTTATTACTTAGCTGACTCACCACAGTATAGTCTTTCATGCTATGTTTTTGATCTACTTATGACTGACTGCAGCCAGCAGTCATAGCTCTTTCAGGCTTATGTTTCTTGATCTACTTATGACTGACTGCAGCCAGCAGCCATAGCTCTTTCTTATGTTCTTGATCCTTTACTGACTTACCAGATCATACTTTTCATGCTATTTTCTTGATCTACTTAGCATGCACCCAGCAGTCATAGCTCTTTCATGCTTATGTTTCTTGATCTACTTATGACTGACTGCACCCAGCACTCATACTCTTTCATGCTTATGTTCTTGATCTACTTACGACATGACTCTACATGAGTGTTCAGTCCGGGGACTGCTTATTCTTAAGGGTCACTGTCCAACAGGACGTTAATCTCACCAGCTTCAGCATCAGTGCGCCTTCTGATTCCTGGACTACGGCAACATCTTCACCTTCATCGATGGCTGACAGAACGTAAATATCACCATTCAGGATCGGCTTCTTGCGGGACTGTCACTGAGCAGCTACTGGCGTTTTTCAGCGAAAAGGATAGGTTCTGCAATGACGTTAGAGGTAAGCTTATGCGCTCTCTCTCTCTCTCTCTCTCTCTCTCTCTCTCTCCTCTCTCTCTCTCTCTGCGTCGCCGGTCGTGTTCGCGTCGTCTGTCTTCTGTCGTCTGCTCTTCTGCTTGCTTGTCTGTCTTCGTGTATCTTCTTCTCTCTTCGTCTTCGTTCTTCTCTCTCTCTCGGTCTGCCGTCGTGTTCGTCCGTCGTCTGTCGTCTGCGTCTGCCTGCTTTCTGCTTGTCTGTTGTCTGTCTGTCTGTCTGCCTCTCTCTCTCTCTCTCTCTCTCTCTCTCTCTCTCTCTCTCTCTCTCTCTCTCTCTCTCCACACACACACAATCTCCCCTAGCCCCCTCCCTGTCTCTGTCTGCTTGTCCCTATCCGTCGTTCGTTCGTCCGTCCGTCCGTCCGTCCGTCTGTTTTCTTCTGTTGTAGGCCATTTGCTTGACAGTAACACTTTGGAGATTTCAGTCTTAAATCTCTCTCTTATCTGTGTGTCTGTCGCTTGTCAGTCGTCTGTGTCTGTCGCCGTTGAATTTTAGGCTATAGTTTTTCTCCTTAAGCGCTGTGTGTGTGTGTGTGTGTGTGTGTGTGTGTGTGTGTGTGTGTGTGTGTGTGTGTGTGTGTGTGTTTTCGTGCGTGCAGGCGTGAAGTGTAAAGCTCACATGCACTCACGCGATCACTTACTCGTTTTCTACGTTTTTCCTCCGCTAACTTGAACGTGACTTTAATCCTGTCGCCTGTTTTGGGTACGGATGATAACACACTAACAGGACAGCACAGCAGAACATTTGTTTGTGTGTGTCAAATAACCATAAACCGTTCTCATTTAAGGTACACAGAAACGAGACAAGATGAGAGTGAGTGTGTGGGAGTGAAGTATGACGGGATAGGAGACGAGAGACGAACGGGGGATGGGTAGGGTGGGTGTGTGGTGTGTTGGGGGGGGGGGGTAGATGGGGGAGGGGGAAAAGGCTTATTTTGTAACCTGTGCTCCTTGGCCTTTCGAGAGACCCTCAGAACGTGGCGCCCATACTTAAGACCCATCGACGGCATGTCCACGCATTTACAACTCGTAACATAACGTCAAACGTTTGAAATAGCATTGCCTTGATATTATGATTTGCTTGCTGTACATTGTTCTATACAGACTAATATGCACTTCTTCCAACATCCTCCACCCCAGCTCTGAGAGAGACACACTTTGACACTTTGATATTTTATTGTCATTACCAAATATGTCTTTTGACAAGGGGGGAGGGGGTAACAGAACAATAACATTTCCCTCTTCCTTTCCTGAAACAAATAGTACACATTTGTTCCCAGTGTGTATCAAATCAAGGGTTAACGAAAACAAATAAAATCTAACATTTCTTATGTAATGCTGACAATTCAGTATGGGAAAACAGTGCAGGCACAATCTCCATCATTTAGTATTACTTGGCAAGATGAATTAAAAAAAATTGAAGATGAAGAAATTAATAGAACTCACATGCATGAGGATTACGCAATCCTCTCGTAGCAGATCAATGTATATTCTTATTCCTCACACAGATATGCATCAGATTAGGAGATTAGAAAAAAAATCGTAGACTGACTCGACCATCCACTCAATCAAATGATGACATTGTATCTTACTGATCTCTTTCACGTGCGATGAATGACATTATTCATTCATATATCTCTTATAATGCATCATCTTAAATTTCACTATCCTTCATCTGTCTAATTTTCAATGCTTCCCGCGATGAATTTCGCAACTGATTTAATTACAAGTTCATCATCTGATAACACGACAGTGACATCTTGTCTTTTTGCTGTATCAAACTGGAAAAATGAACAATTTGTCCGCACTTCATTATAAAGCAGTACAGTGGAACAGAAAGTGTTCTTCGCCGTCATAATGTGTTACATGGCAGGGACAAGGAGATTCTGTGGGTGTTTCACATTCAAACCATCTTTTGTTCGCATTGAAACCTAAAGTTCTCGACCTGAATCTTGCGTAATTTATTCTGTGCCGTTTATGTGTTATGACATTGAGTAACTTTTCAGAATGAAACACATTTTTAAATGAGAAAAACCAGCGATAATTTTCTTTACTTTCCATATCCGAGTGCCAGTTCTGTTTAAAAGAACAAATAAGCCTGTCGTTGAATTCGCAATGAACTGTTGCTCATTTCCTACTTCCTGAGAGAGAGAGAGAGGAGAGAGAGAGAGAGAGGAGAGATGCACGCGGCGCGCTCGTTGTGTGTGTGTTTTTTCTCCGAGCCATTTCGTAGTAGTTGCGTTTCAGAAACAATGAACTCTGCGTAAGAGCTTTGTGCCTAATGCATATTGGATTCACTGTTATTTGTGAACCGCTCCATCATGTTTATGATTTGAAGTTTGCTGCATTGTTCACGTTGCTTATTCATTTTTGCCGTTGTGTGTGTGTGTGTGTGTGTGTGTTTCTGTTGTTTTTCTAAGTCTTTATTTAGGGCAACACATAAAAAAAGCCTGCTTTGGGGTTTATTCTGTCTCTGTTCAGTTGAAAAAAAAAAAAAAACCGAGAAAGGCGCTTGCCACACCGTCTGACGGGGATGGAGCGCAAAGGGTGGCTGGAACAAATGTGGAAGGAGAAAAGAACATATATTTTTTCCCGAAGGTGAAAATACGTTAGTACACTTTGTGTGTGTGTGTGTGTGTGTGTGTGTGTGTGTGGAGCGACGCGTGCACATGTGTGTGTGTTTTCAATGAGTCCACGTAACCTGGAAAGGAGCAAAGACTAGGTAGCAAGCTAAACCTAAGCATTTGATGACCCGAGATCCCAGAGAGCGTAGTAAGGCATCAGTTATGGATGCGTTGTACATCTTCAACATCAAATCAAGGAAGGAATATCAGCAATATAAAACACACTGGATCAGTGATGAGGAAATGGACTTTTAAATCAGTAATATCAAAAGGAGAGTGTGAATAAAATAAACGATATCAATAAAAAGTTCTCGCATAGAAAACAGATTTGGAAATGACCGCTTGGACTTTGGGAACTTTATTATTATTTTCTTCTTCTCATTTTTCAGCCTGTGTCTCGAACCCACTGTCGATGCATTTTGTTTTCTTTCCTTTTTCTTCTTTTGTTTCTTCTTTAAAAAAAAAAAAGTTTCAATTTTATTCTACTGTCCTAAATCTAACCAGGGGTACAGGGAAATATTGAACAGTGTGATTCCCTCCCTTGCCGTGGAAGATGGAAGAGTTTCATTAATTTTCAGCGGAGCTGTCGGGGAGCGGGTCAGAGATCCACGGGTGATGATGGAGTATTCGGCAAAGACACCTGACCGCTCGGGTTTATCATGTTTTTGTTTATTTGTTTTTGTTTGTTGATTTGTTTTCCCAAGCTTTACCTGGCGCAGAGCTTTTCTGATTCAGCACAAGAAGTGTGGGATGGTGACTTGGCTGACCTGTTTTTCAGACTGTGGAATCGGACTCATTCGTTGTTGGTTGTGTTGCCGTTTTCATCATTATTTTCATTGTTGTTGTTGTTCTCGTCGTCGTCGTCGTTGTTGTTGTTGTGGTTAATGATAATGACAATAATAATGATCATCATCATCATCATTGTTATGATGATGATGAGGATGATGATGATTATCATTGTTGCTGCAATTATTATTATTATTGGTGGTGCATAATTACTATTGTTATTATTGTTGTTGCTGCTGTTGGTTTTGTTGGTTGTGTTCATCATCATCATCATCATCATCATCATCATTATTATTGTTTGTATTATTGTTACTATTATTAAATTTCCTTTTTTTTTTTTCTTGCTTTCTTTTCTTTTGTTTTCATCAGTATCTTTCACGCAAATTTTGGTAATCTCCTTTATATTTCTGATCAGAAGAAGAAGATTCTTCTTGTTCGTAGCCTTCTTTATCCTGGTCATCATCGTTGCATTCGTCATCGTCGTCTTCCTCTTTCTTCGTCATGTGCTTTTACTGCTTCTATAACAACAACAACAATTGGAGCGACAAAGAAACAACAACAACAACAACAACAGCAACAACCACAACCACCACAACAACGACGACGACGACGATGACGACGACAACAACAACAACAGCAACAACAAGAACAACCAATGCTACTAATACTAGTACTACTGCTACTACTACTACTACTTGCTGCTGCTGCTGCTGCTGCTGTACTGCTGCTGAGACTACTACTGCAGCTTTGGAATCTTCTTAATCTTCTTTCATAAGTGTGGTGTGTTGTGTGTGTGTGTGTGTGTGTGTGTGTGTGTGTGTGTGGGGCGTGGTGTGATGTGTGTGTGTGTGTGTGTTGTGTGTGTGTGTGAGGACAGCAGTTGATAACAGAAACAAAGCATCATCATCATCATCATCATCATCATCATCGTCATCGTCACCATCATCACCACCACCATCATACCATCACCATCAACTCCTTAAAGTTCCAAACCATTTCTGTTCAAGCGAAAATGAACCACCTGTATCAGTGTCAGTCACATTTCTTAAATGATTGTTTTGGAGCATTCACGCACGGTCCGTTTTCTCTCTCTTTGTGAGTATAGCGTCACTTAGTTTACTGTCAAACAGATTTGTGTGTGTGTGTGTGTGTGTGTGTGTGTGTGTGTGTGTGTGTGTGTGTGTGTGTGTGGTGTGAACTTTAAAAACAAAATAAGGAACTGTTTTTAAAGACCAGCAGTCGCTCTCTGGTGGGGTTTGCCGTGCAAGTGTGGAAATGGGGAATAAATCATTGAAACTTTACGCATTTACAGCGGTTGTGTCCCTTAGACAGAACATTAAATCTGTTCAGGCACACGGTGCTGCATCACACTCCTATCCTCCGTCTCCTCTGCCCTATTGCTTCACTCTCTCTCATATGCATGTTCAGGTAGGGACCATAATGTGGGTTAAAAATTCTCTCTCTCTCTCTCTCTCTCTCCTCTCTCTCTCTCTCTCTCTCGCTCTCTCTCTCTCAAATGCAAAAGCATTTGACGTTATTGATCACATATTATCATTGAGAAAACTGGTAATCTATAAGCTAAATTTAGACTTGGTGTGTCTGCAATAAAAAACTCATGATACAGACAACATAGAAAAAGTGAGTTGGTCCACATAATGTGTTTGCAGGGAGAGGAAAATGGAACGCTTTCGTGTTCTGTTGTCCAGTTCTGTAAGATATTTGGCGTATTTCACGGAAATATTATAGACAACCTAGCATGTCTAGATTGTGTTCCAGTTAAGATCCAACGATTTGGTCATCTTCTGTGTAAAACGTTTAAGACAAGAGTAGCATTGACCACAACAGCGCCATTCTGTAGCCTAATTTGTGAGTCTTGGCTGTTTTGTATTGTTAAATATGATCTATTGTGACGTTCCCCCTTCACTAGTAAATTGGCTGAGAACCGTGGACAGTGGAGCGCCTTGACTGCCTCATGCATCGCAAGACGCGGGAGCATATAAGTCTAAGTAAGTCCCTCTTCAAATGGACCTACGGCCCTTCTGAATAAACTGTCTCGCGTCTTGAGTCTTGACTTTTTCTGTCTGTCTGTCTCCCTCCCTCTCCCCCTCTTTCTTGTGTCTCTGTCTGTCTGTTTGTTCTCTCTCTCTCTCTCTCCTCTCTCTCCTCCTCTCTCTCTCTCTCTCTCTCTCTCTCTCTCTCTCTCTCATATATCTTGATTTGTCAGTATGAATGATGTGTACTGAAATTATGTATACATGTCAAGGGCACATTGTAAGACCAGGCATCGGCCCGAAGTCTTCACCCTCGAGTATTGAAGATCAATCAAATCAATCAGTTTTATACTCTGTCTGTCTGTCTGTCTGTCTGTCTGTCTGTCTGTCTGTCTGTCTGTCTCTCTCTCTCTCTCTCTCTCTCCCTCCTCTCTCCCCCCCCCCCCCCCTTCTCTCTGACAATACCGACAGGGATTAAAAGCTTCCATTTTGTTCCTTGCATCAATTCATCCTTTGAAAGAAGTCTTGTCACTTACCCAAACACATTTAACGATTTTGTGTTTCTGTTTTGCCCGGAGGGAATAAGAGTTCCGCGAGAAACCATACACCAGCGCCTGTCAAACTGGAGAGTTGTTTAAACTATCCATAATGCATGAATAGTTTCTGTGAGTTTCGCATCGCTGACACGATATTTCAATCAGTGGTCATGGTGTTAGGTGAACAAAAGGAAGACAATGGAAATGGATCGATCGCGCGTTGCACTAGCTCTAGTATCGATCCTTATCAGTTCGATTTCAAAGAGCCTGGCTGCTGCGTTTGTGATAAGCCATGGCATCCCGTGTGGTGAATGAGATGAACCCGATGCAAGGACGAAGAGAGAGAGAGAGAGAGAGAGAGAGAGAGAGAGAGAGAGAGAGAGAGAGGGGAGGGAAGTTGGGATGGGGGTGGTAGAGGAGGGTAGGTGGCTTGGTGGGGGAGGGGCGGGATGTATACACCGAGCATTAGAACTTGAATGTGTTTAGAATCTGAAAGTAAGCTACCCAAATATATAAGTTCAAGTTTCTTGATCTATAATCTGGGCTTAAAAAAAGGAGAGAGAGAGAGAGAGAGAGAGAGAGAGAGAGAGAGAGAGAGAGAGAGAGAGAGAGAGAGAGCGAGAGAGAGTCTGGAGGTGGTGGTGGTGATGGTGAATTGGTAGGTGGTTTGTTGGGGAGGGATGGAACGTAAAAACCGAGAATTAAAACCTGAATGTTATTAGAATCTGAGAGTAAGCTACAGAAATAGATATGTTCAAGTTTCTGAATCAATAATCTGGGCTTAAAGAGAGAGAGAGAGAGAGAGAGAGAGAGAGAGAGAGAGAGAGAGAGAGAGAGAGAAGCTTGAAGCACAGATCACGTACACGTCGCGACAAAAAGTTGCCGCCTTTGGGGTGTCAAGAACAAGTAGTAGTACATGTAGAACAGTAGACAACGGAACTTGAAGTCGGATCACAGGAAAACAAGACAACCTAAACATTGTAACACGTTGCATCGTTACAAGACTGTATTCAGAAAACGCATCAGATGTTAGAAGTAGCTGTCTTTTAACAGTTAGAGTCTGCACAGCAGCTCAAAAGTATTGACAGTATCACGTATTATGGGAAAATATGAAATACAACAATTGCAGATAGTGAAGTTAATTAGCCTGTAACTTGTAGCACTACTGAAACTCCAGGGGGCATTACGAGGAAACACACACACACACACACACACACACACACACACACACACACACATGCGCGCGCGCGCGCGCGCACACACACACACACACACACACACGCACGCACGCACGCACGCAACAGCACACACACACACACACACACACACACACACACACGAGAGAGAGAGAGAGAGAGAGAGAGAGAGAGAGAGAGAGAGAGAGAGAGAGAGAGAGAGAGGCCACGTTCAAAGTAAGGGAGCATACGAAAGTAAAACTGTCACCGGATCTGTGCCCTTGAAACTGTCATTATATTCGTGTCCTTTGAAATAATGTCGGTAAGTTCGTCTCTCAAAAATTTGCATTGAATTTGTAGCAGTTAAAACTGTGGTACTGATTTTGTGACATTTACATTAATTCTTTGAATTTGTAACATTGAACTCTCACCATTGAATTCAAAATTTGTCGGCATTGAAAATGTATCATTGATAAAGTAGTCTGGAAACTTGTGTTACACAATTGGTGGCACTGAAATTGTGCCATTCTATGTGGCACTGAAATTGCCATTGAAACCGTCACTGAATTTGAGCCATTTCATCCTTGATATTTTTTTTCGCATTTTGAAATTGGGGCATTAAATGTGCAAAAATAAATTTTCGGCACCGACGGTGTGGCTCTCTCAGGGACCTCAGTTGTCGATGCCCTCTCCTCGTCCATGCTCGTGGTGAACTGAAATCAAAGTCCTTGGCAGGGGCCCTTGAAATGGCCTTTCATAGGGACTGAATTTGGACGGACGTGGTGGCCCCCCCCCCCTCCTCCCACCCCCGCCCCCTACCCGTTTGGAAGCTGATTCCGAAGTCATCTGTGGCGCCCCGACGGTCTTCAAGACTTCGGGACAACTGATTGGTGATAGGTGGCTCCCACCGGAAGGGAACTCTCAACGACCCGGGTTCCATAACTGAATAGTATCAATGACGGGCTAGGTTCGTCAAGTCAAGTCAAAATCATCTTTATTGAGGGTTCAAGAATACGCGTCACATTTTTTTTGTTTTTGTTTTTTGTTTTCTCTCATCCTGCTGTCGTGATGTTCGTGACGTCTTCGGTATGTTACATCACATCAGGTATCACCGAACACCACGTAAGCGACACCGGCAGTGCAGAATCTCCTCCGGTGGGTTGCCTCAAGACTGACTTTGAACCTGACATTCGTCTGTGGACCGCCAGTGCCGCGAGTGCGTGCGACAGGCCAAATTTGCCTGTCTTTGAACAGGATGACTGGAATGAGGGGCGTGGGTAATGCCTGTGAGAAGGGTCTGAAAATAGGACCAAAAAAAAAAAAATCTTTGTTTTTTAAAATTAGATCTCCAGTATGATTTACAGACTCTATCACTGGAGATAAAACAGTGTTTACCGTCCCCGGGGCCACCTCCATCCTTCCCCTCCCACCTCATCCCACTTTCACCCCCTCACCCCTCCCTCACCCCCCCTCCCTCCTCACCCTACCCTCACTCTTGCTGTTCATCTCTTCGTCCCAGACGACGACTGCGGAACAGATGACTCATCACCAGCACTGATTCTGAAGGGAAATAAAAAGGAAAAAAAAAAGAAAGAAAACGCTGCAGGCTACACGCCACAATTGGGATTTTGCACTAAAGCACTGCACATAATCCATAATCCATGTAAGCGTTTGGAGGCCTATCATGAATTTGAGCCAGCATTTGATGTTAAACTGATAATTGATGAAAAGAACAACTCCCCACCAATTATTTCCCTTGTTTTGGGGGATTTTCACCGACAACATCACAAACGGTCTTCAAATACATGACCTTTCCCTTAGCTGACGTCACATTTCAGGCCTTCGCACTCACCCGTGACCCTATCTTTGCACCAGCTGGAAGCGCCCAAATAGTCCGATTCCTTTGAATTTGATCATGTCTGCTTGAAACCACCCTGGCTTGTACCTTGATGGCCATAGGAAAGAAAATGAGGAGAATCGACACAAAAAAAAAAACATTCTCAAGACAATCTGATGGTGCCAGTCTATAATTACTCGACTCCCTAGGCAAGGCCTTGGCGCATTATTTGGTGTGCAGCCTGCAACACCTCAAACCCAAATTTGAGGAGACAAACACCCACTGCTTGCAGATGCAACAGAGCAGAAGGCAGTGGGGGAGGGGGTGGGAGTGGGGAGGGGGGGGGGGTGAGGAGGACGAGACTGGAGGAAAGGGTCGGAGGTTGTGGTGGTGGTGGTGGTGGTGGAAACAGGGCAAATGAAGTGGAATGGAAATGAGTGGTGGTGGTGGTGGTGGAGGGGGGGGTAGATGAGAGGGTGAAGGTTGGAAAGGGGATTGTAGAGGGGGAGGGATGGTGGGGGTGGGGTGAGAGGGCGGGGGGGGGGGGGGTCGTTTGGGGGTGGGGGCTGGAAGGGCAGTTAATCAGCATTCTGTTCCTGTTGTTAGTCCCTCCATTCCGATTCAACCACCCCCCCCCCCC
>CM065723.1:40374928-40392428 GCA_033310375.1 Conus canariensis | reverse complement strand
CGAAACATTTCTCGTTTCCGAAAGCTGGAATGAGATTGAATGTGCGTGCCAGACCTTTTGTTCTTTAATCGTTCACATGCATTCGTTTAATCACGGACCTCTCTTTACATCCGAAGGACAGGGGGTAGAACGGAGTATGCACAGACGTGAACTCCAAGAGAAAATCCCTTCCAGCCTGGCCTCCTTGGATGGGAATGGAACCCTGAATGTTGGAACAACAGTCTGACGTCTTTCCCGCTCGTCCAACCAGCTCCGAGTCCCACCCCTTCTACCCCCTGCTTTTTCATACGAGAACTCTAAGTCTGTTTCTTTTTCTTATGGAGAATAGATTAACGCAGAAAAGGACTGGAATCCAATCCGAGTTGACCACGGGGACCATATTAAGGCAAACCTCTTTTATGGACTTTGCAAGAGGCTATAGAAAGTTGGGGAGGGTTTTTTTTTTTGATTTAGTGCTTTTCTTCTCTTTTCCTTTCTGTGGTTTTCATCTTCGCGAAGGGTTTCTGCACAGAAATCAGGTTTGGGGGTATATATTAGGCTGGTAGGCTGCCAAAAGCCCTTTCTTGATGACACAGTCTGCCAGTCTGTCTGCCTGTCCACTTTTTTTCACCCTTCCTTATGTGTTAGGTTAATATTCCGGCTCGCTCTGTGTGTGTGTGTGTGTGTGTGTGTGTGTGTGTGTGTGTGTGTGTGTGTGTGTGTGTGTGTGTATGTGTGTGTGTGTGTGTGTGTGTGTGCGTGTGTACGTGTGTGTGTGTGATGCATGTCTTTCCCTTTCCCTCATAAATAAAGATTGAGTTCATCTTCTTTGACTCCTCCTCCCCCACCCCTTTCCCTAATTCCTCTTCCGCACCTCTCTCTGAACTTCTCTGTAAAGTTTCGTCCGACATGTCTGGCGCCCTTGTTGACTAAAGCTGATAGCGTCTGACAGCACACAGAACTGTGATCCACAGGAATTTCCAAAATTGATTTTAAACATTACCTATCTTCATGACAGCACACAGAACTGTGATCCACAGGAATTTCCAAAATTGATTTTAAACATTACCTATCTTCATGACAGCACACAGAACTGTGATCCACTGTAATTTTCAGAACTGATTTTAAACGTTAGTACCTTCAAGAATGAACTTTTTTCTAGAACTTTCTCTGGAATCGTAAAAAAGTAAAAGAAAATCCAACCAAAAACAAAATAACCATAAACCAAACCAAACAAAAACACCACTACCACCCCAAAAAACCAAACCAAAACAAAACAAAACACACAAAAACAAACAAACAAAAAAAACAAATAACGGAAACAAAAACAATTAAAAAAAAAAAAACGACGAGTTCGCAGTCAGAGGCTCTGTGTTCGGATCCCGTGGATGTGCGAGAGAGAGAGAGAGAGAGAGAGAGAGAGAGAGAGAGAGAGAGAGAGAGAGAGAGAGAGAGAGAGATAAAACCAAAAGAAGAAGAAAAAAAACAACAAGCAAACAGCACACTCAAACAAGCCAACAACAACAACAGCAACAACAACAGCACGCACGCACGCACGCACGCACCACACACACACACACACACACACACACACACACACACACACACACACACACACACACACGCACACACACACTTGTGTTGTGTGTGTGTGTGTGTGTGTGTGTGTGTGTGTGTGTGTGTGTGTCTATTTTTAAAACCCCTTTTCATCTGTCATTCTGCAACGAACCGCTTATTCAGGGAAAAAGAATTCTAACGGATAATTGAATTAGCGGGGCTTGGGAATCCAACAACAGAAGTGTAAACTTTGGCATCTTCAACCTTTCACACTTGTTTTCATTTCAGCCGCTGCTGCTCTCGTGTCTCTCACTTAGCTGTCTCCTTCGCCATCGACTCCTCGTTGATCTTTGTGCGGTTAAGGCTTAGGCTGCTTTTCCATGTGTCCACATGCGGATTCGGATGCGCCAGAACTCGAGAAATCGGAAACGAAAAGACAGTAGAAACATAGAATGTCAGATTCTCTGTGTATAGATATTGAACGGAGACAAAAAAAAAAAAAAGACAGTTAAAAAAATACAGCGTTACATTCTGTATGTATAGACAATGATGTCGATCATAGGTTTCTGAAGTTTGACCCAACCATACAGTTGCGACATTGGCAAACAAACAACTTCTTTGGTCATTTTTCTGGACCTTTCTCCTGTTGTTTCACGCTGCTCTCTGTTATACAAGTTCACCGAACGTTGTATTCCGTCTTCGCCAATCGTAAGGACAAAGCCCCCCCCCCCCCCCCCCCCCCCCCCCTAACTGGATGCCATAACGCATGTCGTATTCGTCATCGCATTCGCATTCGGACGAGTACAACCGCGCCTTTACATACAGTTTGACTGGCTGCCAAGGTTTGTAACAAGAAGAGAAATGGGCCGCTTTAGTTGCTCCGACAACTCCAATGCACAGGGGCCACCTCGGCACGACTCAGCTGCAACTATGTTAGCACGTGCTGTCCGCTGCAGTTTGGCAGTCCATCCCATCACCTGTGTGTTCGTGTGTTCAGTGAGTCGCTTGCCCCAAACCAGAAGAGCGTGCTTACAAATGTAGGCCAGCGCTGCGATATCTCGCGTTCAACGCGTTTCTTTCTCTCTCTATCTCTCTCTCCCTCTGTCTGTCTGTCTGTATTTCTCTCTTTCTCTCTGTCTCTGTCTCGGTCCCCTCTCTCTCTCTCTCTCTCTCTCTCTCTCTCTCTCTCTGACAAACGCGTTCTGTCTGTGTATCCGTCTGTCTGTCTGTCTGTCTGTCTGTCTGCCTGTCTCTCTCTCTCTCTCTCTCTCTCTCTCTCTCTCTCTCTCTTTAGACAAACGCGTTTTGTCCGTTTAGCTTGGTGGGACAGGTAAGGACGTATGGTATGACACATTACGAGGTTCAAAAGTATATTTTTCACTTTTGTCTAGCGGAAGAGTTATTTCCATAATGGGTACAACTTTTATGCCGAGTAGTTAGTTACACTGAAAAGAAAAACAACGAAAAAACAAAAAAACACAAAAAAAAAACCCAACCCCCCCCCCCCAAAAAAAAAAAAAAAAAAAAAAAAGTTTGCAGGTGAACAATGCCATGATTTGAAACATAATCTGGCCTACATGTGACGGAAACAGGTGAAGAGGCAGACGGGGAAAGACGTGGGAGGACACCGTGAAGAAATGGACAGACCTTTGGCGATTCCCAGAGAACAGCACAGGACAGACGGGGATGGGGGAGAATTGTCAGTTCACCTGATACCTCGACGACCCAAGGCTAAGGGACTGACGATAATATACATAATATTAATTGTAACTGTCTTTGTCGCGTGCCACTAAATTGGGAGACCAAAATCGTCATTTTCACTGCTCTCGACATAATCAATTCTTTGGAATTTGCGTCCCCTTACCCTCTCTTGCGCCAATCTAAAAAAAGAAAGCCTTAAAAAGGTATCTACGGTGAAGTTCATGATCATTTTTGGTATAATTTCCTTCCAACGACCGGTACCTTCTATCAGATATCGCTTTGTGTGGAAACGCAAATTACAACTATTTCTTTGATACCTGTTTATCCTCACGGCAGGATATCAATACTAAACGAAAGGTTGGTTGTCAACATTGCTTGAACATTACGTATATGGCATGTGGTTACTAGTCATGACGAAGATGACTCGTTTCATGAAGTTTAAGTATGCTTTTCAAAGGGGAACGTTCCTTTCACATTCAGACCGACAGTTTTGCCATATACACAGTCCTCTCTCAGCCTGTGAAGTTCACTGAGTGACTGGATATTTTGCTTGTGAGGGTGAAAATAGCGAGTGAACCCCGCGCCCCATTTCAGGAGTTTTTAGCCGGGGGTGGAAGGGGGGGGGGGGGGGGAGATAAATAAACAACACTGACACGGAGTACATTCTGTACGGGCATATTTTTGAGCATACGTTCACAACAGGCATAAACGCAACGACATATCCTTTGCTCTATCTGTCTGTCTATATCTATCTATCTATCCGTCTGTCTGTCTGTTTTTCTGTCTGTGTCTGTCTGTTTCCCCTTCTCTCTTTCTCTCTATCTATCTATCTGTCCGTCTGTCTGTCTGTTTGTCTGCCTTTCTGTCTAGATCTAACAAGCTATCTGTTTCATGTACAGCAGCAATGAAGTTTCTGGTTGGTTGCTTCATTTATTGATAGTCTGTTCATTTATGTCGGTGACTTCGCACTATAAATGCATTTTTGTAACTAGATGAATGAAGACCAGTGAAATAAACCAAAGCCAACACAGAACAAACAAACAAACAAACAAACAAGAGCAAAGGGCAGGTGGAAAGGATTAGGACAGCGGATGAGGCAGGGTGGGAAGTAGGTAAGTGGGGGTTTAAGTGATGGGAAAAAAATCGCAAGAAACGAACAACTGGACGAGGTAAAATATGATTCAAAACGGAGTGACTGAGGGCGGAAAATGAAGCAAAATTTAGAAAGAGAGGGGGTTAGTTACCGCCAAGGACATAGACAAACAGGAGGGAGGGTGTGTGAAACAATGGGGTTTGTAACTTGTTTTGTAGAATAATATGATATATTATTGACGGTAGTGATTATGGTGGATTGATAATAGTGCTTAGTGAGGCCAACCCCCCCTCCCCCCCAAAAAAAAAAAACAAAAAAAAAAAACAAAAAAACCCTCCCCCCCAAAAACAACAACAACAACAAAAAAACGACTTTAACGGGTAGTAATTGTGATGATAGTAGTTATGTGTGGGTAGTTGTATGTGGGGGTGTGGGTAATGGTGATAAAATCAGATGTAGGGAAAAAAAAAGATAAATTAAAAAAATGTACAATAAAGATAAAAATAAAAATGAAATAAAATAAAATAAATGGAGGGTGGCTGCAACTTCTGTATGAAGTGGGTAGTGGGGGGTATGGTGGTGGTGGTGTGTATATGTGTGTATGTATGTGTGTGTGTTGGTGGATGATATTGCCGACTGGTGTTGAAGTGGTGGGTGTGTATATTTGTGTTACTGTTGATGTTGAGGTAAAATATATTAGGCCAGTTTTAAAGACAGAACATTTCGAACTCAGAATTTTTTTTCCAAAATGACTTAACGTCGAAAACCAGGAACACATCTCCAATGAATTCGACGGGAAGGAAATGTCTTATTTGTTCACAGTGACATTTACACTGATAATAATAATAATAATTTTGATGATGATGATAATAATAATGATAATAATAATAATAATAGTATTAATAATAGCAGTAGTAGTTAAAAAAATGTAAATAGCAGTAGTAGTAGTAGTGGTGGTTGTGGTGGTGTTGGTGGGAGTATTAGTAAATAGTAAAGTTTATCATACTAATTAAAGAAGTTTGTGTATAACTCTTTGGCCAAAAGAGCAGAGATGAAACAGAAATACATATTTCCTATCACACATTCTTCAGAAACTTACAGGTTACAGTTCCAGTCGTTACTGTATCTTGTGTGAAATAGACCGGCTTCCCTTTCACAGCAGTGGCATTGTTCTGATCCTCATTTCACACAGAATGATGCTTCGCACGATCCCTTTAACTACCACAGGAATCAATTGTGGCTGGCGCAACTCAGAATTTGTTAAAAATGCAAAACAGTACACCCCTCTCTGCCTTTAACACCCCCCCCACCCCACCCCCTTTTCGACTTTCGATCTTTCTTGCCTCCTCACCTTCCCCCACCAATCTCTCTCTCTCTCTCTCTCTCTCTCTCTCTCTCTCTCTCTCTCTCTCTCTCTCTCTCTCTCTCTCTCTCTCTCTCAAATCGTATTAACTGTAACAAGTCTTCATCTTCACTCGCGTCCGTTCGTCGCAGTATTCGCTGGCACGTCATCTTTGCTGGCTCCATTACTAGCGTCCACGGGTTTAAGGGTAGGAGGGGTAGAAGATGGCAGGGGTGATGCAGGGAGTGGGTATGGGTGAGAGGTTGGGAGGGGTAAGGGTAGGAGAGGTGTCAACAATGTCTATCACCTTACAAGCTCCCCCGCTGAAATACCGCTGCATCATTCCTGAGATTCTGGGCTCACAGAGAGAGCGATGATGATGCCAAAATGGGGGCTTTAATTAAAAAAAAAGTTATTTTTGTGTTAGGAAAATTAAAGTAGGATTTTGTGGCCAACCTTTTCGAATTAAGTGTTGATCAAATCTTTTTTGAATCATTCAAGCTTTTGTTCTCGTTCTTTCTTGACGTTTGCAAGTCTCTCTCTCTCTCTCTCTCTCTCTCTCTCTCTCTCTCTCTCTCTCTCTCTCTCTCTCTCTCTCTCTCTCTCTCTCTCGTTTGCGAACGTCTATCTTTTCTTTCTTCTTTTGATAATGTAAGCGAACGGCTGTCCTTTTCTGTACTTGTTTTCTTCTTACGAATGCAAATCTATGTTAGATTTTTGTTTGTTTGTTTGATGTACTCAGGTTTATAAAGTTTTCCATTCCATTTTTTTTGTTTGACTTTAGCAAACATTTGTGAATATCATTTTTTTAGGTGTGTGAGGTGTGCAAACATTTCTTATTTTCAAACTCTCGTCAAACTCTTTTTGTTTAATGTACATATAAACGTCTATGGCTCTCTTTTTTCTGTTTACTTCATGTATAGTCCAGGGGGATTTTGTTTGATACATGCAAACTCTCCATCGGGTTTCTTTTTATTTGACGTTTACAATTTTCTGTCATGTCTCAGGTTCTCTCCTGTTGACGTATACAAAGTCTTTTCAGTTTTTTTTTTCGTGTGAGCAAACTTCTTTGTTTATATTTTGTTTGATGAATGAAATCTTGTCAGTTTATTTCTTGTTTTGTTTTGTTTTGTTTGACAAATACGAGCTATTGGAAGTGTAAATTTGATGATTTAGGGAGAGAGAGAGAGAGAGAGAGAGAGAGAGAGAGAGAGAGAGAGAGAGAGAGAGAGAGATGTGTGTGTGTGTGTGTAGTAGGTAAGTCTCTCTCTCTCTCTCTCTCTCTCTCTCTCTCTCTCTCTCTCTCTTCCGTCTAATTCTTGCCTACAACATTTATACCTAAATACCAGGCCCATGGTGGCAGCAAAGCCCAATCAAAGAAGTCTGTTGCTCTTACAGTATCTCGACAATCGGCTAGACCGCCCTATCTCGTCTATGATCACATGCAGGGGATTAAAAGGAAATGCAGAGTTGCAGGCAGCCTTCTGTTCAGCATTTGGAAAATCCGCCACGTGAGGCGTGTTCAGCTACTGTGGAAAAGAAATGGATTGTGGAACAAATAGCCTGATATCTGGCGACAAAATCCGCAATTCCTTTGTCGCGTTGACCTTAACTTTCAAGATGATATGGGAAAGTAAACGAAGAACTGTCGAGCATGCATCAAAAGTCTTAAATTCTAAATTGTTTGAAATCAAATCGTTGATAAGAAAGGCCGGTTGAGGAGACCAAGAGGTATCAGAGCGATGGATTCATTGAAAATGAGAGAGAGAGAGAGAGAGAGAGAGAGAGAGAGAGAGAGAGAGAGAGAGAGAGAGAGAGAGAGAGAGAGGGGTCCCAAGAAAGACGAGTCAGTATAGAAAAAAGACTTCCATCAGGAAAAGATCAAACAACTTCAACGAACGATGGACCAGTGTAAAACCAAACCAAACCAAACCAAACCAAAAGAAAACAAAAACAACAACAACAAAAACCTCAAAGAAAAAACAATGAAAAAACCCCACCCAAAAAACAGCAACCCATAACAAATAGATCAGCCAGCTCTCCCATATTGCCACTGGTATCAACTGCAGCCGAAACTGTTCATTCTATGCGATACTTTGCTTCGCTATACTCTCCGTCCCTAAGGACTACTGCTGAAGATTATCATCTCCGGCAAAGAGGTTACGTTTTCGACACCATCTGTCGGTGTCTTTCTTTCTTTGTCAGTGAGCAATGGTACTTAAAACGCTCCTCAGTTGATTTTACCCAAACGTGGTGGAATGCGAAATGTGGCCCAGGAACGGAGCCACGAAATTTTGGCGCAGATCCTTGGTACAGATCCTTGATTCCATGATGACGATCCACGATGTACATCCAGGTGCAGATCCACGGTAGAGATGCATTTTACAGATCCACGAAGAAGATCCATGATACAGATCTATGATACAGATACATGGGACAGATCAATGATGCAGAACCGTGGTACAGATCTACGAAGCAGATCCATGGTACAGAGCCATGGAACAGATCCACGATGCAGATCCGTAGTACAGATCCATGGTTCATATCCATGGGATAGATCCATGGTTCATATCCATGGGATAGATTCAAGGTTCAGGTCCATGGTAAAGATGCATGGTGCAGATCCATAGTACAGATCCATGGTTCAGATTCGTGATATAGATCCATGGTGCAGATGCATGGCGTTGATCCGTTCAGCAGCATTCTTACACATTTTGTACTGGACATGAACAGTGTGAAGCTCCCGTTTACGAATGGATGTACCATTTATGAAGAAGCATAATTTTGTGGAATATTTAAATTTTCTAGCGACATAAACATTGACATTTCTTATTTTACATATATTCTATTTAATAACACAAAAAAACAAAACAAAACAAAAACAAAAACAAAACGAACAAACAAAAAGGGGGAATGAACTCTTTCTGTCTGTGCCTACTATTATTTTTTCTGGCGGGAAAACAATAACAACTTCGTTTTGTTTATTCATGAATTGACTTGCTCACAGACACTGAAAAAAACGAACAAACAAACAAATAAAAGCCTACTTCGCAACGCTATTTCCTTCTCTAGTAGAATAGTAAATACACCAATAGTGTTCGTCACTTAGTTTGGTGCGGACCTCAACTAGAGAGCGACCTTGACGAAGGTCAGCGCACTCCCGCGTGTCATTCTCATTCGTTTTGCTAATATGTTTTGTATGTGGCGAAAAAAAGTGCTGTTTATTATTTGGGTGTGCTTAGAGCCAAGCATAGTAATACAGGACATACAGTGATTATTCTTTTCTGGATGATGTGAACGTGCACACACCCATACTTCTTTTACAAGGGAAAAAAAAGTATGTTTCTGTACAGCATGGGTGTGTAGGCTACATTCCCTAATTCTTTTGATGGAATTGCTTCTAATGAAGTATCGGCTGCTCACATCCACATGATATGAAAAGGCTTACATTTCATTTTGTTTAAGTCTTATTTAAACGCACTTTTTGACAGATGGGCAAATGTATCAAAACAAAGATAAAATTTCGACCAGGAACAATGATAGATGCACAAACTCTAATAATTTGAATGCACGTATGGTTGCATAATCACCCACGGCTTCAGAAAAAACAACAACTTAATACCCACAACCCATATCGTTATTCTAAAGTAGTCATGGATTCCAAACTGGAGGCAGCGCTTCTAGCACGGCATTTAAAATCCTAGTTAGGAACCAGCCAAGCGAAGAACGACAATCTTCCGAGATGAGACGAAGGTTTGGACAGACTAGTCGAAACTTTGATTAAGGGACTGGGAAGCGAAAGAAGGGGGGGGGGGGGGGGGGGGGGGGAACCTGAGGGGAAGATGAAGGGAGAGGGTGAGACCCGACATCTGGATTGCCAGGGTCCACAAACGGCTGTTACTGTCTTTGTAGCCGTCTGGACTCTCCGTTGGAGGGTCTTAAAAAAAACAGAGGAACAATGACGGGAGGAGAAGGGGGGTGGGGCTGGGGGGTGGGGAGGGGGAGGTATGAAAGGATGAAGGGAGGGGGGTGAACGAGGGTGTGATCTGGGCTGGGATTTCTCTGTCTCTGTGTTTGTTTTTCTTTCTTTTCTATCATTCTCTGAATTTCTGTACGTCTCTTGTCTTTTCCTGTCTGTCTGTCTATCTGTCAGTCAGCCTGTTTCTTCTTCTTCTTTTCTTCTTCTTCTTCTTTCTGTGTGTGTGTGTGTGTGTGTGTGTGTGTGTGTGTGTGTGTGTGTGTGTGTGTGTGAGAGAGAGAGAGAGAGAGAGAGAGAGAGAGAGAGAGAACTCAAAAACTCAAACTCAAATAGTTTAATTGCAAAGGCCACTGATCTATCTGCAATGAGGTCAAGAACAAAAGTAGAACACACACGCGCTCGGCGCATATACTGAAAATTATGAAAGAAAATATTTGCATAACAAAATGTTCTTTCTGAAATTACTCTGGCATTTTTGGAGAGAGAGAGAGAGAGAGAGGAGAGAGAGAGAGGAGAGAGAGAGAGAGAGAGAGAGAGAGAGAGAGAGAGAGAGAGAGAACGAAAATGGTTTTACTGACGGAAAGGAATAAGTACAAAGTCAGTGGCTTTTTTCTTTATCCAGCCCTCAAAGGAAGAAAAGATAATAAATATATAACACCAAAACATCTTACAAAACTGCACATCAACGCATATATGACAATGAATATATAACAGTTCACAATGAATAATACAATATATCTTTAGAGGAAGAGAGTGATGAAGGGTGGGAGGGAGCAAGGGATGGAGAGCAACTGAGGAGAGAGAGAGAGAGAGAGAGAGAGAGAGAGAGAGAGAGAGAGAGAGAGAGAGAGAGAGAGAGAATCTTTTCAATGAGGGAAAAGAATAAGCACAATACAGGCTTTTTTTTTACATCTAGCTCTCAATGAAGGAGAACAGAAAGAAATATAATGAGAGAGAGTGAGAGAGAGAGAGGAGAGAGAGAGAGAGAGAGAGAGAGAGAGAGAGAGAGAGGAGTGGAGAAAAAGATAAGAGAGAGAGAGAGAGAGAGGAGTGGAGAAAAAGATAAGAGAGAGAGAGAGAGAGAGAGAGAGAGAGGAGAGAGAGAGAGAGAGAGAGAGAGAGGAATGGAGAAATAGAAACACGAACGAGAGAATATCACAACACACACACACACACACACACACACACACACACACACACACACACACACACACACTCACACACACACACACACACACACACACACACACACACACACACACACACACAACCCCCCCCCCCACACGCACACCCCCACAGAGAGAGAGAGAGAGAGAGAGAGAGAGAGAGAGAGAGAGAGAGAGAGAGAGAGAGAGAGAGAAAACAGACAGACAGACAGAGACAGAGAGAGATATAGAGACTGAGAGAGACGGACTGAGACGGACAGAGACAGGGAGAACTTAGGAGCTCCAGAGGAATGGGTTCATAACATCAGCTGGACCATTTAGCCAGAAGCTATCGCTCCGGCATCACTCACTCCCATGCTGTCTAACGTCACTCACTACTGGCGAAGAATACCAGACCCGTCAGACCGAAAAGACGAAGCATTGCCGACGGAACACAACCCATGGAGCCCCTTATTCTACAGCTTGACAGTTAACAGCATGCTTGGCTTGACTGCTGCGTCCCTGTTAGAATTCGGCATGCCCCTGTCGTGCCCTGTCTCCAGTGATTACGTCTCTTCTTCAGGGTAGAGCACGTTCCACTCTTCCACGCTCCATTCTTTTGGTCTCTGGAATCAGAATTGGCGTTGAGATTTCAGTGACAATGAAGACACAATTCTTTTTTTTTTTTTTTGTGGTGTGGAGGGTTGAAGTGGTGGGAGGGGTGGGGGTGGAGGTAGAGGAGAAGAGGAGGATGGAAGGGAGGGTTGGGAGGGAGGGGAGAGAGGGAAGGCAGGGTGGAGAGGGATGAGAGGAATTTTGTGGCTCCAATATTCCCAGGTTCTGTTTGGTATAGGATTGTGTGTGTGTGTGTGTGTGTGTGTGTGTGTGTGTGTGTGTGTGTGTGTGTGTGTGTGTGTGTGTGTGAGAGAGAGAGAGAGAGAGAGAGAGAGAGAGAGGCAGACAGAGACAGAGACAGAGTTAGAGAGAGAGAGAGAGAGGGAACAGACAGAGTTAGAGAGAGAGAGAGAGAGAGAGAGAGAGAGAGAGAGAGAGAGAGAGGGACAGAGAGAGAAGGGTTCGGAGCTCCAAGGAGTTCACAACGTTAACTGGACCATTTAGCTGGAAGCTATTGCTCCGGCATCACTCACTCCCATACTGTCTAGTGTCACTCACCACTGCCGAAGAAGACAAGACCCATCAGACGCAAAAGAAGACGAAGCATTGCCGACGGGACACGGCCCATGGAGCCCCTATTCTGCTGCTAGATAGTTAACATCATGCTTGGCTTGGCTGCTGCGGCCCTGTCAGAACTCGGCATGCCCCTGTCGTGCCCTGTCCTCAGTGATTACGTCCCTTCTTCAGAGCTGGGCACGTTCCGCTCGTGACCCATTATTCTGATCCTTGGAATCGAAATTGGCGTTGAGATTTCGGTGACAACGAAGACACACTTTTTTTTTGTTTTGTTTTGGTAGAGGGTTGAACTGGTGGTGGTGATGGTGGAGGGGGGGGGGGGGGGGGGGGAGGAGAAGAGGAGAGTGGAAGGAGGACTGGAAAGGAAGGGAGGGAGGGACGACAGGAACTTTGCGACTCCTACGTTCCTCGGTTCCGTCTGAAATGGGATTATAATTGTGTGTGTGTGTGTGTGTGTGTGTGTGTGTGTGTGTGTGTGTGTGTGTGTGTGTGTGTGTGTGTGTGTGATATCTTGATTTTTAAGACGCAAGGGTGGAAAATCGAATAATGAAAAGATCATTCAAATACTGTTTTGAAAAGAGACTGGATTTATTTTTCCTGAATTTATGTAATCATAATCTTAATATTATAATTGTTCACATATGCTCCATACTGCACAGGCACAAACACATGTAAACACGCCTGCACTCACTCATACAAGGCACAAACACACACACACACACACACACACACACACACACACACACACACACACACACACACACGCTCGCGCGCGCGCACGCGCGCGAGCGCGCATACACACATACACGCACAGACAACAAAATTATAACCAATCAGTCTCCTGTCTCTGTCTCTGCTCTCTCTCACTCTCAGCATTTTTCTACACGCTTGTAAACAAAACATCTCATCCCCGACTTGAATGCTTGTGCCC
Source organism: Conus canariensis (assembly GCA_033310375.1). Lineage (NCBI taxonomy): Eukaryota > Metazoa > Mollusca > Gastropoda > Neogastropoda > Conidae > Conus > Conus canariensis. The sequence goes on along the minus strand of CM065723.1, from coordinate 40,379,510 downwards.
AGTCGCTTAGATTCTGGGATTTACATTGAAACAACACGAAAGAAAAAACAAAACAAAACATGCGTACTCAGATTGTGATAATACGGCACCACAGTCTCTTACCCTTCCTATTATTGAGGCGACAAGAACATTTTTTAGAATAAAAAAAAAAACCCTTCAGCCAACAGTGTCCAGCAAGGGGAAATAAACGTAATTGTGATACAGTGTTCAAAGACCCTGACAGAACACAGCTCGGCAGGGTGAAAATGAGACCTGAAAATAGGCAGGAACAAGGAGAGGTAAGGACGGAACAGCGGGTAGATGGGTGGAGGTGGGGGAGAAGTGGGGTGGAGGGCAAGGGAGTAGCAAGCATTCAAACTAGGCGCGCAGTTTGAGGAGATACGTGATTGTTCGTTCTTCGTTTTCATTGTTTTGAATGTTGTTTGTCTTGCCTAAAGAAGACCAAAGAGGTCGAAATGCGCTGTGTTTTGTCTTGTAGGTTGTTTGTCTCTTTCGTTCGGCGAAACAGTAATCTTTCTTTTAAGTTAGTTCCAATTTCCGTGTTTAATCAAGCGAGGAAGCTAAACGTTTCCATTTTGTTACATGACAGAAACTGTTTGAATACAAATTGCTGAATCATGTAGGCAATGCATTAAGCAAAATAATCAGATCACCATTAATTCTTAAAGTTGCTCTTTTACGGGACCCTGAAATCTTATGAAAAAAATATCGATTTTTGTAAATTACAGGGAGAATTCCACATCAGTTTTAGAACAGACAGAACAGTTAGTTTGCTCTTCTGTTCCCCCTTCAATCCTTGCGCTCTTTTCCTTCGGTTTTGCTTCTGTAATTTCCTGAAACGAAAGACAGCCATAGTCTTCTCCCTAGTGAAACTCAATCGCTCTCATCTTTTCTCGACGTCTCAGCTTTCCGACTGGCGGAACGCGCTATTTCTGATCCAGTGCATAATTCACGGCCACGATCATCTGATCTTTGCGTTGGAAAGTTAAATATCTCGTCCAGCTTGAGCGTCTTTGTGGTTCTCAATGCAGCTTGATTGACATGATTAAACTAGGGGAAATCACCCCGTTCTTGTCATCCCGCCCTTCCCACCTTATCCCGCCTTTTCCTCTCTCTGTCCTTAGCTTTCCTGATCCCTAACCCCCTCTGTATGCTGCCGCATACGGTCGGCATGTTTTCATTGTGGGCATGCAGGTCTTTCTCTACCCTACACTCCCCCTCATCTCCATGTCTGCAGCCCACTCCGCTTCTACCGGTCTGCTGCACCTTCCCTCACAACAGCGCAGACAGGCGTCAGATTTGGATTTAGAAGAGTAGCTACAGATCACGTCGTCTGGATATATAAAGCGCTTGGATGGGGATGGGAGAATATACCTATTCCAGGAAGAAAAAAAAAATCAGAGTGAAGATTACGCTCGTCTTTCCACTGGAAATGGTCGCAAGTTGTGCACGAGTTGTTTGCTAAAGAAACGTCACATCAAACCCAAGACATGTAGATCTGAACTGATCGATGACAGCAATAATACGTGAAGGCGAATGCTTGTAGCTCAGTGTCTGTATTATAAATGCACCGTTTCACACACATATTTTAATATTTTTTCTCTCTCTAAGTGACCTGTTAAGGTGACTGATGCGGTAAAATAGGCCTCTTCCGGAAAGAACGACAACCGCCCCCCCCAAAAAAAAACAAAAAAAAAACAAAAAAAAAAACAAAAAACAAAAACAAAAACAAACAAAACAAACAAACAAACAAAAACAAAAACAAAAACAGAAACAAAACACCCAAAAAACAAACAAAAACAAACAAACAAAACAAAACAAAACCGTGGGAGATAACGCGTGTCATCCATTCATTGCCAATAGAATTACGTTTTCTCAATTTATGGGCGAAGCAAATAAGTCAAGAGAGTCAAATATTTGTTTTGAAGCGCCCGTCAAAATAAGAATCGGGACATGAAATGTCTGCATTACAGGCGTAGCATGTCACAGCCATGTTTTGATGTTAGATCGTACTTCCCTCTCACTGAATGACTTGCTAAGTGACGGACGGAACCAAACTGCTTGAGGCGTTCCCGCCAGACACATCTGTCCCACGAAAACGGCGAGGTCACTTAATTGAAAGTGAGCTATAGCACAGATTATCTCCCCTGTAGAGTTCCGAACGTCATCAATTCTTTGAAAGGTCTACAATGGCCTTGAAGTTGTCAACTTGAAAAGGTGAAGAAAATAAAACGTAAACGACAGCTGATATGTGACAAATCTTGCATTGGACGTTCTGTATGGTGGAAAAGCCATCTGCTTCCCACGGAAGGAGGTGGGGGGGGGGGGGGGGGGGGGGGGGGGAGATATAACTCTGCTGATATCTGCACGTGTATTGGTTCCCAAATGAGACTGAAGACAAGGCTACCACTTTTATATCTACCTATCTGTCTGTCTATCTCTCTCTGTCTATCTATCTATCTATCTATATGTCTGTCTGTCTGTCAATCTATGATTTCAACGTTTCCTCTTTTTTCTGTTTTGTTGTTGTTGTTGCTTTTTTGAGAGAAAATTAAGTTAAGGAAAGACGTGGTGAAAAACACTGCCCATACTTTCTCTTGTCTTTCGCTCTCTCTGTCACAGAGAGAGAGAGAGAGAGAGAGAGAGAGAGAGAGAGAGAGAGAGAGAGAGAGAGAGAGAGAGAGAGACACTGCCCATACTTTCTCTTGTCTTTCGCTCTCTCTGTCACAGAGAGAGAGAGAGAGAGAGAGAGAGAGAGGAGAGAGAGAGAGAGAGAGAGGAGAGAGGAGAGAGACTCATGCCATGACATAATCCTTCCGACAAGGAGAATGACTTCAATTTAGCTCCTATCCTCACCCTAGCCTTCTCCATTCTGAACCAGGGAATCAGCTCTTCAGCTGCATGGAGGGGAAAAGTGGATGGGTGGGCGTGGGGGGTTGGTGAAGATGGAGGCTGGGAACGGAATACCCAGTGGGGCGCACGCCTTGTTACCAAGACACTCGTGACTATGACAGCTCTGCGTCATCCTTCTGCTGAGGAACAATCGCTCCCCCCGTTACTCCCCACCTCCCCCCAACTCCAGCCCCATCCTCCCACCCTCTCAAATCCTTCTACCATTCAAACTTCGGACCAACCAGCGATAAATGGAGAGCAGGTCGTAGGGGTTGCCTGCTCATTTGCAGGCATTTGGAGCATGGAACGAGTGTTCACATATGATTTTGAACTGATAGTGCATGTGCATATGCACGAACACATTAGCACATTCTCTTTCATAGCCCTTCCACTCCCCCCCCCACCCCATTCCCTCCCCCCACCCCATACGCTATCCCTCATGTACATCTCCGTTGTCGAATGTACACAAGCATACTTCGCAGTGAACAGACTCATCTTCCTTCCTTGATATTCTTAAATGATGCACAATTTCATATGTGTAGAAATTTGCTTTAAGAGCTGAAAGGTTGAAACAGTAAGGCGGTGGATAGAAAACAACAACAACAACAACAAAAAATGTTGATTTCAATTCTCGTACTTTAACAGTTTGTTCATCTGTTGTTCTGTTTTTGTCTCGTCTGAGAGTGTATAATCTGATCTGTTTTGACGTTTGTTTGAAACCATTTCGAAAGTTTGGTCTACATTGGCATGTTCGTTTTAAACCATTGTTAAAGTTTGAGTTTACTAACTGTTTTATTTTTTCATTCATTCGTGCATCAAACTAGTTGTGGAATGTCTCACGTGGCTAGCTGGATGGTCAGCTACTGGATTTAGTGAAGTACGTAAATCACAATAGCGTGCCAGAAGTCATGCCCGCTAAAAGCCATTCTATGCACGCACTACAAATATGCGTCCCATTTCGGACACTTTAATTCAGTTCCTCGTTTGCAAATAGTTTTTCTTTTGATTGTTAGTCAGATTTGAACCTACACACATCAGTCTTTGATTGTTTGCAGGCAGTGACCAAACAGACCACCCTGTGTAGTCCGATGATGATCAGGGGCAAGGATGTATTTTAAACCAAGAGCAGAGTTGGAACCAGCTACCTTTTCTCGGGATATAAGGAATCTGCCCTTACGATCACTGTCGGCTCACGAAATGCTGTAAGGTTCCGTGTTAATCCTGGTGCAGACAAACTGATTTTCAACTGAGAGACACATACAGTTGTATGTGCGGGAGAGAAAATGAGAGTAAGAAGAGAGAGAGAGAGAGAGAGAGAGAGAGAGAGGAGAGAGAGAGAGAGAGAGAGAGAGAGAGGAGAGAGAGAGAGACAGAGAGACAGCCAGCCGCCAGCCAGACAGACAGACAGAGAGTCTCAAGACTCAAGACATTTTTATTCATATTGCGCCTCAGCCCATCATGAAGGGGGATGTGAACATATAACTGCATAAAGATATGTAGCAGATTCAAAATAAAACTAACAAAGATATAAATGCATTCATGTACATTTCAGTCAGTCACAGCACCTCTTAGTTTAAATCCTCCATATAAAAACAAGGAAAACTTACTAACTTCTTCCAATATGGCCAATGACATGAACACACTCAATCTGAACAGTGAAGGATGTCTGTAATATTTGGGCTTACTTAAC
>CM065723.1:40364928-40367428 GCA_033310375.1 Conus canariensis | reverse complement strand
ATTATAGTTCCTTTTCAAATAAACAGAAAGAACTACATATAGATTAACTATAGTTCCTTTTAAAAAAAACGGAAAGTACTACTTATAGATTAACCATCCTTCCTTTTTAAACAAAAGGAAAGTACGGCTTATAGATTAACTATAGTTCCTTTTTTTAAACAAACGGAAAGTACTACTTGTAGATTAACTAGAGTTCTTTTTAAACAAACGGAAAATACTACTTGTAGATTAACTATAGTTTCCTTTAAAACAAACGGAAAGTACTACTCGTAGATTAACTATAGTTTCCTTTTAACAAACGGAAAATACTGCTTGTAGATTAACTATGGTTTCCTTTCAAGCAAACGGAAAGCACTACTTGTAGATCAACTGTACTTCCTTTTTAAACAAACGGAAAGTTCTAGTTATAGAACAACGATCACTAGCTCGTGACTGTATTCCTGAATACGTCTTTATCTGTCTGTCTATCTGTCTGTCTGTCTGTTTGTTTCTCTCTCAGTCTCCGTCTGTGTGTGTGTGTGTGTGTGTGTGTGTGTGTGTGTGTGTGTGTGTGTGTGTGTGTGTGTGTCTCTCTCTCTCTCTCTCTCTCTCTCTCTCTCTCCGTCTCTATCTTATTTTATTACTATTATCATTATTATAATAATTATCATAATTAGTAGTTGTAGTATTAATGTTATCATTAATATTTTGATCACTATCGGTGACAATGATTTCATTTTTGGTATCATTGTTATCATCGCTCATTATCAACTGTTACAGCATCTGTCTACGAAGCTCAGGGTGGTGACTTCCAGCCACACGTGGCGTCGTTTTTTGGGCTTGAAATCCTCTGTGTTCACACAGCAGTAAGAACCTGATTCAGTTCAGGGAAGTTTACAGACAGAGGAAGGAGAGGGATGAACTTTGCCTTCAACCACGTCTGTGCCCAAGACACGGTAAACCTTTGACAGGTCACTGCTACTGTGACTAACAGGCTGTAGGAAACAGTCATGATGATGATGATGATAATAATTATCAGCATTATTATTATTATTATCATTGTTATTGTTGTTATTATTATCATTATCATCATCATTATTGTTGTTGTTGTTACACTATCATTACTATTATTGTTATTATTATCATTATTATTACTGTTATTACTGTCACTATTATTGTTATTAATATCATTATCATTATTATCCCAGTTGGTGGTGGTGATGTTATTAACATTGGTAGGAGTACTTGTTGAAAACCATTTGTATTTACTTTCTTACATGTTTTATATGTGCGTGATTGATTGCTGTTTGTTTCCCTACCTGTCACTTGTAGTTTACTTTGTTATGTTGATAAGCAAGAACAGACTGGAAGACTGGACACCGCCACAATATTACTTCTACTTGAGCAATACTATTTTAAAGTCTGAATTCAGTCTTGTCTGTCTATACCTCTATCTTTGTTTCTAACACGCACTTTCGCCTGCATGCACGTGAGCGCATGAGAGAGAGAGAGAGAGAGAGAGAGAGAGAGAGAGAGAGAGAGAGAGAGAGAGGGGGGGGGGGCACAGTCCGTTACATAATTCTTCCGATAAGAAGAATGGCTGCAATTTACTCCTGACCTCGCCCGAGTCTCCCCATTCCGAACCAGGGTATCAGCCCCTTTTGCTGCAACGGATGAGGTACAGAGGGAAGGAAGCGGGGAGGTGGGATGCGGACCTAGTTAGGGGAGGGATTTTCAGCTGGGTCGCGCGCCTTGTCGGCCATGACACGCCTGACTATGACAGCCATACATCCTCCTCCTCAGGGCCCCTCTGCTCATGACCAAATGCACCCCCACCCCCTTCTCCCGGTCTCCCCTCCTCCAGCCCACTAACCCCTTTCTCCTTTCACCGAACTGCGCCCCGACTGGGGATAAATCACAGAGTGGGCGAAGTGGGATCCCTGCTCATTTGCAGGCGCCTAGAGTGTAAAACGGGTTTTAAACAATGTAATTGCAAAATCATCCGTGCATGTGTGCATCTGCACACGGACATATTCAGGCACCCCTTTTCAAGTCTCCTCATACATGCACTACCCCTCCCCTCACGAGCACTTGCCTGGCCATCTATCTATCTATCTATCTATCTATCTATCTATCTATCTATCCATCATCATCATCGATCATCTATCTATCTATCATCTATCTATCTTCTATCTATCTATCTATCTATCTATCTATCTATCTATCTATCTATCTACTATCTATCTATCTGTCTATCTATCTGTCTATCTATCTATCCATCCATCCATCCATCCATCATCCATCTATCTATCTATCTATCTATCTATCTATCTATCTATCTATATCTATCTACCTGTCTATCTGTCTGTCCGTCTGTCCATCTGTCTATCTATCTATCAGAGGGTGATCTAGGATCTGTTGGACCTTAGCTGAGATCTGCGTTCTCCCCAGCGCTCTTCTGATTGTTTCTTTCTTGCACTTAACCCATATCATTATTCCAATGGAGTCATGGATGAAAGAA
>CM065723.1:40349928-40357428 GCA_033310375.1 Conus canariensis | reverse complement strand
GCAAACCAGCTAGCTATATATATACGTGGCACTGGCAACACAAGCTCATCACATCCTGACGACCGCACAGCGTGAAACAAATTTGTAGATGTTTTTAGAAGCTTGATTTTAACTTGCTTTTAATGTAACAAATATATATATATATATATATATAACCATCTGTTTTGCATGTTTTGTTGCAAGTTCCAGACGTCGTATCTACATGCACGTGTTCAAAAGATGTTTGGAACTTTTGACAAAAGACACAGTAAATACAAAGAAACAAAGCGACTTTAATCGGCGTTTTGTAGACATTGTAACGAAATGATGCTAATTGTTGCAAACAAACGTCCACAAAGAAGCATCCCGCTAACTTAGATACCAAACAGACTGAAGAGAAACTATAAATTCTCACACAGAGCAGCTTTTGGCTCCAAAGAATTTCAGGACGGCGGCAGTGGACGTAATCTGATTCTGTCCTGAACCTGGTGAAATTCAGCTGGCCTGTTAAGAGTAAGTGACTCATAGTTAAGTCATGTATTTGCTGTCGGAGTAACAATGTGTGCTGTGTGTGTTTCATATCATGTAAGAAACGAAAGCGTAAAGTGTTATGTTAGGGGATGTTATTTTGACAACTCTTGAAAGTCCAAGATTGTTTAAAAATCATTAAAAGGTACGATGGTCTGTCCATGGGTACAGATAGTGGAAAGTGGGCACAGTGGATCTCACAGGAAGTGCGTTTGTCCATAGATACAGATTGTGGAGAGTGGGCACAGTGGATCTCACATGAAGTGCGTTTGTCCATAGATACAGATTGTGGAGAGTGGGCACAGTGGATCTCACATGAAGTGCGTTTGTCCATAGATACAGATTGTGGCGAGTGGGCACAGTGGATTTCACATGAAGTGCGTTTATCCATAGATACAGATTGTGGAGAGTGGGCACAGTGGATCTCACATGAAGTGCGTTTGTCCATAGATACAGATTGTGGAGAGTGGGCACAGTGGATCTCACATGAAGTGCGTTTGTCCACAGATACAGATGGTGGAAGGAGGGTCTAGTGAATCACGGGGCTACTTAGGAAGTGGGTATGTGGTTTAAGTCTTTCTCAGAGCAGGTTTTCCTAGCCCCCCCCCCCCCCCCCTTCCCGCACTCACCCGCCTTTTTCTTTGATATCTTTTTAAAAATAATACATTAAGTGATGGTGTGTGTGCTAATCTTTGGAAGATGATAAACCTCCGTCTTGTGGGCAATATCCGTGCAGGCACACGGAGAACTCACAGCAACAAGTTTTTCTGCTGGCTGTTTCATCTTCTGTGCCACTCTGGTAGCATCCCTCCCACATCCCTCCCACATCCCTCCCACATCCCTCATTCCGGATCCACACACAGTCACACTTGGGTTTGTCCCGTCGCCGCATTCCAGATACCGACATTCCACAGAGAGTTGGTCAACATCAAGGCGTCATGAGGCGACCCACTAGAAGAGGCACTGCACTGCCGCCAAGTAACAATGGATGGTGTTCAGTGGTGCTGTTCTGATCCAACAAAAGCTGTCCACTGTCCACTTAGGACAACGAGGGAGATGTGCCTGGCAAAATTCTGTAGTCAAATGCACTTTACTACGCATGACAGGCTCAGGGAGACAGAACTGTGGCCGCTGTGCTATGTGTAAACACTGATGTTCTTCAGGCTGTCGTCACAGACATCAGTAAACCTGCAGGCAGCAAGGGCCACTCTGTCAGTGCACTACAGACTTCGTAACATGAAGTATCACATGCATACAGAGACAATCATGCGCTGCATGCGGCCACACATCTGACTCCTTTCTTTCAACAAAAACAAATCAGGATACAATTTTCAAGTTGTCACCCGGTAAAAAAAAAGTATTTTTTATGTGCGCCTCACTTCTTTTGGTGCAAGGGGGTTTGTCGGGGAACATCAACACGGGCAACATGGAGCCAGGGCAACGTAAACACAGGAAACATGGAGCCAGGGCAACGTAAACACAGGAAACATGGAGCCAGGGCAACGTAAACACAGAAGAGCATAGAACACCGCAAACATGAACATATGGGAGCGTAGAGCTGGGGCAAAAGAGACACATTTGATAACAGAGCCGGGAGAACATTGACACAGGGGGACATAGAGCCGGGAGAACATTGACACAGGGGGACATAGAGCCAGGTAAACATTGACACAGGGGGACATAGAGCCAGGAGAACATTGACACAGGGGGACATAGAGCCAGGAGAACATTGACACAGGGGGACATAGAGCCGGGAGAACATTGACACAGGAGGACATAGAGTCAGGAGAACATTGACACAGGGGGACATAGAGCCGGGAGAACATTGACACAGGAGGACATGGAGCTGGGAGAACATTGACACAGGGGGACATAGAGCTGGGAGAACATTGACACAGGGGGAGATAGAGCTGGGAGAACATTGACACAGGGGGACATAGAGCCGGGAGAACATTGACACAGGGGGACATAGAGCTGGGAGAACACTGACACAGGAGGACATGGAGCTGGGAGAACATTGACACAGGGGGACATAGAGCCGGGAGAACCTTGACACAGGGGGACATAGAGCCAGGCGAATATACAGTCGTGGCGACATGGACTTAATGGATTATGGACTCGGGGGATCACAGACACAGTGGAAAATGGAGTTGGGGCAGCATGGAAACATACAAACACAAAGCTTCGGAAACAGGGATGATCCCTTACACAGCAAACTTAAAAGAGAAATGGTATTAGTTCCACCACACGGTACAGACAAACAGATTACAGGACAAAACACAATGCATTTCGACCTCTTGGGTCTCCTTCAGGCAAAAACAAACAATATTTAGGACAAACGGAAAACGAAGATCGAGCAACCACTTCAAATATTCGGCGCAAAACGTCTGTTGGATGAAAACGAAGCCGTTAAGTAGGGGATCATGGGAGTTGAGATAATAATGATGACAATAATGATAATGATAACAATAGCAATAGTGGTGATAATAGTAGTAGCGATGATGAAAACATAAATAATAAGAGTAGGGATATTGTTTTGTTTTTAATTTTTCTTTTACAGCTTTAGAATGGGTCCATAACCTGAAGACGGTGCTGTTTGACACAGGCTTAAATAGTCAGTTCGTAAAGCGCCGGACCCGTTATTTGGATGATCCCGGGGTTATCGATTCAAACCTCAGTCGGGTCGTTCCGGTTCGGGAGGATTTTTCCTCGGTGTTAACATTGGTTCTGACTCTATCTTTGGAAACCGAGATTCCCAGTGTGAACACAGCATAAGATAAAGCGCACACGTAAAATCCCATCGTCAGATTGGAGTAGAAGGGCAATTTGACCGTGAGCATGGATAACATGTATGCACACAGCATGCATCTTCCATGAAAGATGGAAAAAGTGAATAAAACGATACAATGCAATGGAATACAGTGCAGTGCAATACAATACAATACAATACAATACAATACAATACAATACAATATAACACAACACAATATATGACATTCCATGCCCGGAGCTATTCGAATCACCGCGCACTAAACTTTCTCTCTGGTAACAACCAGGAAACCTGTTAGGCAGTGCGGCGGTTGGAAGTATCAGCGGTGACGTCATGATCATCAGTGTCTCTGGGAAAGGGTCTGTCCTCTGGCTCTATGCCTTGGCTGTGGTCTGGGGGGTGCTGGCCCTGAACATCGGAGTTTATGCTGGTAATTAAATTACTATCTGTCTGTCGTCTGCATGTCTGTGTGCCTGTCTGTGTGTCTGTGTGTCTGTCTATTGGGCTGTCTGTCTGTCTCCTCTCTCTGTGTCTCTCTCTCACTGTCTCTCTACCTCTCTGTCTTACTCTGTCTCTGTCTGTCTGTCTGTCTGACTATCTCTCTTTCGTTTTCTTGTTCAACGCGTATGGATTGATTTGGTCATTAGTTGCTTCTTTTTCCAGACATTTTCCTTTTTTGTTTGCCTTTCCTGATATATGTGCTTAAGCATTTATTTTTGACCTAGTTGCAAAATGAGACGACTGCAGGCGGAAATCTAAACAACATCTTAAAGAAATGTTAGCGAACCGCCAAGAGAAACGTGGACAAACGAGTCACAAGACAAAACACAACGCGTTTCGACCTCTTAGGTCTTCTTCAGGCAAGACACAAACAAAGAGGACAATGAAAATGAACGAGTTTGTCACTTAGCTTGATCTCTTCAGCGCAAGGTAGGCGTTGAATGAAAACGAGGCTGTTAGAAGGGAGATAATATGTAAGTCAAGGTAGTAATGATAATACTTATATTACTGACAGGAATACTAGTAAAGGTCAAAATATTGAAATAATAAATTAAGACAGGATTACGACTACTTTTGGTGATTATAAGGCAATAGCAGTTGTAGTATGACAGAAAGGAGAGTGGGTTAGAGGATTCTTAAAGAGCATGGTTGCCGTGGCAACAGTCTTAGTGGCGGTGGGGATGTTAATGACACTGGTGGTAAGATCGATACTAACAAGAGTACTACTGATGATACTGCTAACAACTATTGTGAAGGTAAAGGTAAGAAAAGCATGATGCAGATATATATTTAGAAAATACATTTTTATAATAATCATAATAAATAAATTCAAGAAAAAAAATGAATAAACGAAACATGAATTGTAAGGGGAAAAAATCAGAGTGAGAGAAATGCCCATCTTACACTGCAGCCTGTAGAATGATTCTCTCTCTCTCTCTCTCTCTCTCTCTCTCTCTCTCTCTCTCTCGCACACACACACACACACACACACACACACACACACACACACACACACACACACACACTACCTGCTTGTGGAGTAAGTAGATTGATGTAGCAAGTGGAGAGACTCGGAGAGTGTAGGAAAAGGGAAAGGGATGATAGCTGTAACTTATGTCTGAGGTAAACAGTGGGAGGTATGGCAGTATGGGTGTGTGTAGGTGGAGGATATTGCAGGCTGGAGCTGCAGAGGTGGAGTGGTACCCACTACTTTTGGATGTTGATGCCATGAAGATGGAGGGTGCCCAGTTTGGCAATAAGATGAGATTCCTGCATAAGGCGTTCCAAGTTGTCACTCTTTGATTGCCAAAGTGCCAGGACTTTGACATGGTTGATGTTGTGCTGGGCGTGGTTGAAGTGTACAGCGACTGGTTTGGGCCGATGGTGGCGGATGTCGGCCATGTGTTGAGAGATGCACGTCTCAAGTGTGCGAGATGTCTCACCTACATAGATCTTACCACACAGCTGACAGTGGATGGCATACACAATGTTGTGGCTCTGGCAGGAGAAAGTGCGTTTAATGGTGAATGAGCCATTGGGGCCATGTAGGATGGTGTCTGGTTTGGTGAGAGAGCAGATTTTGCAGTTGGGTTTGGAGCAGGGGAAAGTGTGGATATTTGGTTCAGCTTAGAGCGCACCAGTAGGTCTTTGAGGTTTTTCTCACGTTTGAAAGTGATCATTGGTTTGGTCTCAAAGGCAGGTTTATGATTTTCTACTTAGACTTCAGGATCCTGCAGATGGGCAGAGTGTGAGGATGGAAGAGAAGGCAGGCGGAGGGTCTGTCTGTGTCTTTGGGAGGCTTAGTTTCCAGAGCGGAAGCTCTGGATTTAGCTGCAGTGTGGCTCAGAGCATCATTAATGATGGCACTGGGGTAGCCACCGTTGGTGAAAAAATCAGACATTTTGGCTGCTTGTACAGTGAAATATTCTTCACTGGAGCAGAGTCTGCATAGGCGAAGGAATTCAGAATATGGAATGCTGTCTTCAGTGGATTGGTGGTGGGAAGTTGTGTAGTCCAGGTATGAGTGCGCATCAGTGGATTTATAGAAAACTGAGGTTTTAAGCAGTCCATCTTTGAGGAAAATAGTGATGTCCAGGAAGTTAACTGACTGTGAAATGGTGTAGGTCAATTTGATAGATGGACGGAAGGTCTGAGCAAAGTTGAGGAAATTGCTGAGGTCATGTTCTGGCATGGATGTGGCTCCCATTCCATTATCTATGTATCTTTTGTTGAGCTCTGGCTTTGGGCCTGTGTGAGAGGTTAAGAGGTGGTGTTCTAGGTGTCCCATGAGGAGGCAGGCATAGGATGGTTCCATTTTAGTTCCCATAGCAACACCACTGATTTGTGAGAATGTATGGTTGTTAAATTCAAAGGTGTTGAGGGTGAGGACTAATTCTGCAAGTCTGACCAGTGTAGCTGTGGGAGGGTGTTCTTGGCTAGGGGGCCATTTTGTTAAGAAAGAATGCGAGGGCCTTCAGTCCATCAGCATGAGGGATGGAAGTGTAGAGAGAGACGACATCAAGTGTAAAGTGGAGGCTGGATTTGAAAGTGGGATCTGTGTTGTATGAATTAATCATGTTGAGCGTGTGGGTTGTGTCTTTGAGGTATGTGGGGAGGCCTTGTACTATGGGTTGGAGGAGAGGGTCTAAGTGCTGTGAAATGTGTTCTGTTGGGCAGCTGCATGCAGACACAATGGGTCTGCCAGGTGTATTGGTTTTGTGCATTTTAGGGAGCAGGTAGAAGGTGGGTTGTTTGGTATCTGTCATTATGAGGAGTTTGGCTGTCTTGGGTAAGTTGTTATGTTTGATTTCTTGTTTAACTGTGGTTGAGACGAATTTCTGGTTTTGAGGGAGGGGTGATGCTATGAGTGGTGTATAGAAATTTGTGTCTGACAGTTGTCTGTGTGCTTCTTTTATGTACAACTGTTTGTCCCAGACCACCACTGCAGCACCCTTGTCTACTGGTTTGATGACAATGTCTTGTTGTCTCAGTGATTCAAGGGCTTTTTGTTTATCCTGTGAGAGGTTGGAATTGTGGACAGGTTTGGATTTCACTCTACCGATTTCTTTTCTACATTTTTTTAATGTAGAATTCGATTTCAGTGGATTTGTCAAGAGGTGGCTGGCGGAGTACTGGAGTTTGAAAAAGGTGAGTAAAGATGTCTGAGCTCTCTGGTAGTGGGGGCTTAGGTACATTGTCAAGTACAGCCATCCATCTTAATGTTCTAAAGAATCTTTCAACATCAACGTGGTTTTGATATTTATTGGTGGTAGGCTGAATGGGAATAAATTTTAGACCTTTTGCCAAGACTAACCTTTCATCATTGGTGAGAGCAAGATTGTCAGGGATGCAGCGAACAAGGTGGCGGTGTTGCTCGTGGGTGATAGGGGGGTCAGTGATGTGTGCAGGGGGATTCAACTGGTCTTGGAGGTTTGCCTGGTGTTTGTTTTGTAATTTCGATAACTTGTCTTGCTTGATCTGCTTGCAGTGATTGTGAATGAGTTGGTTGTGTGTATGGATGAGCTGCCTGAGTCTTGAAGCAGTGGCTACGGGCATGATGATTGTGGTTTGTTGTTTGAAATGTTGAAGAAGACGGGAGAGAGATTCCAGGGATGAACTGAGTGTTTTAATATGTGCCATCATGAGTTTACGGCTGGCTTGGAAAAGAATCCTTGTGGTAGCAGTCAGTAAAAAGTCATCCAAAAGTAGTAGGTACCACTCCA
>CM065723.1:40332428-40344928 GCA_033310375.1 Conus canariensis | reverse complement strand
GTGAGTGAGTGTGTGTGTGTGTGTATGATTGTCGGTGAATGGCATGCTTGACGAAGGTCCATGCTTGATCTGGGAACCTTGTTTAATGTGAGGCCATGCGTAATGTGCAACCATTGCTTGATGTGGGGGCCATGTTTGATGTGGGGGCCATGTTTGATGTGGAGCCATGTTTGATATGGGGGCCATGCTTAATGTCGGCCCATGCTAAATGTGTGGACCCATGCTTAATGTTGGGCCATGCTAAATGTGTTGGGTCATGCTAAATGTTGGGCCATGCTAAACGAGTGGCCATGCCTAATATCTGGCCGTGCTAAATGTGTAGGGTCATGCTAAATGTCGGGACATGCTAAATGTGTGGGGCCATACTTGATGACTGGCCATGGTAAATGTGTGGGGCCATGCTTGATATTGAGCCATGCTTGATGTCGGACCATGCTAAATGTGGGGCCATGTGGGGCCATGCTGGATGTGGGGCCATGCTACATGTGGGGCCATGTGGGGCCATGCTTAATGTGGGGCCATGCTTGATGTTGAGCCATGCTTGATGTGGGGCCATGGTAAATGTGGGGCCATGTGGGGCCATGCTTGATGTTGAGCCATGTTTGATATCGGGCCATGGTAAATGTGGGGCCAATGTGGGGCCATGCTTAATGTGGGCCATGCTAAATGTGGGGCCATGTGGGGGCATGTTTCATGTGGGGGTCATGCTTGATGTGGGTCCATGTTGAATGTGGGGTCGTGTGGGGCCATGTCTGATGTTGGGCCATGCTTAATGTGGGGCCATGTGGGGCCATGCTAAATGTGGAGCCATGTGGGGCCATGCTTGATGTGGGGGCAATGCTTGATGTGGGGGCCATGCTTGATGTGGGGGCCATGCTTGATGTGGGGCTATGCTAAATGTGGGGCCATGTGGGGTCATACTTGATGAAAGGGCCATGTTTGATGTGGGGGCATGCTAAATGTGGGGGCATGTGGGGTCATGCTTGATGTGGGCTCCATGCGTGATGTGGGGCCATGCTAAATGTGGGGCCATGTGGGGCCATGCTTGATGTGGGTTCCATGCTTGATGTAGGGGCCATGGTTGATGTGGGGCTATGCTAATTGTGGGGCCATGTGGGGCCATACTTGATGAAAGGGCCATGTTTGATATGGGGGCCATGCTAAATGTGGGGCCATGCTTTATTCGCAGAATCATAAGTTTTTGAGAGAGCTTTAAGACTGCATCACTTATCAAGTGAAAAACATGACTCTGAGAGGTTTAATACCCACGATAAAAGGCAAAGATTGCAACGTGTAAGTATAGGCCCCCCTAAAAAGCACCAGCATGCACACTTAATTTTTCGATCCCAGATCGACAAAATGACAAAAGGAAACACAAAATATTCAAATAAAACACAAAATCTATGACAGGCTACATGGGAAAACAAACACTGCAGAGCAGATGGCTAGTGTCCACTCTGGCCCGTGTGTACAATTTTCACAACCCTGTCGCCAGATTACAACAAGAAAGTCGGCATGTCGTACACTGGGATCCGACTTTCCTAAGCCAGGACAGAGGAATGATCCCCAGAGGCAAATAAACATAGATCACAGCAACAAAAAACAATAAGAAAACGGTGTCAGTGAGTGAACAAACCACCCCCTGTCACTAAAGCTGCAGGAACCCTGTCTTATTGCCAGACTAGGGACCCTCTGCCCACTTGGCATCAACATCCAAAAATAGCATGGAGCTATCAGACGCCAACAGCACTGGCCCACCATGAAAGAAGTGTTCCAGACTCTTACTTACGTGCCAGCCTATTCAATTTTCACGTTGTTAAAACATGACAAAAACTCTACAGTTAGTTTGTAAGCCCCAAGTATGACCTGCTGTACCTTGTCAAAATCCTGAGCAGACCACACACAATATACAAGACTGACTGGTTAGCGGCTTATCAATCCTCTGGCCATCCGTCGTTCTCGGCAATCGGGTCGAAACGACAAATAATTACATCAGTGGAGTCCATGCCCTCCTTGTAGCTAAGATACTTAAGGTTTGGTGCAAAAGTGAAGCTGTGGCCTTTCGAATTGAAACTGGTATCAGTCTGCGCATATTTTCAGATTTGATTTTTCACCAGGTCGACTGGTTTGGCAGGATTCAGAATCTTGGCATTTGTGCTTGTTCTTTAGCTGTCATTTCTCTGCCTCTGTCCTTGCATCAGCTGCTGTAGTCTCTGCCTCAAAGCTTTTCACAGCTTTGAGCTGTTCTTTCTCAAGTTTTGTTCTGTGAACTCTTTCATCTCTCCTGGGCTTCCGCTGAATTAAAAAAAACCAGTGGACTCTTCTGTATAGCTAAGTCTGTTCCTTAAACTCTTCAGTTGTTCTGTGGGAAAAAGCTTCTTTCTGACCTTTCTCCTTTCACTTATGTGTTTAACTGCCCCCTAAGCAATTATAAAATCCGGAAAAGTCAGTAAACAGATTATCTACTAAACGTCATGAGTATAAATCTTTTGCTTAATACAAATGAGCCAAAATTTTAAACCATAGCTTCCGTAAGTTAGCTTTGAGATCTTGCTCTTCATTTCTCTGAGCAACCTTTGATAATTAAATCAACCCTGCACTCAGGTCGGTCCTCATCACAAAGAACTAAACGGAATACATAGATGACTAATGATAAATGCCTTTCGTGGACGTGTTGCTCCATACTACAGTACTATCTTATTATAGTTGGCTCGCAAGTTTGTCCAGATAGGGGGAACATAAAGGTATTGCTTAAGTGCATACGTATGTGTATAAGGCATATTTAGCACACCAAGAGTATCCTTGTACTCATAAGCATATGTGCACGTCCATATATCCACTAAATATTCCAGTCTCTCTGGGACAGGGATGTTATACATTTGTTTCTCTGACATGACTGAGAAGAAGATAAATAATTTGTACGCTGTTTATGATCTACAAATGTAAATTTCAAAGGCAATCCTGAGTCGTCTTTTTCTTTGTTATGGTCGTCTTCATCATCATCGCCGCCACTATTGTAATGGAAGCCGTCAAAATCACCATCGTATTGTTATTGTCGTTGTTGTCAACGTTGTCGTCATCGTCGTTGTCATCGACATCATCATCATCATCATCTTCATCATCATCATCTGCAGCAGCAGCTGCAGCATTATCATCAACATCGTCATCGTCGTCATCAAAGTGGATGTTGGCGTCATTACCATCAACATCGTCGTTATTGTCTTCATCATTATCATCATCAACATTGTCGTCACACTGGTTCATATCATCATCATCATCATCATCATCATTATCATCATCTTGGTCATCGTCATCGTTGTTACCAGCATCGTTACCATCATCATCGACTTTGTCGTTTATACCTTTTCTTCACCATCATCGTCATTATCGTTATCCACATCTTTGTGGCTTAGAAAGAATGAGTGCCAATGTTTGCTGTACGAGTGCCAATCCTGTGCTCTTTTACAGATCCAAAGCCATGCCCGTGGCCCTTGCTTCCTCAAACGAAGATCTCGAAGGTGGGTCATCAGAAGTTGCTGGTCACTTTATTTGTGTGTCTGGCCCTAAACTATCTAGGCTTCTCCATCCCATTTTGTCAGATCTTATCTTCACATTATCTATGCTTTACTACTCTACCGTATCCTGCTCCATCTAATCCTAAGGGTAAAGCAGTGTGTGAGGCACCTTTTCTGGTACCTTCCTGGTCCAATGGAGATACGTAGATCGATTTGATACCTCAGGGGCTATCAAGCTCCTAAGCTGATTTGGTCCAGCTGTGAGCAATCCTTTGCTCTGCGCTGCCTGTGAATGAATTTATGGTTACACCTCAAGTGTATCTGCATCTGCTTGTTTCCCACTTGCCCATCACCATAGGATAGGGGTCAGGTGATATATTGACTTTAAGTCAAGGGGAGCTGCACATGTTGTCACGTCACTCAGTCGCTCTAGCCTATTTATGTCTATCCAGTTGCAAGACATGGTCAAGATGGCTGGAGGTAGGCCAGGATACAGTGGAAGGCCAACAGTGTCGTCTTTGTCTCACCATGTCCTGTTAACTTTCCCAGGCGTCGCCTGTCTGCCCTACTGAGCCAGCAGATCTTTTTTTATGCTGTCCTGACTTCACATAGATAGACAGACGCCAGTTCACCGAGTGGATCAGACCTGTCAGCTACCCTCACCAGGTTCAGCTGGCCAGTCAAGGCCATTCTGATACTGACGTTCCCCCTTATAGGATAGCACCATGCCACCAGCATCCGCACAGATGCTCCCAGCACAATAAATTCAAAGCATGTCACAGACAAGCTTTTTGAAGACCTGGGGGCATTATAGCAGTAATCTTAGTTCTTCACGATTTCGATGCTGGAATAGGCACAGAAGACCAGACATGGCTGTGTCATGGGATCCAAGCTGTTTGGCTTGATATTATTTCAGCCATGCTGTCAGACGCAGGTCATGACAATGAAAATGGTATCAAGATCAACTTCGAGGTTGGAGGTAAGCTTCACATGCAAAGCTCCAGGTCAAGACCAGGTGGAAGAGTAGCACTCACTGTGTGACTTTTTGTTTGCGAATGACTGTACATTCAGTGTTGCCACTGAGGTAGCAAAACATAGAAGGACTCTGAGCTGCTTGTCACTGCTTCGGGCTTACGATTAGTACCATGAAGACAGGAGTCCTGTGCTTCAAAAACTTTCGTTGGAACCAGAAATCGTCGTCGAACGCTGAATGTTCTTGGCAGTAAACTCTCCAGAATTGATAAGATTGACGACGAGGTCAACATCGTCAACATCGAGGACAACATTTGCACATCGCCAAAGCAAGATTATCTTTCGACACGAGGAAGTCGGAGAGATGAAAAGTATAAAAGTATAAGGATCGCCACAAAACTAAAGGTGTACGAGACTGTTGCATTGCCCACAGTATGATACGCTGTGAGTCTTGGACAGTCTGTGTGTGCCAGATAAACTGGCAAACTTGTTCGAGTGCCTGATGGGCATCTTTCTAGGAGACTGCGCTGTGGCTTACTGGCGAAAGGCAAACATTTTACTGGGTGGTCAGAAAAAGCGCTCCATGATCGCACTGGAGAGCTTGACATTGGCCCCGACACATGAACACGAGTGTCACTATACCACCACACATGACAAGTTTGCATCAACAGAGGTGCTGCTTCCTTCGAGTGGTACAGTATAGCGGAGGCTCCGAGAAACCATGAGTTACGAAGGTCCAGGCCACTTCCTTATCTTCAGTGCTGCAGACCAATTGTGTCAAACGTGTGGCAGAGCTTTCAGAGCTAACTCTCTGTTATCCTTCCAAATCCTGTCCTGATCTGTCGCATCGTTTGGTATTCTACCCTGCTCCATGCTACCTTACCTTGTACTGTCCTACCAGATGCTACCCTCCCCAGTACTATCCAATCCTACCAGATGCTACCCTCCCCAGTACTATCCAGTCCTACCAGATGCTACCCTCCCCAGTACTATCCAGTCCTACCAGATCTACCCTCCCCAGTACTATCCAGTCCTACCAGATGCTACCCTCCCCAGTACTATCCAGTCCTACCAGATGCTACCCTCTCCAGTACTATCCAGTCCTACCAGATAATACCCGATCCAACCAGATTTTGTCTTAACATACACTATCCAATATTACCAGATCCTAATTTATCCTACATTATCCTACTCTGCTAGCCTATCTTATGCTGTCCTATTCTGTCTGACACTATCATTTCCAACAAGAACTTGAAAGCAGAAATCTTCAGATGGGAAACGCCCCACAAGCAAGTATTATGGCCCTGAACTTCTTACATTTGTAGGGAGCTGGGCCAGTTTCTAACTCTTAGAAGCCCATATGCTGTCAGTATAAATAAACATGATCTTAACCTTACCTGTACTAGCCCTTCTATTCTTTTCAATACCATTCCCATTCTGCCCTGTCATGCTTCACCTTATCCTCCGTTTTCCTCCCTTGCCCGGTCCTTGCCTTTCCTTTGTGTAACACTCTTGTCCTATCCTACACCGTTTAATCCTTTCCTCTCTTCCCTGGTCCACCCTGTCCTATCTCACCCTGTTCTTACTTGCCCAACTCTCCTTTCCGAACTTGTCCTTCTCTACTGTGTCGTACCCTTTTGCATTCCCTCCTATCCTATCGTGTTCTCTTCAATTCTTCTTTTTCTTCTTACCTTTAGCACACCCTGTTCTGGCCAGTGCCGTCCTGCCTGTTGCCATGACTATTGTATTCATATCACTGTGTGACGTTGCAGAATACTGGGTGTGTTTTGTACATCTCAAAGGACGCCAAGGATATGGAGTCGATGGCGGCTATTGGCTTTAAGAATAAAAACAAAGACTCTGACTGGGATTTTATCCCACGAATAAGCATTGAACCAGGAAAAGGCGCCTGCTTTAGTGTAAAGCTTAAACCCGTGGGGAATCAGGTAAGCAGTACTGGTTCAGGTTTGCCCAGCTTCAAGAGCTCTCTCTCGAAAAAACCCCCCAACATTTGTGCTCGGCAATTGAGTGCTGTCGGCAGCTTTAATTTTGTGAATAGGGCAATCCTTATTTCATTATGAAATGAAACGCTGCCTTCTTGCTTATCATTTACTATTTACATTTCTACAGCTCCTTTCAGGTTTTCCTTAATATTAATCTTATAACGCTTACATGCATGTTTCTGGTTTTTTGTTTGAATATCTTTAAGATCAAAACGAACAGGTCATTTCTGAGTGAAAGTTACTTTGTTTCTTTCTCAAGTTACTGTTGTGTGCAAACTATAGCTCGAAGAAAAAGGGCAAGCCTGGACAAAATTTTTTGAGTATGTTTGTTGAATTAGTCCATTTGGATCTGTAGCTGTTTTATCATGGGAACAAACGGTTTTACCCTTTGCCATTACTTTTGATTTTCCCTGAATTACGTAAGATTTCCTTTGGGGTAAAAACAAAATCAAGTTAGAATTGTAAACCGTTTAAGCTTTGTAAGTCCAAGAATAGCACATTCACTCCATGGAAATTTTGAACTGATGTGACATTTTTAAACCGTTCAAAAGAGCTGCTGAAGGACGAAATGTTACTCTTTAGCAAAAATATTGCAGATTTGAACATGCAAGCACTTTCTTTTAGGGCCCGTATTACACAAACATAAATAGAAAATGGGTTCAGGAATGGTAATGTAGCCACTGTTGAACGGTCAGCTGTTAAGCTGACTGGTGCTAGTGCATACATGATTCCAGGGCAGCTGGCATGACATTGAACTGTTCAGCAATACTCTCGTGCAGATGAAAGGAGGTGCAGGACACACCCATCTTCTGGGCAATGACATCAGCTAGTTCAGGGTTCAAGATGAACAACTCAGGAGAGATCAATACCACTGTCTAATCACAGCTGCTGCAGAGCCATTCAAGGATGTGGATGCCCTTGCATAAATTGGCTGTGGGGTTGTTAGATAAGTGGCGCTGACATGTTACAGCCAAGATAGGCAAGGCAGAAGCGGCCTTCGTCTTACTGACGAACATCTTGCTCCCAAAAGAAATCAGAACAGCTACCCAACTGCGCATCTTCAATTCAAACATCCAGTCAATCTTGCTGTGGGGTTTACAGACGTTGGTGGAGACCAGGTGTTGCAGCAAAAGACACAAGCGTTCTTTTATATCCTTTTTGCCAAGGATGAGTAAGCAACAAGGAGTTATACCAACGGATGCAACAGAATCTAGAAACTACACAGATTCCGAGAAATAAGTGGGTAAGATGGGACACTCACCATACTTGCCAGCTCGTCAAAATCTGAACTGGAACCGACACGGGAGATGGACAAGAGGGGGGAGGGGGGAGGGGGGGGGAGTTGAGTTTGAGAATGGACACTGAGGAAAGGTAAAAGAAGAAGGGAACCAGCTTATCATAGGCAGAAAGGATTTCTGAAAGTCGAGCCTGCTGGAGAGTTGTGTACAGGTAATGTGTTTCCTTGGGCAGAGAAGGTTGTGAGTCGGTATGTCAGGAAGTAAAGCAGTAATGAGAGTGATTATTGAATTGTAGTACGTGACAAGTTCTACACTTGTCTTAGTGTTTCTGTACCTTATCCTGCCCCACATGTTCACAGTGACTATGTTTTTCACTACACTACGGTATGAGCGTTTATTATTTTCTGAGTTTTTTTTTCTATGCATGGTGTGTGTGTGTGTGTGTGTGTGTGTGTGTGTGTGTGTGTGTGTGTGTGTGTGTGTGCGCACGTATGTGTGTGTGTGTGTGTGTCCCCAGAATCTATGAGAGAGAGAGAGAGAGAGAGAGAGAGAGAGAGAGAGAGAGAGAGAGAGAGAGAGAGTATCATCACCATCAAGAAAGAGATGACATCGTTATTTTCCTTTGCGTGGATGCAGAGGCTCAAAAGCATGACACTGGCGACTGATGAAGAGAGAAAACTCCAGATTTGGGGAATGAAGGTTTCAAACAGCTTTTTGCATCGTATACAGGGTCAAAAGAAGACAGCAGCACGGTTCGTAACAGGGAACCATATCTGAGAGAAAGGGAATACTAAGAAGAACATGAGGAAATTAGAATGGAAACCCTTAGAAGAGAGAAGAGCTTTTATCAAACTTAATATCTTCTTCAAAGGCAGAGCTAAACTAATTGATATCCCAATGGAACAACTAGTATTGAATAAAAGCAGCACCAGGAGTGGCGGTCAATCTTATGCCATACCTGCATCAAATATTGACAGCCACTTACATTCATTTTATTCTAGTTCTGTACGGCTGTGGAACTCACTGCTGGGTGCCATCAAGATTGCCACAAATGCAGTCTTATTTAAAAATCAAATTGATACGACAGTGTTGAGATCTGCATATTGACTGATTTTTCTATTTTAACTTCTTCAGATATTTTATGGTTACCTGGGCCTGAATCTGGCCATTGCTTTTAACTTTTTGAATATGGTGTGCGACCCCTTGTTGCCAAATTTTACTCCAGGGGCCAACAGGCTGAGTCGCACTTTATTTTATTTCATTTTACTTTTTAACATGCGCGCTGGTGACCTACTCGTTTTTGAGTGAACCAGTCTTTTAGGAAGAAGAAGAAGAAGAAGAAGAAAAGAATGCCAGGTATAAAGACAAAACACACACTGGTAGAGAAGAGAAGAATCTTAATAACCCTGAAATGAGTATGTCTTTGCAATACTTATATGTCTTTTCCGTCCTGAAGAGCACAGTGGAGCGTGGGCGTGTCTCTCGCTGTATCCTTGTGTCCAAAACCATTCTTCAGGCTACAGCAGAGGGTGGGCATGTCTCTCTCGTCATCCTTCAGTGTACTGTGGAAGGTGGGGGATGTCTTATGACGAGTGGGAGTGGAAGCTGTCGTCTCTAGGGAAAGGGATCAGATTGGGTTCTCTATCAAGATTATAGAGTGGTGTTTCTTTCAAAATTTATCTCCATTCTCTGCTGTACTGGTAGTGTAAGAAGCAAATTTCTGGTACTAGCCATTGAGGGAATTTTTTTATTTTGCTTGTGACTTAAATAAATCCTCATGAATAGCTCATTCTTCATTGAGGATTGGTGTAGCTTTTGATAAGTGGTATGAGAGTAAGAAACCACTAAACGACTGAAGGGATATAACTCTTCAAAGTAGTCAAATATACATGTCGTGTAATTAGGTACTGGTATTAAGTATACACTTAGTTTAAGTACACATGTTCATTAGTGTCACCTACTATAAAGTGTTCAGACAATCAACGGTATTAATCTACTACAACAAAGCATCCAGACAATCAACGGTATTCATCTACTACAAAATATCTAGACAATCAACAGTATTCGTAAATCATCTGAATAGAATTTTTCATGTATTGCCATAAAATTATCCTGTAAAAAATTAAGGGATAAATAAAAACAATGCATAGTCTCAAGTATTAGAAACTAGATTCAACTTACATTTCTTCTGGGACAATCAGTAAATCTTGATACAGGTCTCAGAATAGGAGAGACGATATTTTTCCTATCTGGCATACACAGCTATTGAGTTACACAGACTGAAAATGGACTGTTTTCACTCTTATGGCCCATGGTGGATCAGTGAAATTGTGAGACATGATATCCCTTTTTAGAGGGTCAGGATAACCATCATGTTTCTGATGCCTGTTTGATGGACAGGTTGTCAGAGAAACGAGTCAACCAATGAAAATTATTAATGAAGGGGTGGGGTGGGGTGGGGAGAAGGGCGGGGAGGGGGATAGTCATCTGAAAGGATACAGACACTCCTAAACGTGCAGTTTGACGTAATACAGTTTGGACCAAAGACGACGATCTCTCAGATGTTAGTGCTTTTTAGCCTTTGCCGCGATCTGTGAAGTTACAGGATCTGCCACATGCTTAACACACGACGGCTTATGAAATGAGTGAGGGGACGTCACGACTGCTGGCCTCCTTTGTAGTGGCCCGAGAGGTGGGGGAAGATAAAAAGGAGTGGTGACGACGATCTGTGCTACAATTCCATCCAAGTTCGCTACAACGTTGTTGCCTTGTCATTGTGTCGGCATGCCACGAAGTCAGCCAGACAGATGGGTGGAAGGGAGTGAGAGCAGGAGGGGTTGAGGGTTGAATACTGGCATCATAGAAAGTTGTAAACTGATATTGCGAAGGAGTGTGTGTGTGTGTGTGTGTGTGTGTGTGTGTGTGTGTGTGTGTGTGTGTATGCATGTGTGTGTGTGTCTGTGTGTGTGTGTGTGTGTGTGTGTGTGTGTGTGTGTGTGTGTGTGTGTGTGTGAGGGTTGAAGTCTGGCATCATAGAATGATGTAAACTGATATCGCGAAGGACTCTGTGTGTGTGTGTGTGTGTTGTTCTGTTTTAAATTATAACGTTATGAGGACATGCTGACCAAATGTTTAACATTCTGATTAGCTCCATATAGAGCTAGAGGGGGAGGGGGAAAAGATGAGCGAGAGTTGGTGAGGGGTCAGTGTATTTCGAAATCACTGTGGCATCTATAGTTAACAGGATAATCAGAAACTAGCCAACGATCCGAGAGACTTAACTCTCATAAAAGGTGCAGCCATAGTTTGTTTACTTCCGGGAGCCACGGTCAAGACGGAGTCAATAAACTGAAAAGAAAACAAAAACAAAAATTAGTAGCTTTTGTTCTCCAACAAAGCATTTCTACGACTGAAAAGTTGCCGTCGGCCATTTTTTGTCAGACAGGAATTCACATGATTGTGAACATGATGGTGATGATGAAAGTGATAATGAAAGTGAATGTTTGTGTAATGATTGCCATAGTGAAGATATTGTTTGAGCAGAAATCGTGTGATTGTTGTTGGTGATTTATGACCAGTGCATTACAATGTCCATTTCAGATCACGACGGCTTACGTTATGAACTCTAAAGACATCCCGTTGCCATTGGATAAAGTTGTTGTGACCTACAGAAAAAAGAACTGGACTTGTGACAAAAATAAGAAAATTATAACCGATTCTACACATGGTGTCACCGGACATACGACCATATTTGACTGTAAGTTTAAATTGTTCTTGGCACTTCTCACATCCGTCAGCCTATCGATCGGGTCACAGCATAGAAACCGACATCTTAAAAGTTATAATGATCTTCTCGCATCACTTGATGATTTATAAGATATCTGTTCTTTCTCTCTTTGATCTGTCAGAGGCATTTGATGTAATTGCCTGTGAAATTCTTCGTTTCAGGCCACAATATTCTTTTGGCATTCTGGGCACTGCCCTTGCGTAGATACAGTCTCATCACAGTGAACTCATGCAGAAGGTCACAGTAAATGCCTCAGGCCTCCAGGCCTCTTGGAATACTGAGTTTCTTAGGGTTATATTCTAGAACCTGTATTGTTTATCATTTACATGAGCCTGTTTCTAAAATAGCGAACCGTCACATGCTGTCTCAAGAAAGTTTTGTCAATAACACACAGCTCTCTCAGTCCATCTTGGTACTGATGTCTATCAAATATTGGAAAATATTCAAAACTGCATCAATAACATAAGGTCTTGAATGATACTCAACACATTGCAGTTAGTAATGGGAAAACAATTTTGGTAAATGTCAGTCCTACGTTTGAAGAACATCCCTCACTTGAAACACAATCTGTATTGATAATACTGACCTTTGGGTCTCTCCCCATGCCAGCAAACCTGGTGTCGTCTCTTATCAGTTTTCTTTTTCAAATCTTATGCATCAATTGTCTGCAGGATAACATGTCGAGAACTTATGAGAATAAGCAGCATCCGCCACTCTCTGTCTGTGGATGCTACCAAAACTTCCATCAGCACTTTTAGTTGTGTTTATTCTTTATTACGGTAGTTCTTTTCTCACTGATGTCCCCAGATATCTGTTTCCAAAGCTCCAAAGGTTGAAAAGAGTGCTGCAAGACTGACTGAAAAATGGCCCATGCATGAACATATCACACATTTCCAGAAATACTTGTCCTTGCTGCTTGTTAAGTCGAGAATTTAACAGTCTTCGTTCAGTCTGTTTTTCATCTCTTGCTGGCACTGGCGCTGAC
>CM065723.1:40322428-40327428 GCA_033310375.1 Conus canariensis | reverse complement strand
ACGAACAAGAGTTTGCAACACACAAAAAATATTCATTTGAAAAACAAACAATCCTTTTTTATGCCACATATCCTCTCATCATGTATTGCAAACTCACTCACACAAAGAAATAATCTCAAAACGACAAGGGGAACAACTTCTGTAATTTTCTCCCCTGACATACAAAGTCAGAGTAAAAAAGCACGGAGTGGGTGGAGAGGGGGAGGGGGAGGAGGTTTCGTGTGTTAATTCCGTTCAAGTCTTCCCCAGCCATACAGAGACTGTGTCAAACAGGAATCCTCCCGTCTGGCCAACAATCAAACAGCACTCCGCCCCGAGACCGCACACAAAAATCACTTTACTGAGCTTTTATACACGGACTGTCAGCATCGTAGGGTAAATCCTGATTCGTCATACCTAACAATACTAAGGAAAAGGGTTATGTTACAGCCTGAGCTATTTACAGAAGTAGTTACCTTTACAGGCAAAGAAGAAACTGGAACAAAACGTTTTGGTAACATATGTCTAAATCTGAGCTCCCACGCTCCCACATAGTATTGAAATTTCAGTGTCCACACACGGGAGTCGGGAGTTTACACACTGTCCTTCACAATGTTAAGGGTTTAGTGTCCACACATGGGAGTCCAGGAGCTCCAACATTCCTTCACAGAGTTTATCAGCAGTAACTTTCACGCCAACAACACAGTGGTCCAATAATATATTTTCATTTCCACCCGCCCCTTCCCGCCCCTGTTAGTGAAGTTGTAGCACTGAGCGACTTGATCTTCCAGGCACTGGCTGGTATAGTGGGGATTCCCTCTCACAGCGGAAAAAGGAGTCTTCAAGTCCAGCCACATGTCAAAGATGCGTTTCACGCCTGATTCTTGACCAAAGACGCATAGAAAAAAAAAACTCTGCTCATCGTTTAATAAAAGTTCGTGTGACATAGCTTACTGTGTTAGCGCTGTAAGAAAACATTTGGTCGTACCATGTGCTCTGAAACCGTCCAAGAACAGTTTCTGTGATCCCATAAAATCTATGCATGCTTCAACTTCCCTTTCTCAACTCAACACTTTTGTCACAAAATATATTCTGGAGATGCTTCAGTGAGAGTTTTGATAACACCATGTATTGTGTTCGTGCTTAAACAATTAGTTTTGTGACATTTTGTATTCTGCATACGCTTTAATAACACCATCTGTAACACCTGTTCTGTATATGCTTCAAAAATGGTTTTTGTTGCAGCATGCATTCTGCATGTACTTCGGCTTCTTGTGCCATTATTTTGTGATCACCTCAATAAGAGTTTTTGTTACACATGTATTCTGTACATGCTTCAACAATAGATTTTGCGACACATGTGTTCTGCAATACTCCAGTAACAGTTGGAGTGACATCATATATTTATATATTCCTCAGTAACAGTTTTTTGAGTAAACATGTTTTCTGTAATACTTTAACAACCATTTTTTGTAACGCATGCATTGTATTGTGTTTCAACAACTTTTAACACATTTATTCTGTAGTGCTTCGACAGCAGTTTTTTGTGTGTATATGACACGTTTATATTGTCCAAGCTTCAAAAGCAGTTTCTGTGAGAACATAATATTATATTCTGTACATGTTTCAAAAATGATTTTGTCACACATGCATTCTGTAAGGCCTCAACAACAGTTTTCGTGGCACGGATATTCTGTACAAAATTTTGGAACATTTCGGTAGCACCAAGTACCAGTGATATTTTAAATTTTCTCTATGAAGCCAAAAAAGGCGTTGTTTCTGCGTTGATAAATTTTGCGTTTAATATGTTTTCCTGTTTTTGTCTTTTAACTTTTTAAAAAGAATATTCTTGTTCATGTTGACGCAAATAAAAAGGGAAAATTCGACCTGTGTGTGTGTGTGTGTGTGTGTGTGTGTGTGTGTGTGTGTGTGTGTGTGTGTGTGTGTGTGTGTGTGTGTGTGTGCGCGCGTGCGTGCGTGCGTGTGTGCGTGCGTGCGTGCGTGCGCGCGTGTGTGTGTATGTAAACATGCACGTGTACATTCATGTGTGCGTGTGTATGTATATTCGTGCACGTATACCTATGTATGCCTATCTATCTATTAGATGAGACAAAATGTTATTTGTGATGAAATGTGTTTTGGGAAAAAATTGTTAAGGTGATGGATAGAAAAACAAAGGAAAACGGTTGTATTTTTTCTAGTGCTGTGATTTTCTGCTCAGATGTCTGTCTCTTTTATCTGTCAGTTTGTCTGTCTCTCCAAAAGCGAGTAATATTATCTATATTGGTACGTACTTCTTTGAAATATTATTAGAGTTTATTCGTTGTAGTTCATTTCTTATTCATTCATCTACCAGTGCGAAGTTGATATGCCCCACGTGGTCGGCTGGATGGTGTAGCACCACCCATGGTTTATGTTCTCAGTCTGCGTAAGTTTCGTTGTAATTCAAAGTGGATTTTCTAATAGAATTTTACCCTGGGACCCTCTCTTGTTCCCTTACCTGGTGATATGTGACATGTTGCGCCTAGGTTCTTAGTTTGTCGTGTCATTCGAAGGGCTAGCGCACAGACCAAGAGTTTTATGTTTGGGAAGATGGTAGATAACAATCTGCATCGTGTGAGAGTCGAATCACAGGCACGGGATTCCATCCCTTCCTGGGCGAGTGCGCCATTATCCACGGCGCCAATTTTCCTCCAAGTGAACTCATCCCATCAGTCTTGCAAGAGGAGCACCTCGAAGTCGTCTTGATCACCATGATGGATGCTACTAGGGACTTGGTATTTGGCTGTACCCAGAGAAAATGCCGATACCCTTTCAGGCTGGTTGCAAACGAATATTTCACTGTCCGTTTATCTGATTGAAATTGGTGCTGTCATACAAGGGGCCCTAAAGAAGCAAATTTGTCACCCATGAATATCTCGTCTGTACTATTTTGGGAACGTTAGACATTCTTCGTTTGGTTTGGATTATTGGATAGAATATTTGTTTTCTTTTGTCTCATTTCTTGTAATCCCCCATGATATACTCATATCCATTAATTTCACTTTTCCCATTCACATCCACTTTTAGGATGGTCCTGGCCCAGCCTTAGTTAAACCAACAATCGATACAGAGCAATAAGTATTAGACCGTGATGAGTCAACCCACTAGATGTGACACTGCATAGTCATGTCGGTGGTTTCAAGTGTGTCCTTATTCTTGTCCTGCATACACAGGACACCAGTGTTAAGTTCCTCTATTTACCACAATCATTGCTAAGCTGCGGAGCCAGGATGAGTGGGTGTACTCATCCAGAAAGTGCCATCAAACCCATCTAACAATGTGTGAGAGTGAGCGAGTGAGTGTGTGTGTGCGTGTGTGTGTGTGTGTGTGTGTGTGTGTGTGTGTGTGTGTGTGTGTGTGTTTGTGTGTGTGTGTGTGTGTGTGTGTGTGTGTGTGTGTGTGTGTGTGTGTGCGTGCGTGTGTGTGTGTGTATGTGTGTGTGTGTGTGCGCGCGCGCGCGCGCGCGCGCGTGTGTGTGTGTGTGCATGTGCGTGTGCGTGTGTGTGTGTGTGCGTGTGCTTGTGTGTGTGTGTGTGTGTGTGTGTGTGTGTGTGTGTGTGTGTGTGTGTATGTGTGTGTGTGTGTGTGTGTGTGTGTGTGTGTGTGTGTGTGTGTGTGTGTGAGGGAAGACGAAGACAGTGAGCACCAGGGCATCAGCACTTTACGTGCAATGGCTCACAGAGACATTTTTATTAGCCTTTATAAAGCTTACGCGCCAAAACCAAAAACCAAACCAACCAAACGAGCAAAAAGTAAGAGAGAGAGAGAGAGAGAGAGAGAGAGAGAGAGAGAGAGAGAGAGAGAGAGAGAGAAGAGAGAGAGAAGAAAGAGAGAGAGAGAGATTGATTGATTGATTGATTGATCTTTAATACACAAGGATGAAAATTTTAGGCCAAAACCTAGTCTTACAATCTGTCCTTGTCATGCATACATTATTTCAACACATATCATTCATACTGACAATTCAACATAGCAACATGGTAATCTAATTCTACAATGATAAGCAAGTTATTCATAACAGTACTAATGAGATGGGGGATGGTAAAACAGAAGGAAACTTACAAACAAACAAACAAAACTACAGAGAGAGAGGTCAGAGGAGGGTGGGGAAGAGAGAATGGTAGGTAGGGGGAGGACAAAAAGGGATGGTAGACAGAGTGGGAGTGGGAATGAGCGATACTGACGGAGTAGGTTTTATGTTTAGACGATTTATTCAAAGTATGGTACACAGAAGACTTTGCGAATGGGCGCTAATCATTGTACTCGTATAATTAAATTAATGAGACATAAAATGTTTATGCAAATGTTCCTTGAAAAGTTTTAAAGTATTCATGTTTTGTAGATTCGGTGGAAGTGAGTTCCAGACATATGGTCCAGAGTAAGCTAGGCTTGTTTTCTATAGATAAATGCGTGGGTAGGGAAGAAGGAATTTCGTCGAGCCATAAAAGCTGTTCGATCTTGTAAAAAGGGCATTGATATAACATGGCATAGTATCTGTCAAGATTGTAAACATAAATGATACCTTGTTGAATTCCAATTGCCTATTCAGAGGAAGTATGTTCAGCGCTTTTAGTTTTTCGTCTGTTGTTAGAGATACAGCTGGATGGAGTAGCTTTGCTGCACGTCTATGGAGAGAATTCAGCCTTTTTTGTGGACGTCACTACTTCCGTCCCACACTGTTGAAACGTAATTGATACGAGACATTATGTGTGCATTGAAGAAAAGTTTAAGCACATTACTGTTGACGTAGCGCTTTAATTGAGATAACAGGAAAAGGTGTTTTGAGACTACCTTGCATACGTTATTGAGATGAGATTGCCATTTCAATTCTTTATCTATCGTTAACCCTAAAACACGATGCTCATCTACCTGCTCGATAGAAGTGCCATTCAACTGAAGTTTTAGGCAAAGAGGAGTCAACTGGTGTTTTTGGCGGGTAGCTATAATCATAGATTTGGTTTTGGCTGGGTGTATGACCA
>CM065723.1:40297428-40304928 GCA_033310375.1 Conus canariensis | reverse complement strand
GCAAGCACGATGAACATGACCTTTCATTTTCCTGTCGTCTGCTAGACTTTTCACATCAAAATCCTAGTGCCGTCCCAATGGCGTAGAAACACAAAGAGTCCAAATGTCATGCATTATTCTGCTATTTTTGCTGACGTATGGCATTGAAGTAATGTACTGACTCCAAATTCCAGGATAAAAGCATCTTTTTCACATTAATTTGTTTTCTACAGAGCCAGGGCGATTTTCATCTGTTCAAACTTGGTTTTTACTTCTCGAACTTTGAGGTAACCCAGAACTCTGACCAAAGCCCCCTCATCCACTTGACACAATCGTCATATACATGAATGGTGAAATTAACGTCCTGTCAGCCTGAGGCTCTCAAGGACAAGACAGTCTTTGGACTGAAGTCTGCTTTCTCCCTCACCACCACCCCTTTCCTCCACCTCTCTCACCCTCCCTCGCCCGGTCACAAAACTCTGTCTTCATCCCCGATCTCAGTTTTACGCTGTACCGTGTAAAGATCTGGCCGAAACTGTAAAGTTTTCTCTTCAATTATTTTGAATGTTTGTAGAGTGGTTGAGTAACTCGGCGTGTGTGCGCGCGTCGTGCATGTTAGATGAGTGTGTGTGTGTGTGTGTGTGTGTGTGTGTGTGTGTGTGTGTGTGTGTGTGTGTGTGTTGTGTGTTTCCTGTCTGTGCACGTGCGGGCATTCATGTGTGTGTGTGTGTGTGTGTGTGTGTGTGTGTGTGTGTGTGTGTGTGTGTGTAGTATGAATTTCTGTCTGGGCGCACGCTTGCACGTGTCTGAAATAATAGTAATACTAGTTGAAGCAGTAGTAGCGCTTTGACACCTTCATGATTGTATATTTATTTCTCTACTATGATACGAGCGTACGTTAGTGTGAACGTGTGTGTGTGTGTGTGTGTGTGTGTGTGTGTGTGTGTGTGTGTGTGTGTGTGTGTGCATGCTTGTGGGCGGGCATGCTTGTGTGTGTGTGTTTATGTGTGTGTCTGTGCGCAAGTTCACAAGCGTGTACACGCGTATTTAGGTGCATGCACGCATGTTAGTGTTCTACCATGCACGCACGAGTGTTAGACTCCTTCCAGCCCTAATGTGTTTGTCTATGGAGATGCGTCAGTGAGCCGCTTGCGACTAATAGAGGAAGAAAAGGAGTCAGAGCCTCCCCCCCCTCCCGCCCCCGCCCTTCTCCCACCCCTGTCCCCTAAAGTCTGACTGCACATCAGCTTCAACTGGCATCAGGCTGGCAGACCCTCATCCCTTGTGTCACTTTCTGGTGGCCACGGGTGGAGTGAGCTGTCCCCTGAGCCCCCAAAGTCCTCATGCCAAATGCACGATTAGCACGTAAACCCAGTACAGCCCTGGCCCGGCTGTGCGCCTATTTGAGCTGTCGATTTCTGCCTCGGCTTGGATCTCTTTCTTCGGACTCTCTGTGATAATGCTTGTCACGTCACTGCGTGTCCCGCTCCTCCGCCTTCCCATCCCCCTCCGGGCTTTCTCCTGTCTCGCCCCCAACCCTTCTCTCTTCTGCCTCCACCCATGTTTTTCTCCCGCCCCCCAACGTCCCTCCTTCCCAGCCTATAGTCTGTCCTCTTCACCTGCCTCACTTCTATCTTTTAAGCCTCGCTCTCTGTCTCTGTCTGTCTGTCGTACATATACCTCTGTCAGCACTGCAAGCAAAAATATGTACCCTCGTGACATAGCAGGCTCATACAGACCATTATCAGTACAATTTGTCTTAAAGGCATCTGTCTGTCTCTCTTTCCCTCTCTGCCCCTCCTTAATTCTCTCTCTCTGTCCCCCCCCCCCCCCCTCTCTATGCCTGTCTCTGTTTCTTTCTGTATGACATTCTGTTCCTGTCCACTCTCCTCCACTCCCCCACTTTGCCCCTCTCCCTTTGTGGTTTTCGTTGCAGTGGTTGCGATCTGCACTCACTGTGTCCAATATTTCTCGCTTTAGGGTTTGGAAAACACACAGTGGGGAGACAGTGCACGCAGTGACACAGAGAGCCACACATGCATACACACACAAATGTGTGCGCATGCACACGTGCATATACACACTCACACACATATGCACACACACATACACACACCAAACACACATACACACACAAAGACAGGTCACATACATACACCCACACATAAACACACACACACACACACACACACAGACACACACACGCACACGTGCACGCGTACGCACTTACACAGACACATACATACACACATCAACACACATGCACACTCACACACGCCCCCACCCCCACCCCCTCAGGCTCTTCTGTTTGCCATGTTCTAAGAACTGAACTGAACTGCCTTTGTTTTCATACCTCCCTGCCCCCACTATTCTCCTTCTGTCACCCCCCTCCCCCCGCTACCCAGTCACGTCTCTCCCACTGCCTTAAGGTCGAACGGCAGAGACGTCCTGGTCCACCAGGAAATTACAGTCTGACCTGAAGGGAAAAAGGGATGGTAATACTGCATGCAGTCCCCAAGGAGCAGACGTTGGGTGCCTTCTGTTCCTGCCTGAGTCCCGTAAACCTGTTCACTGATAGGGAGGCCGGCAGGTCAACAAGACCCCCCCTCCCCCTCCTCTCCTTTCCTCCTTCCACCTAGCCATACAGAACCACAAAGCCTCTTCCTTCTGTCACTCCATTTACTTCCCCACCCTTGTCCTCCCCGTCCATTCTTTCCAGGATAGAACACGCCAAAAAGACGACCATGATGGATGCATCGCCTTCCCAAAATAACCACCAATTCAGTTTGATCATGAGGAGCTGAACACGAAATGCAAGCTGTCCATTTCTTGAGGCACGCATGGCTATTTTCGGAGTAAGATCAAAACCCGCGTGACAGATCACGTGACGCACACATTTACTCTTAAAGATCCTTCCTTACTTCTTCTGATTGCCTAGACGACTCCAGCAATTAGAGCACCAAACTGGGTGTGTAAAATGTTGCGAGCTGGAATCGTCTCGACCCCAAATATGAACATTGCTACTTGTAGTGTCCGTATTAACGTGTTGTCGCTCTGGTGGTCAGGTGTAGTGGAAGACGGGACCCCTGCCTCCTCTCTCCTGGGATAATTATCCTGGTCTGTCATATCATCTTAACTGGGTGTGCACGTTAAACCTGAATGTAACGAACTGCTCCCCTCACTCCTTCTCTCCCCCCTCCCTCCTGTGGTCACACTTCTGCGATCGAATGTTAAGTCGAAGTTTGACTTTTTATGCTGAACTGGAGTATCGATGTGGGTCCAAGAGAATGTTAGCATTGAAGGAATTTATGTAAGTTGTAGCTAAAGCAGGTAATGAGTACGCCACTTGACATGTTGCATTATGCAATGATTATCCTGCACAAAATGAGCGTGCCTTTACAACTATACTAGTCACGCTGAAGGAAGATACTCTTGGGAGAGGTTGACAGCAGGTGTTCAGAGAAGAAACCCCCTCAGACAAGTGTTTCGGACCTGAACTCCTTACACTCTAAAGAGGCCGGGCCGCACCCAGGTCATGGCTTCCAGATACCTTTCTCCAGCCATTTTTCTCCCCTTTTTCCTGGCGCTGCCGGGATTCGAACCCGCAGTGTGTCCTCTTTTTACCAGAAATCCTGACAGTACAGGTAGTATTGACAATACAAACACCACTGACGGTTTAGAGACCACTGTCACACAACGTGAATCCACGGCACGGGATATTCTGATTTTGAACAAAGAAAACAAATCAACAGTATCCAAAGAAATACACCCTTTTCATTCCCGGAGATAATGACTTAAGCACGCATGATTTACGTCGCTTTCTCCGACGTTATTTTCATCTTTTCTTGTGTTTCCCAGTCAGATCTCTTGACCCCCTCATAGGAGCAGACTGTCAGTGTTGACCCAGCCATTTACAGTGGTGCACGTGCAAACAAGAGCTGGACTGACCGGCGCCTTGTGGTTACCTCCAAATGCTGACCATGAGGGAGAAGTTTGACTGGTTGGTTTGGTTGCTTGGGCGCAAGTGGCTAGCGCTATCATCGGGTACCAACAGCGTGGAATTTTACAAACAATGAACCACGTTGTCTGTCATATAAAAGAGTGTGATGAAAAAACAAAGACGAAGTTTCGACGGTCTCTAGTTTAATTCGTTTCTTTCCTTTAAAGACACACCTCATTTTCCTTACGAACAAGATGAATGTTGTTTTAAAGGTTTAGAGCTCAGAAGAAAAATCTGTTATTGTGTAGAGTCCATGTCCCCCCTTCCCTTTCCCCACCTCTTGCGCTATAGGTAGCAACGTTCTAATGTTATCTAATTGTGTAGAGTCATCGTTTCTCCCCCCCCCCCCCCCCCCCCCAACCTCTTGAACTATGAATAGCATCGTCGTTTGGTGGATGAAAAGTGATTTCTCTACCCTTCACAGTCAAAGTTTTATTTCTACTGGTAAAAACGTTATATCAAGATATTTACGCACATTTATTTTGCACCCAGTATTCCCTTTATCATCATCCTTATCGTCAACACAGTTCGCAAGCAGCGTGTGTCTGTCATGATTTTTTAAACTGAAGGTAAAAGTTTTGTGTTGGAAAAAAAGATGTTTAATCTGTTGACGTAACCTCTCGCAACCTTAGAATTTTGAGGTCACGTGACCCTAATGTCCACTCAGATACCTTATTTTGCACCCACAGACATCAAATGCATTTCAGTTGTTATACTTTCTTGATACTTGGTACTTACTTAGTATAAGTAAATGCATTTCAATTGTGAAAATAGGGCCAAAATTTCATCACTTAAAAATCATAACTTTCTTTCCAGATGTCCGATTGTGATACTTTTTGCGCCGTATGATTGCAATTTTTCTGCTCTTTCAGATTTAATGATATTTTTTAAAGGTCCTTATATTCACCCATTTCAACAGAATGTAGGTCAAGCGCACATTTTCTCTTGTGGTACGTGGTTTTTTGATCCAAAGAGAATTCTTGTATAGGGCTAAAGAGGAAACAGAAAACTCTTACTGTCCACGTAATGAAAACTGGAATCCCCGTGATGTCCATTGTGTTTCACAATACTAAGTCAAACTTTCTGTAAGATCTCTGGTATCATACGTCATCTTAGATATGCGTCAGAGACGTACGTCATTTACTCCGTTAATGGAACGCGCGTTCGCTTACCCATTTCTTATACTGGTCATCACTGCTTTTTAATTCTCATTGTTTTCCGTTTACATGTAGAGTTATACAAAACATTCTGTGTAATCAATGGACATCTCTTTCTTTTTGTCTGTTTATCTGCCTGTTTAACTATCCTATCTGCGTGCGTGCGTGTGTGTGTGTGTGTGTGTGTGTGTGTGTGTGTGTGTGTGTGTGTGTGTGTGTGTGCGCGTGCGCGCGCGCGTGTATGTATAAGAGCATGCACTCACGAAAGCCA
Source organism: Conus canariensis (assembly GCA_033310375.1). Classification (NCBI taxonomy): domain Eukaryota; kingdom Metazoa; phylum Mollusca; class Gastropoda; order Neogastropoda; family Conidae; genus Conus; species Conus canariensis. Next base: position 40,299,521 of record CM065723.1, on the reverse strand, counting down.
ACTCCCTCACTGTTCTGACCTCCAGGACAAGAGTTGCTCATCCCTATGCAGGATCTCCATCAGAAACAAATACAAAACATCATCTGGAGTTCTTTCAGCCGTTTCACAGGCGGGCTTAAGAGCAATTTCCATAAACAGGCTTACACGAGTTCTGGTAGAATACGGGATTTGAATACCGCAAGATTAACCCGGTTAATGATTTTTTGGGAGAGTTCAGATCACATGGTTTGTAAAACAGCAGATTCACAAAGGCCATCTAACAATTTACATAAACGTTTTGGCCATTGCAGAGCTGATAGAACATAATTATTTACACCATCTGATATTTTACATGATATATTTGGTAATCAAAGAGCATAAAAAAAGGTTACGACCACTTGAACTCACAAATCACGGAAAGACCACCTCAGAGCTTTCAAAACAACTTTCGGCCATCTTAGATCTCACACTGAATGGGCCATCTCAGAGCTCATAGAACGTGCTCTTGTCATCTCCGACCTTTTGTTTTTTAATACATTTAGACCATCTTAGATTTAAAAACAAGCCTAAGCTATTTCAGCTGAAAAGTTTATGCCTTCTAGAACTAGATGAACAGGTTTCCGGGAACTCAGATCTTATAATACAAATACCAGCCATTTTAGAAGTTACAGAACACGTTTAAGCAATTTCAGAAATTAGAAACCATGTTCATGCTCTTTCGGAACTTACAAAACAGATCTTGTCCACATGAGAACTTACGGAACAGGTGTACGTGCTTTCAATTCTTCCAGTACAGATTTTGTCTACCCCATAACATACAGAACAAGTCTACACTCTGTCAGACCTTACAGAACAGATTTTTCAATGTGATAATTTACAGAATGGGTCTATGCGCTTTTAGAGGTCGAAGAACAGATCTTGTTTACCTCAGACATTTCAGAACAAGTCTGTGTTCTCTCAAAGCTTCCACAACACATCTTGCCTTCTGGTCGACTCTGGGGAAAGGCCCAGTGACGGCGAGGAATGATCCACATCAGTGAAAGTCCTGTTGACAGCAGGAAAGACTGCAATCCGGGATTCTCTTCAGAGGGCACGTGAGACCTCATGGCGAAAGCTTGGCCGTGTCTGGCGTCGTACTTTCTTCACCTGTCAGCGGAACAGCAACGAGTGAGGCTGCTGGACACACATGGCAGTTCTTTGATGGTGGCGTCTTTAGCCAGTGAACGCTGCTGTCATGAAATATGGGCTGGTACACCCATGGGAACACTCCAGTGGAGGTTCTGTCGTGTCACGTCCAGTGGCGGCAACACAATGGTGTGTGTCAGGGAGCAATTATGTCTCTTGACATCCCAATGGAATGCCTTGTGCTTGTCTGTACCCTATGTGAGCACAGCGCAGGCTTCCAAGGGTAATGCAGCATTGCTCCCAGCTGGTCGGTTCTGCAGTTGATGATAGTAATTGTCTGGGTCCCACCCGCACCTTTGGGTGTATCCTTTTCTTCTACGTCAGAACTTACAGGATAGTTTTGTGCTCCCTCAAAACTCACAGAACAGGTTTAAAAAAATTTGTTGGGTCGTCTGGAACCTAAAAAAAAACAGGTTCGGACGATCTCAAAGGATATGGAACAGGTTTAAATTATCTCACATCATACAGTTTGGGTCTGGACGTCCTGAAAATACTGAACAGGTTCAGGCCTGATGAATTATACAGAACAGATTCAGGCAGTCTCGTCGGACACAGAAAAGAGCGTTAACCGTCTTACAAGATACAGTTCTGGCTTTAGCCTCTTAAAGTATAAAGAACAGGTTTGGGCCTCTGAGATCATTCAGATCAAGTTTTGCCAGTCTTCATATTATGGAGAGCGGGCATAAACCATCTCATAACACACAGAATATGTTCGGGCATCGGAGGGCAAACAGGTCCTGTTTGGGTCATTTCAGCGCATGCAGAACACAACTGAGCTTTCTTAGAGAACACTGATCACGTTTACGCCACCTTAGAACTGCGAAAATATTTGGGCCATCTCGCAGCGTACAGAACAGGTTTAATCTATTTAAGAGAGTCCTCTCAATGCATCCACACACGCCTGCACGCGCGCCTGCACGCGCGCGGAC
>CM065723.1:40289928-40292428 GCA_033310375.1 Conus canariensis | reverse complement strand
ATATAACAATGATAATAATAATAATAATAATAATAATTTTGATATCAGTAATAGTGATAATAACAATGGCAATGGTAAGCGCGCATGTAGCGTGGCATCTTCAGCAAGAAACAAAGCTTTTGCACTCTACATAATCATTGGGGAAAAGGCACAGTCATCAAACTATTGGACAATTCCAGTTTTTCACAAGAATCTCTGCTAAAGAAAAAAAAACCCAAACCTTGTAAGCATAGAAAAGGTTGTATCATCATTTCTGAAGACGTGTTAATATCAAGCGCTCCTATCACAATAAACTGTTTTTACCTGCACATCATCACCCACCTCGTCGCTCCCCCCCCCCTCATCCCCCCCCCCCCCGGTCCACACACCCACCTACACACTTCAAGCACATAGCGAAAGGAAAATGGCATATTTGCAGACAGAGAAAAATCTAAGCAATATAACGCTTGGAAAGTTTTTTTTGTCTTTTTTCTTTCTGCCTTTCTTTCTTCCCCTTTTCATTTAATTTTTTTTAGCGCTTTGTTAAAGAACCAGGGGAAGGGATATGTTTAATTCTGAAAAGAGAGACAATTCCAAATCTGTCGTGGTCAGAATGAAAATTGTCCAATGAGCAAAGGAGCTTGGTGTCTTGATAATTCTGTTGTCAGAAGGAGACCAAGCATTTCGAGAGGGGACATAATCAGACAGGAGGTCAGCTGTGCAAGTAAGGGAAAGAACCCTAGGGAGAAAAAGAAAAAAACAAGTTACAACGTTGGCAGGTTGTAATCAGTTCTAGCCTGAATCAAGAGTTAGTGGAGTTTTTTAAAGAAAAAATGAAACATAACCGAAATATTTTGAAACGTGGGGACATATGGGGACAAGGGGTAGGTGAAAAATGGGGCGTTGGCGGCGGGGTCGTGTCAGAGAAGACAGGAGTGGTGAGGTCTGGGGGTGTGGGGGTCAGAGTGGTGAAGAGGTCAAGTACCCCCCCCCTCCCCCTCCCCCCCAAAGTCTGCAGGCCAGTTATTGAGGGATACTTTGCCGGGCGCCTGCCAGCTGTTTTGACGTGGTGGGGATAGGTGTTGGTGGGGAAGCTGTGCAGATCTGTCGGCACCAGTTGTGTCTGCCCTCGCTGAAGCCGACGGCCATCAAAGACTTTGCAGTGGTAGGAGTGAGGGATGGGTATGGGGGTGGAGTGGTCATCCCATTGAAGGTGTTTGAATTGTTGTGGGCGGCGAAACAACTCGTTGAGTCAGGGTTGTGTGGTCTTTCTTCTTCTTTTTTTTTAAACCACGCCTTCTTCTCTGTCTTCCCTCCAACCCCTCTTCTACCCTCTGCCTTTCCTCCTCCCAACCCCACTGGTCCTTCAAAAGAGTTAAAAAAAAACCCCAAGGATGCTCTAATGTCCTTGGCAGTTTACCACACTTTTGTAAAATCATCGTTTGTTTTACAAGTCTCTCTCTCTCTCTCTCTCTCTCTCTCTCTCTCTCTCTCTCTCTCTCTCTCTCTCTCTCTCTCTCTCTCTTCCTTTATTTTGCTTTTACTAACAGCAACTAAAGAAAAACAACAAAACAATTTCGTTCACAAAGTAGCAGGTTGTCCTTTCGAAGTCGAATTTTTTTTGGGTGTAATTCGCATCAGATAACACATAGCGTGTTTTCGATCAATTGTGTTCACAATGTGCTGACATTGCAAACTTTGTCCTTGGCACTTTCAACCCGACGTTTTGCCCATGGACCTCTCCCCCATAAAACTAAAATTGGAAAAATAATCCTCAGGTACGTCCGCGAACGTCCTGCTCTAGAATACACATAAGCCTAAGTCGGATCAACACCACCACGTGTGGGATGAAAAGACTGCAAAATTCCAGTGCCACTAACTACAACAATTCAAAAATAGTAGAGCCTGGCTCATTCCCTTCATTTTATTTTGGCTGGTTAACAAGCCACTCTAGCATCGCCGGCCCGGCGCACAGGTCCATTCGGAAGGTATTCCAGAGTCTGACAGATTTGGCAGACTGAGGCAGACCGTCTGGAGCCGGAAGCAGAAGCCGGTAGGGCCCCGGGATACTCTCTAGCGCCGACCGAAGGCGTTGATAAGATGCCTGCCATTGCTGCCACCCATCCTCAGCCGCCTGTTTTGACGGCCGGTATCTGGTGACCTGTAGAGTGGACCATCATGGTTAAGGTCATTGGGAAGAGAGATGGCTGGGGGTAGGGGTGGGGGTAAGGTGGAGGGAGAGTGTGGGGGGAAGAAAGAGTCGATGGTAGGGGTTAGGTGGACGCTGCATTCCAGCCGTCGAGAGAGAGAGAGAGAGAGAGAGAGAGAGAAGAGAGAGAGAGAGAGAGAGAGAGAGAGAGAGAGAGAGAGATCAATTTTTGATTGCTATTTAGAAGAGATTGATCGTATGGAAAAGTTATTCGAAACACAGTGGTAAACTAGACCAGAACAACAGAATAACAATGAGAAACAAACAAACAAAACGCGGCGAAAAAACAAAACAAAACAAAAGCGGCAGTAG
>CM065723.1:40277428-40287428 GCA_033310375.1 Conus canariensis | reverse complement strand
AACGTTTACAAGTCTCATGGCTCTACGTGCTTGAGATTTGTTGATGCATGTAGACATCTTTCTAGCAGAGCTAAAAATGTCTGAGTACGTGTTAACAAAGAAATCGTGTAAGTAAAAAAAGGAACCATGTGTTTTGACCTTTTTTCATGCTGATATAGCCTAAGTAACACTGTGCTGGGGTGTACAAGCTAGAATAGTGAACAGTACTGAACTGTTCACTGTACGAGGAGTTGAACAGATATCCCATTTCCATAAACTCTGCAGATAAATAAACCGCTTCGGGTTAAAGTTATCAATGCTGAATGACAACAGGTTACCACAAAAGCGTATCATATGTTATCAGAACCATACTCGAGTGGCACCATCAACTGTTATCTAATAAACGCTTGTGTTTATGTGAGCTCGGGATAGGATATGCATGGATGTATTGAAGAAGTAGGAGAGCAAGTTACGTTTGTACAAAAACCTCGAGAAAGACTGACCGATAGTTGATAGCAAACATGGCAAAGTCAGTGAGAATGTAGTTTAAAACTAACCTCCATAGAAACAATCATTTGTTATTGTTTCATAGGCCAAGAAATAATCTTTAGAAAATGACATCTACAGAAACAATCGTTTGTTCTTGTTTCATAGGCCAAGAAATAATCTTTAGAAATCAAGTTTTCTTTATTCCAATAACATGTATGAAACAGTTTGAAAAATATGAAGAGCATTCTCTGTTGATGCGAATGCATGACATTTAGATCGCCGATCACCCGAACTACTGCCGTTTTTGTTTTGTTTTGTTTTTTTTGCCGTGTTTTGTTTATTTCTCATTGTTATTCTGTTGTTCTGTTCTAGTATATCTCTGTGTCACGTATCACTTTTCCATACGATCAATCTCTTCTAAATAGCAATCAAAAATTAATGTTGATAGGTTCTCTCTCTCTCTCTCTCTCTCTCTCTCTCTCTCTCTCTCTCTCTCTCTCTCTCTCTCTCTCTCTCTCCGGCTGGAATGCAGCGTCCACCTAACCCCTACCATCGACTTTCTCCCCCCCCCCTCACACTCTCCCTCCACATCACCACCACCCCTACCCCCAGCCATCTCTCTTCCCAATGACCTTAACCATGATGGTCCACTCTACAGGTCACCAGATACCGGCCGTCAAAACAGGCGGCTGAGGATGGGTGGCAGCAATGGAAGGCATCTTATCAACGCCTTCGGTCGGCGCTAGAGAGTATCCTGGGGCCCTACCGGCTTCTGCTTCCGGCTCCAGACGGTCTGCCTCAGTCAGCCAATCTGTCAGACTCTGGAATACCTTCCGAATGGACCTGTGCGCCGGGCCGGCGATGCCAGAGCCGCTTGTTAACTGGGCAAAATAAATGAACGGACTGAGCCAGGCTCTATTATCTCTGAATTGTTGTAGTTAGCGGTACTGGAATTTTGCAGTCTTTTCATCCCACGTGTGGTGGTGTTGATCCAACTTAGGCTTATGTGTAGTTCTAGTGCAGGACTTTTGCGTCGAACCTGAATTTTTTTCCAGTTTTCTTTGTATGGGAGAGAGGTCCATGGGCAAATCGTCGGGTTGAAAGTGCGAAGGACAAAGTTTGCAATGTCAGCACTTTGTGAACACAATTGATCGAAAACACGCTATGTGTTATCTGATGCGAATTGCACACGAAATTCGTATTAAAAGTGCAACCTGCTACTTTGTGAACGCCACTGCTTTGTTGTCGTTTGTTTAGTTGCTGTTGGTAAAAGCAAAATAAAGGAAGAGAAATGGTAAGAAAAAAAGCCTTGTAATACAAACGATGATTTGACAAAAGTGTGGTACATGGCCAAAGACATGAAAGCATCCTTGGTTTTTTTTTAAAATATATTTTTTAACTCTTTTGAAGGACCAGTGGGGGGTGGGGGGAGGAAAGGGAGAGGGTAGAAGAGGGATTGGAAGGAAGACAGAGAAGTAACATGGGTTAAAAAAAAACAAAGACCACACAACCCTGACTCAACGAGTTGTTTGACCTCCCACGACAATTCAAGCACCTTCAATGGGATGACCATTCCACCCCTACCCCCACCCCCAACCCCCACCCTTTGCAATGTCTTTGATGGCCGCCGGTCTCAGCGACGGCAGACACAACTGGTGCCGACAGATCTGCACAGCTTTGCCATTAACACCTAGCCCCCACCACGTCAAAACAGCCGACAGGCGCCCGGATAAGTATCCTTCAATTACTGGGCTGCAGAGTTCGGGTGGGAGGGGGGGGGGGGGGGAGGAGGGGGTAGGGGTGCTTGACCTCGTCACCACTCTGACCCCCACACCCCCAGACCTCACCACTCCTGTCTTCTCTGACTCGACCCCGCCGCCAACGCCCCATTGTTCACATACCCCTTGTCCCCATATGGTTTTAACCACGTTTCAAATTATTTCGGTTGTGTTTCATTTTTCAGTGTTTTAAGTTACAGCAGTTACCTCACATTCCTTGATCGACAAAGAGCCTGTCTTGCAAATTCAGATATTATTCATAATGGAAGTCGTCATCGTCATCATCATCATCATCGTCATAATGATAATAATAATAAGAAGAATGATAATGATAATAATAATGATAATATAATCATAACAACATTACAACAATAATAATACCAATAATGATAATAATAATGATAATGACAACAACAATAATGATATATGGTGATGCTGATAATGATGATTATAATGACGATGAAGTTATGGAGAACTAGGAGAGGAAGGCACAGTGTGGTCGTAGGTGAGGAGAAATTGGGGAGGGAGGTGGTGAGGTAGAGGGGTAACCATTGAACATTAACAGTAGACCCGCCTCAGCACAAATGTCAAATTAAAAAAAAAATGCCAGTTACACTTCATGAAAATTCTCAGAAACCTGTTCCATTCCTTCCATGCCCATCTGAAATTAAAAGCAAGTTCTTTTCTTCTGTCAAAAGTTAACTATTGCAAAACTGCACGTCTCGCTGACTGCCTTGCGTACATTTCTGTCCAGACTGAAGCCTGTTCAGAAGAACGACGCGGCCAGGTTGGTGATCAGGGGCAAAAAAGCATCATTTCTCTAAACGTGTTCTGAAAACCTCAACTAACTCTTGATGCAAGCTAGAACTGATTACAACCTGCCAACGCTGTAACTTCCTTTTTTTTTCCCTAGGGTTCTTTCCCTTGCTTGCACAGCTGACCTCCTGTCTGATTATGTCCCCTCTCGAAATGCTTGGTCTTCTTCTGACAACAGAACTCTCAAGACACCAAGCTCCTTTGCTCATTGGACAATTTTCATTCTGATCACAAGAGATTTGGAATTGTCCCCCTATTCAGAATTAAACATATCCGGCCTAAAATCTTCATCCTTGTGTATTAAAGATCAATCAATCAATCAATCAATCAATCAATCAATCAATCAATCAATCAATCAATCAATCAATCAATCAATCAATCAATCAATCAGTCAATCTATCAATCAATCAATCAGTCTATATATATATATATATATATATCTCTCTCTCTCTCTCTTATTTTTTGTTCGTTTGGTTGGTTTGGTTTTCGGTTTTGGCGCGTAAGCTTTATAAAGCTATGACAGTATTTTTAAAGGCTAATGAAAATGTCTTTTGTAAGCCATTGCACGTAAGGTGCTGATGCCCTGGTCCTTCCTCTCTTCGTCTTTCCTCACACACACACACACACACACACACACACACACACACACACACACACACACACACACACACACACACACACACACACACACACACACACACACTCGCTCACCTTCACACATGGTTAGATGGACTTGATGGCACTTTCTGGAAGAGTACACTCACTCATACAGGCTCCGCAACTTAGCAATAATTGTTGTAAATAGAGGAACTTAACACTGGTGTCCTGTGTATGCAGGACAAGAATAAGGACCCACTTGAAACCACCGACATGACTATGCAGTGTCACATCTAGTGGGTTGACTCATTACGGTCTAATACTTCTTGCTCTGTATCGCTTGCTGGTTTAACTAAGGCTGGGCCAGCACCATCCTAAAAGTGGATGTGAATGGGAAAAGTGAAATTAATGGATATGAGTATATCATGGGGGATTACAAGAAATGAGACAAAAGAAAACAAATATTCTATCCAATAATCCCAACCATACGAAGAATGTCTAACGTTCCCAAGGTAGTACAGACGAGATCATCATGGGTGACTAATGTGCTTCTTTAGGGCCCCTCGTATGACAGCACCAATTTCAATCAGATAAACGGACAGTGAAATATTCGTTTGCAACCAGCCTGAAAGGGTATCGGCATTTTCTCTGGGTACAGCCAAATACCAAGTCCTTAGTAGCATCCATCCTGGTGATCAAGACGACTTGGAGGTGCTCCTCTTGCAAGACTGATGGGATGAGTTCACTTGGAGGAAAATTGGCGCCGTGGATAATGGCGCACTCGCCCTGTGATTCGACTCACACACAATGCAGATTGTTATCTACCCTCTTCCCACTAGACCCTAACTCTTGGTCTGTGCGCTAGCCCTTCGAATGACACCACAAACTAAGAACCTATGCGCAACATGTCACATATCACAAGGTAAGGGAACAAGAGAGGGTCCCAGGGTAAAATTCTATTAGAAAATCCACTTTGAATTACAACAAAACTTGCGCAGACCGAGAAAATAAACCATTGGTGGTGCTACACCATCCAGTCGACCACGTGGGGCATATCAACTTTGCACTGATAGATGAATGAATAAGAAACGAACTGCAACGAATAAACTCAAATAATATTTAAAAGAAGTATGTGCCAATATAGATAAGATTATTCGCTTTTGGAGAGACAGACAAACTGACAGATAAACGAGACAGACATTTGAGCAGAAAATCACAGCTTGAGAAAAAATACAACCGTTTTCCTTTGTTCTTCTATCCATCACCTTAACAAATTTTTCCCAAAACGCATTTTATCACAAATAAGATCTCATCTAATAGATACACAGGTATACGTGCACGAATATACAAACACACGCACACATGCATGTACGCGTGCATGTTTACACACACACACACACACACACACACACACACACACACACACACACACATACACACACACACACACACACACACACACACACACACACACACACACACACACACACACACACAGGTCGAATTTTCCATTCTTATTTGCGTCAACATAAACAAGAATATCCCTTAAAAAAAAGGTAAAAAGACAAAAAAAGGAAAGCCTATCAACGCAAAATTTATCAACGCAGAAACAACGCCGTTTTTGGCTCCATGGCGAAATTTTAAAATGTCACTGAAACGTGTGTAGAGCACTTGGTGCTATCGAGCTGTTCCAAAATTTTGTACAGAACATCCGTGCCACGAAAACTGTTCTTGAGGCCTTACAGAATGCATGTGTGACAAAATCATTTTTGAAACATGTACAGAATACAATGTTATGCTCTCACAGAAACTGCTTTTGAAGCTTGGACAATATAAACGTGTCACACACACACACACACACACACACACACACACACACACACACACACACACACACACACACAAGCACACGCAAACACACACACACGCACACGCACATACACACACACACACACACACACACACACACACACACACACAAGCACACGCGCACACACACACACACACACACACACACACACACACACACACGCACACGCACACACACACACACGCACACGCACACGCACACACACACACACGCGCGCGCACACACACACACACACACACACACACACACACACATACACACACACACACTCACACACATACACACAAAAAAAACTGTTGTTGAAGCATCACAGAATACAATTGTCACACAAAAAACAATTGTCGAAGCACTACAGAATAAATGTGTTGAAAGTTGTTGAAACACAATACAATGCATGCGTTACAAAAAATGGTTGTTAAAGTATTACAGAAAACATGTTTACTAAAAAAAAAACTGTTACTGAGGAATATATAAATATATGATGTCACACTAACTGTTACTGGAGTATGTGCAGAACACATGTGTCGTAAAATCTATTGTTGAAGCATGTACAGAATGCATGTGTTACAAAAACTGTTATTGAGGTGACCACAAAATAATGGCACAAGAAGCCGAAGTATATGCAGAATGCATGCTGCAACAAAAACCATTTTTGAAGCATATACAGAACGGGTTTTACAGATAGTGTTATTAAAGCTTGTGCAGAATACAAAATGTCACAAAACTAATTGTTTAAGCACACAAATACAATACATGATGTCATCAAAACTTTCACTGAAGCATCACCAGAATATATATGTTGTGACAAAAAGTGTTGAGTTGAGAAGAGGAAGTTGAAGCATGCATAGACTTTTATGGGATCACAGAACCTGTTCTTGGACGGTTTCAGAACACATGGTACAACAACATTTTTTTTATAAAGCGCTAACACAGTAAACTACGTCACATGATTTTTTTTTTTTTTATTAAACGATGAGCAGAGTATGTTTTCCTGTGTGTCTTTGGTCAAGAATCAGGAGTGATCCACGTCTGTGACATATGGCTGGACTTAAGACTCCTTTTTCCGCTGTGAGAGGGAATCCCCACTATACTAGCCCGTGCCTGGAAGATCAAGTCGCTCAGTGCTACAACTTCACTAACAGGGGCGGGAAGGGGCGGGTGGAAATGAAAATATATTATTGGACCACTGTGTTGTTGGCGTGAAAGTTACTGCTGATAAACTCTGTGAAGGAATGTTGGAGCTCCTGGACTCCCATGTGTGGACACTAAACCCTTAACATTGTGAAGGAGAGTGTGAACTCCCGACTCCCGTATGTGCACAATGAAATTTCAATACTATGTGGGAGCGTGGGAGCTCAGATTTAGACATATGTTACCAAAACGTTTTGTTCAAGTTTCTTCTTTGCCTGTAAAGGCAACTACTTCTGTAAATAGCCGAGGCTGTAACATAACCCTTTTCCTTAGTATTGTTAGGTATGACGAATCAGGATTTACCCTAAGATGCTGACAGTCCGTGTATAAAAGCTCAGTAAAGTGATTTTTGTGTGCGGTCTCGGGGCGGAGTGCTGTTTGATTGTTGGCCAGACGGGAGGATTCCCGTTTGACACAGTCTCTGTATAGCTGGGGAAAACTTGAATGGAATTGACACACGAATCCCCCCCACCCCCCCCCCCCCACTCTCCACCCACCCCGAGCTTTTTTACTCCGACTTTGAAGTTCAGGGGAGAAATTTACAGTAGTTGTTCCCCTTGTCGTTTTGAGATTATTTCTTTGTGTGAGAGAGTTTGCAATACATGATGAGAGGGTATGTGGCAGAAGTAAGGGATTGTTCGTTTTTCAAATAAATGTCATTGTGTGCTGCAAACTTTTGTCCGTGTGGATTGTTTGGGTGCGTTGGATTTTTGAATCTTTATACTTTTTTTTTAACTCCTACCATCTTAAAGAGACGCCTGGCATTTCAAACATCAGAACACTCTATACGTGACAACTGCTGCATACAATTAAACAATCATTATAAGATTTTTTAAAATGTGCCACGTTTGAAGCAGCTGGAATTTAAAAATCTTAATAAAATGAATAAAACGTAGCAACAATACATTAACTGGCAGCAAAAATCGAACTGTGGCAACAATAAAGCAACTTGCCGTAAACATCCAGCAAGATGAACAAGGAGACAACAACAACAACAGAGAAACAGGTAATTAACGATCAATGTAAAATGAACAAGAAAGTAGTAACAATACACCCACTACTTATATACAGTTGTAGGAAGATGAACAAGGAGGTGGCAACTACACCGTAATTAGCAAAAACCATAATGGTAAAGATGAAAAATACAGTTAACCCCCCCCCCCCCCCTGAAAACTGTAGATTAATTAGTTTTAAGAATAAACAGTTCGTTAATTAGCAGAAACAAATCCATTAAGATTAAACAGAAAAAGCCGATACGGCAATAACCAGGGGAAAAAGCGTTCAAAACAAGAATGTGGTTTTTGTATAGAATGTGATGTTAAAAAAAAGCGGCCATTATATGACCGGATTTCCATCTAGAAAGTGATGTCGTCAGAACAACTATTACAGTAAATCTCTGTGCTGAATATGATGTCTGCAAAACAATGATTTTTCGACCAGATCGCAATATAGAATATGTACCAGCAAAACAGTCATTACGACTGAAGATCACTGTCTTTATTAGTGTGTCTGTCATTGTTAGTGCTGATCTCTGTGTAGAACGTATTGCCAACAAGACAATCAGTAATGGAGAGGATCACTGCTTAGAATGTGATGTCAACAAAACGGCCATTAATGGAGCAGATTTCTACATGGATGTCAGAAGAAGAGTCATTGTGGTTGCTTATCTACGGTCAGGATGTAATCTCTACAAAACATTCATCAATGTGGATCTCTTTGTATAGTATGATATCGACAAAACAGCTATCATTGGAGTAGATTTCTGCATAGAATGTGTACAATCAAGACAGTAACCATCAGTCCGGATCTCTTTGTAAAATAAGTACTGTCAACAAGATGGTAATCAATGGGGTAGGTCGTGTGTTTTGTGTGTGTTGTGTGTGTGTGCGTGCGTGCGTGCATGCGTGCGTGCGTGCATGCGTGTGTGCGTGCGTGCATGTGTGTGTGTGTGTGTGTGTGTGTGTGTGTGTGTGTGTGTTTGATGTCTTTAACTCAGAATCATTATTTGTGCAAATCTCTATGCAGAAAATCAGGATCGTTACCACTGTAGATGTATCAACGAAAAATGTGACATCTTCAATTCTGATTCTCATTGATGCAGATTTCTGTGAAGAAGGTGTTGTCCTGGGATCAGAATTATCAGAGGTGCTGATCATTCTGCAGAACATGACCTCTTTATATCAGAATCTTCCACAGGATGAAACTCACAGTGTCCAGGACGGGGGAAATCGTGATGGTATTGCTTAAGTGCACTAAGTTGATGTATTATTGGTCAGGCTTAACACACCAAGGTTATCTTTGCACTCATACACGCATATGCACACTCATGCGCTCACCAAACATTCACCTCTCTCTGGGAATGGGATGTCACGCATTCGTTTCTCTCCTAACACGACTGAGCACAAGAAATACAATTTCTATGCTACTAGAATCAAACATGAAAAATCCAATTACACAAGATGAACAAATCAACACATAAAAGATCAATACTTCCTAATCCCGGGTTATAATAAAAATGACTTCTTACCTGGCCAGGTTTTCACACACACAACCACGCTTTCACACCACACCACAGTTCTTGAAAAAAAAGTCTCTTCACGTCTTCTTCAGCACTGCTTGATGGTGATGCCCTTGGTTGACTGGCTCCAGGTTTCAGGACTGGGTCTTCGTGGTCGTCTCTGGGATCTCGACGTAGAACTCTTCTTCTTCATCTCCTTCACCCACCTCTGGGTTCAAATTCAGTTTGTCTGTCTTCACCCACCTCTGGGCTTCAAACTTAGTTTTCTTCTCTTCCAGCTTGTCTTTCCCTAAGACTTTGCTGTCTCTTCTATCTCCCAGACCACGTTTCTCTCGACCCTGTGTCCTGCCCACCCTCTCCTCTCTCTCTCCTCTGTTCTTCTCTCTCTCTCTCGTGGTGGTCCTCCCTGCACGTTGTTCTCCCTCAGTTTATATAGGGATGGAAACAAAGGATTCCCCTTCAGACCATGCCTTTGTCCATGCTGCTTCTCAAACCCCTAGTTCACAAGTACCCTGAATTCTCCATTCGCTACATTCTTCCATACATCAGCATTTACACACATCCCTACCTAATTGATTAGCAAACACTTGGCACCAGATGGACATCGAAATTTCCCGCCGACTTCGGGGGCCACTTTAACACAGTAATTATCTTAAAGAGGGCTACGATAACAACGTCTGCGCGCGTTCAACCAGCCTGACAATAGAACCAACCCAGTGCCCCACGGTAATACCATCCGAACGAGCCCAAGACTCCTGCTCT
>CM065723.1:40262428-40264928 GCA_033310375.1 Conus canariensis | reverse complement strand
GCTGGTCCGGTCGAAGGCTCTTTTCTACGTTACATTCAGAGGTGGGAGTTCTGCCCCTTGTCCTGACTGACATATGACAGAGGTAGGAGTTCTGTCCCTTATCTTTACTGACACATGACAGAGGTGGGAGTTCTGTCTCTTGTCCAGACTGACATATGACAGAGGTAGGAGGTCTGTCCCTCATCTTGACTGACATATGTCAGAAGTGGGAGTTCTGCCCCTTGTCCAGACTGACATATGGCAAAGGTGGGAGTTCTGTCTCTTATCTTAACTGACATATGTCAGAAGTGGGAGTTCTGTCCCTTGTCCAGACTGACATATGACAGAGGTAGGAGTTCTGTCCCTTACCTTGACTGACATATGTCAGAAGTGAGAGTTCTGTCCCTTGTCCTGACTGACATGTGACAGATGTGTGGAGTTCTGTCCCTTTTCTTGACTGAAATATGTCGGAGATAGGAGTTCTGTTCCTTAACCCGACTGACATATGTCAGAGGTGGGAGTTCTGTCCCTTGCCTTGACTGACATATGTCAGAGGTGGGAGTACTGTCCCCTTAACCTGACTGACACATGACAGAGGTGGGAGTTCTGACCCTTGTCTAGACTGACATATGACAGAGGTAGGAGTTCTGTCCCTCATCTTGACTGACATATGTCAAAAGTGGGAGTTCTGCCCCTTGTCCAGACTGACATATGACAGGGGTAGGAGTTCTGTCCCTTATCTTGACTGACATGTCAGAAGTGGGAGTTCTGACCCTTGTCCAGACTGACATATGACAGAGGTAGGAGTTCTGTCCCTCAACTTGACTGACATATGTCAAAAGTGGGAGTTCTGCCCCTTGTCCAGACTGACATATGACAGGGGTAGGAGTTCTGTCCCTTATCTTGACTGACATATGTCAGAAGTGGTCATGCTAAATGTGTGGTGGCCACGCTTAATGTCTGACCATGGTAAATGTGTGGGGCCACGCTTGATGTGGGGCCATGCTAAATGTGGGGCCATGTGGGGTCATGCTTGATATTGAGCCATGCTTGATGTGGGGCCATGCTAAATGTAGGGCCATGTGGGGCCATGCTTGATGTGGGGCCATGCTACATGTGGGGCCATGTGGGGCCA
Organism: Conus canariensis; assembly: GCA_033310375.1. Taxonomy (NCBI): domain Eukaryota; kingdom Metazoa; phylum Mollusca; class Gastropoda; order Neogastropoda; family Conidae; genus Conus; species Conus canariensis. The sequence continues at coordinate 40,263,814 of CM065723.1, read as the reverse complement.
TGCTTGGTGTGGGGCCATGCTTGATGTTGAGACATGCTTGATGTGGGACCATGGTAAATGTGGGGCCATGTGAGGCCATGCTTGATGTTGGGCCATGCTAAGTGTGGGGCCATGTGGGTCCATGCTTAATGTGGGGCCATGCTTGATGTTGAGACATGCTTGATGTGGGGCCATGGTAAATGTGGGGCCATGCTTGATGTGGGGCCATACTTGATGTTGAGACATGCTTGATGTGGGGGCATGGTAAATGTGGGGCCATGTGGGTCCATGCTTAATGTGGGGCCATGCTTGATGTTGAGCCATGCTTGATGTGGGACCATGCTAAATGTGGGGCCTTGTGGGGGAATGTTTGATGTGGGGGTCATGCTTGATGTGGGGCCATGTTAAATGTGGGGTCGTGTAGGGCCATGTTTGACGTTTGGCCATGCTAAAATAATCGAGGGTTGACTGCCAGAACCCAGTATCCTTCTTATATATATGTATATGAGATACTGGGTTCTGGCAGTCAACCCTCGAAATGTGGAACCATGTGAGGCCATGGCTGATGTAAGGGCATGCTAAATGTGGGGCCATGTGGGGCCATGCATGATGTGGGGGCAATGTTTTATGTGGGGGCCATGCTTGATGTGGGGCTATGCTAAATGTGGGGCCATGTGAGGCCATGCATGATGCGGGGGCTATGCTTGATGTGGGGCTATGCTAAATGTGGGACCATGTGGGGCTATGCTTGATGTGGGGCTATGATAAATGTGGGGTCATGTAGGGCCATACTTGATGTGGGGCCATGCTTGGGGCCACGTGGGGACATGCTTGATGTGGGAGCTATGTTTGATGTGGGAGCCATGATAAATGTGGGGCCATGAGGGGCCATGCTTGATTTGGGGGCCATGCTTGATGTAGGGGCCATGCTAATTGTGGGGCCATGTGGGGCCATACGTGATGAAGGGGCCATGTTTGATGTGGGGGCCATGCTAAATGTGGGCCCTTGCTTTATTCGCAAAATCTTTTTTTTTTTTGAGAGAGAGAGAGAGAGAGAGCGTTAAGACTGGCTCACTTATCAAGTGAAAATCATGACTCTGAGAGGTTTAATACCCACGACAAAAGCAAAGATTGCAACGTGTAAGTATAGGCCCTCCTAAAAATGACAAAAGGAAACAAAAAGCATTCAAATAAAACACAAAATCTATGACAGGCTAATAAGAAAACAAACACTCTAGAGCAGATGGCTAGTATCCACTCTGGCCTGTGTGTACAATTTTCACAACCATGTCGCCAGATTACAACAAGAAAGTCGGCATGTCGTACATTGGGATCCGACTTTCCAAAGCCAGGACAGAAGAATGATCCCCAGAGGCAAATAAACAGTAGATCACAGCAACAAAAAAC
>CM065723.1:40247428-40259928 GCA_033310375.1 Conus canariensis | reverse complement strand
CTGCTTGTTTCCCACTTGCCCATCGCCATAGGATAGGGGTCGGGTGATATATTGACTTTAAGTGAAGGAGAGCTGCACATGTTGTCACGTCACTCAGTCGCTCTAGCCTATCTATGTCTACCCAGTGGCAAGACATGGTCAGGATGACTGGAGATAGGTCAGGATGCAGTGGAAGGCCAACAGTGTTATCTTTGTCTCACTATGCCCTGTTAGCTTTCCCAGGCATCGCATGTCTGCCCTACTGAGCCAGCAGATTTTTTTTTATGCTGTCCCAACTGTACATAGTTAAACAGATGCTAGCTCACCGAGTGGATCAGACCTGTCAGCTGCCCTCACCAGGTTCAGCTGGCCAGTCAAAGCCATTCTGATACTGACGTTCCCCCTTAGAGGATGGCACCATACCACCAGCATCCACACAGATGCTCCCAGCATGACAAATTTAAAGGATGTCACAGACACGCTTTATGAAGACCCGGGGGCATTGCAGCAGCAATGCTCCATGAAAATGAATTCTTTGTTCTTGACGATTTCGAAGCTGGAATAGGCACAGATTACCAGACATGGCTGTGTCTTGGGATCCAAGCTGTTCAGCTTGATATCATTATAGCCATACTGTCAGACGCAGTTCATGACAATGAAAATGGTATCAAGATCAGGTTCGAGATTGGAGGCAGGCTCCACATGCAAAGCTCCAGGCGAAGACCAGGTGGAAGAGTAGCAGTCACTGTGTGACTTCTAGTATACGGATGACTGTACATTCAGTGTGGCCACTGAGGTAGCAAAACATAGAAGGACTCTGAGCTGCTTGTCACTGCTTCGGGCTCACGATTAGTAGCAGGAAGACAGGAGTCCTGTGGTTCAAAAACCTTCGGTGGAACCAGAAATCGTTGTCGAACGCTGAATGCTATTGAATATTTCACTGTTCTTGGCAGTACACTCTCCAGATTTGGTAACATTGACGACGAGCTCAACACGCACATCGCCAAAGCAAGTTTCTCTTTCGACACGAAGAAGTGGGGGAGAGGGAAAGTATAAGGCTCGTCACAAAACTGAAGGTGTACGAGAATGTTGCACTGCGGGCAGTATGATACGCCTGTGAGTCTTGGAAAGTCTGTGTGCGCCATACCGTAATGCATGCACGCTACCACATCAAGTGTCTTAAAAGTTACTGAAGATCACTTTGAAAGGCACATTTTCAGAGAGGTTCTCTCTTGAGTTGATCTGCCAAGAAGCTACCTTGCAGAGAAGACTACAAGGCAGATAAACTAGCAAACTTGTTCGAGTGCCTGATGGGCATCTTTCTAGGAGACTGCACTATGGCTCACTGGCGGAAGGCAAGCATTCACTGGGTGGTCAGAAAAACCGCTTTATGGTCGCACTGGAGAGCTTGGACGTTGGCCCCGACACATGAACACCAGTGTCACTATACCACCACACATGATAAGTTTGCATCAACAGAGGTGCTGCTTCCATCGAGTGGTACAGTATAGCAGAGGCTCAGAGAAAACATGAGTTACGAAAGTCCAGGCCACCTCCTTATCTTCAGTGCTGCAGACCAATTGTGTCAAACGTGTGGCAGAGCTTTCAGAGCTAACTCTCTGTTATCCTTCCAAATCCTATCCTGATCTGTCGCATCGTTTGGTATTCTACCCTGCTCCATGCTACCTTACCATGTACTATCCTATCAGATGCTACCCTCCCCAGTACTATCCAATCCTACCAGACAATACTCGATCCAACCAGATTCTGTCTTATTATACACTATCCAATATTACCAAATCCTAACCTATCCTACACTATCCTATCCTACACCGTTTATTCCTTTCCTCTCTTCCCTGATCCACCCTGTCCTATCTCACCCTGTTCTTACTTGCCCAACTCTCCTTTCCGAACTTGTCCTTCTCTACTGTGTCGTACCCTTTTGCATTCCCTCCTATCCTATCGTGTTCTCTTCAATTCTTCTTTTTCTTCTTACCTTTAGCACACCCTGTTCTGGCCAGTGCCGTCCTGCCTGTTGCCATAGTAAGGACTATTGTATTCATATCACTGTGTGACGTTGCAGAATACCATGTGTGTTTCCACATGTCAAATGGTGCCAAGAAAGTCTCTGCGAAAGTGTATGTTAGCATTCTAAATGAATGGAGAACGTCTGGATGGACGGTTGTGGAGCGCCGAACATACGAACCAGGGTACATCTACTGCTCTTATCCAATTCTTCTATCCGTGGGGAATCAGGTAAGCAGTACTGGTTCAGGTTTGCCCAACTTCAAGAGCTCTCTCTCGAAAAAAAATCTACATTTGTGCTCGGCAAACGGGTGCTGTCAGCAGCTTTAGTTTGGTGAATAGAGCAATCCTTATTTCATTATGAAATGAAATGCTGCGTTCTTACTTATTATTTACTATTTACATTTCTACAGCTCCCTTCAGTTTTCCTTCATATTAATCGTACAACGCTTACATGCATGTTTCTGGGGTTTTTTTTGCTAAGTGTATTGTTTGAATATCTTTAAGATCAAAACGAACAGGTCATTTCTGAGTGAAAGTTACTTTGTTTCTTTCTCAAGTGACTGTTGTGTGCAAACTATAGCTCGAAGAAAAAGGGCAAGCCTGGACAAACGTTTTTGAGGATGTTTGTTGGATTAGTCCTTGGGTCATGTGCCTGTGTCTGTACTAAGTGAATCAGTGTCCTCAGCAGCGATAGTTCAGAGTTATGGATCTGTAGCTGTTTTATCATGGGAACAAACGTATTTGCCTTTTGCCATTGCTTTTGATTTTTCCTGAAATACTTAAGATTTCCTTTGGAGTAAAAAAATTAAGTTAGAATTGTAAACCGTTTAAAGCTTTTTTGAGTCCAAGAATAGCACATTCACCTCTTGGAAATTCTGAACGATGTGGCATTTGTAAACCGATCAAAAGAGCTGTGGAAAGGGTAAATTTTACTCTTCAGCAGGATGCAAAAATATTGCAGATTTGAACATGCAACCACTGTCCTTTAGGGTCCCTATTACACAAAAATAACAAGAAAATAGGTTCAGGAATGGTAATGTAGCCACTGTTGAACGGTCAGCTGTTAAGCTGACTGGTGCTAGTGCATACATGATTCCAGGGCAGCTGGCATGACATTGAACTGTTCAGCAATACTCTCGTGCAGATGAAAGGAGGTGCAGGACACACCCATCTTCTGGGCAATGACATCAGCTAGTTCAGGGTTCAAGATGAACAACTCAGGAGAGATCAATACCACTGTCTAATCACAGCTGCTGCAGAGCCATTCAAGGATGTGGATGCCCTTGCATACATTGGCAGTGGGGTTGCTAGATAAGTGGCGCTGACATGTCACAGCCAAGATAGGCAAGGCAGAAGCAGCCTTCGTCTTACTGACGAACATCTTGCTCCCAAAAGAAATCAGAACAGCTACCCAACTGCGCATCTTCTATTCAAACATGTAGTCAATCTTGCTGTAGGGTTTACAGAGGTTGGTGGAGACCAGGTGTTGCAGCAAAAAGCACAAGCGTTCTTTTATATCCTTTTTGACAAGGATGAGTAAGCAACAAGGAGTTATACCAACGGATGCAACAGAATCTAAATAATAATAATAATAATGAATACTTATATAGCGCCTATTCTCGGCTAGAGACCAAGCTCTAAGCGCTTTACAATCAACACTCGCTTACACAACGGGCTGCCTACCTGGGTAGTGCCGACTGAAGAGCTGCCAGCTGGCGCTTCATTCAGTCGTTTCCCGTGTCATCCAGTCAATATCGTTCAATATCGTTCACTCAGTTTCTTTACTTCCTTCATTCTTTCCATTTCTTACGCAGGGTGCATGCTGTGTGTAACGTGTCATCCATACCAACGGCCAAACTGGCCTACTCTTCCGAAAGTTGGTGATGGGATTTTACGTGTGTGCAAGATATGCGTGCGTTCACACACGGAACCTCGGTTTATAGTCTCATTCGAAGGACTGTATGGGAAATGGAGTCCGAACTAATGTTAACTCCGAGGGAAAAATCCCCCTGTACCGAAACGCCCCGGCGGAGATTCGAACCCGCAACCCCAGGATCACCAAGATTACGAGTCAGGCGCTCTACCAACTGAGCTATTCCGGCTCCCTCTCTAGAAACTACACAGATTCCGAGGAATAAGTGGGTAAGATGGGACACTCACCATACTTGCCAGCTCGTCAGAATCTGAACTGGAACCGGCACGGGAGATGGACAGTAGGTGGGGGGGGGGGGGGGGGGAGTTGAGTTTGAGAATGGACACTGAGGAAAGGTAAAAGAAGAAGGGAACCAGCTTATCATAGGCAGAAAGGATTTCTGAAAATCGAGCCTGCTGGAGAGTTGTGTACAGGTAATGTGTTTCCTTGGGCAGAGAAGGTTGTTAGTTGGTATGTCAGGAAGTAAAGCAGTAATGAGAGTGATTATTGAATTGTAGTACGTGACAAGTTCTACACTTGTCTTAGTGTTTCTGTACCTTATCCTGCCCCACATGTTCACAGTGACTATGTTTTTCACTACACTACGGTATGAGCGTTTATTATTTTCTGAGTTTTTTTTTGTATGCATGGGATATGTGTGTGTGTGTGTGCGCGCACACGTATGTGTCCCCAGAATCTATGAGAGAGAGAGAGAGAGAGAGAGAGAGAGAGAGAGAGAGAGAGAGAGAGAGAGAGAGAGAGAGAGAGTAGCATCTTATACAGGGTCAAAAGAATGCCAGGCATAAACACAAAACACATACTGGCAGAGAAGAATCTTAAAAAAAAAACCCTGAAATGAGTATGTCTCTGCAATACTTATATGCCTTTTCCGTCCTGAAGAGCACAGTGGAGCGTGGGCGTGTCTCTCGCTGTATCCTTGTGTCCAGAACCATTCTTCAGGCTACAGCAGAGGGTGGGCATGTCTCTCTCGTCATCCTTCCGAGACCAAAACCATCCTTCAGTGTACAGTGGAAAGTGATGATGTCTTATGACGAGTGGGAGTGGAAGCTGTGGTCTCAAGGGAAAGGGATCAGACTGGGTTCTCTATCAAGACTATAGAGTGGTGCCTCTATATCCATTCTCTGCTGTACAGGTGGTGGAAGAAACAAATTTCTGGTACAAGTCATTGAGAGAATTTATTTCATTTTGCTTGCGACTGTTGAAAATCCTTAAGAATGGCTCATTCGTCATTCAGATTTGGAGTAGCTTTTGGTAAGTGGTGAGAGACAGTAAGAAACCACTAAACGACTGAAGGTAAAAAAACTCTTCAAAGTAGCGAATATACATGTTGTGTAATTAGGTACTGGAATACACTTAAAGTACACATGTTCATTAGAGTGATCTACTACAAAGTATTTAGACAATCAACAGTATTCATCTACTACAAAGTATCTAGACAATCAACAGTATTCGTAAATTATCTAAATAGAATTTTTGAAGTATTGCCATAAAATCATCCTGTCAAAAATTAAGGGATGAATGCAACAATGCATAGTCTTAAGAATTAGAAACTAGATTCAACTTACATTTATTCTGGGGCAATCAGTGAATCTTGATACAGGATCTCAGAATAGGAGAGACGATATTTTTCCTATATGGCATACACAGCTATTGAGGTACACATATTGAAAATGGACTGTTTTCACTCTTATGTCCCATGGCAGATCAGTGAAATTGTGAGACATGATATCCCTTTTTAGAGGGTTAGGTTAACCATCATGTTTCTGATGCCTGTTTGATTGACAGGTTGTCAGAGAAACCAGTCAACCAATGAAAATTATTAATGAAGGGGTGGGGTGGGGTGGGGAGAAGGGCGGGGAGGGGGATAGTCATCTGAAAGGATACATCCACTCCTAAACATGTGCAGTTTGACGTAATACAGTTTGGACCAAAGACGACGATCTCTCAGATGTTAGTGCGTTTTAGCCTTTGTCGCGAACTGTGAAGTTACAGGATCTGCCACATGCTTAACACATGTCGGCTTATGAAATGAGTGAGGGGACGTCACGACTGCTGGCCTCCTCTGTAGTGGCCCGAGACGTGGGGGAAATACTTGTGCCCATCCACAAGTGTCACGACACTAAAAGATAAAAAGGAGTGGTGACGACGATCTGTGCTACAATTCCATCTAAGTTCTCTACAACATTGTTGTCTTGTCATTGTGTCGGCATGCCACGAAGTCAGCCAGACATATGGGTGGAAGGGAGTGAGAGCAGGAGGGGCTGAGGGTTGAATACTGGCGTCATAGAAAGTTGTAAACTGATATTGAGAAGGAGCGTGTGTGTGTGTGTGTGTGTGTGTGTATGTATTCAATTATAAACAAAGCTTGCTCTTATGTCTTACATTAAAGAAATAGGGGGAGATAAAAATTCATAGCTGCAGTGGTAGATAATTCTGCCCAACTAACAGTATGTGCTTGAGTGGGTGAATGGGGTAAAATAAAATAAATGCTTTTCAAAATGAGCCCTCAGCAAGCTTATAGTCTCCAAGGGGGAGACAGTCTCCAATGGGGAGGAAACTCACTAACATATAACTCCTGGTCAGATACCGGTATTTCGAAATCTGATTGTTTCTCCTCAATGACCGCGGTAAGTAGTAATTTGACTCCTCTGCCTTTTCGGTTTTAAGAAGAATGCTATCCCAGAAAAAGGCTATGTTTGTTAAGTTTTCAAAAAACCAACCAAAGGCGCTACCTAAGAAGCAAAAGAAAATCACGAAAGAGCAAAACAAGCTACATTTTCTTGTGAAAAGTAGAAAATATAAAAAGATAACCTCTTAAGACACAAGTGCTGAGGGCCAGTTCTTGGAATGAATCCGCAAGGGACTAAATTACGATAAACTAATAAATTCCAAGGATAAGTACCGAGCACCATTCCAGCAACTTACAGAGCAGCTTGGTGTTGCAATGACTGCAAGAAATATATATATATATATATATATATATATATATATATGTGTGTGTGTGTGTGTGTGTATGTGTGTGTGTGTGTGTGTGCGTGTGTGAGGCTTGAAATCTGGCATCATAGGAAGATGTAAACTGATATTGCGAAGGATTGTGTGTGTGTGTGTGTGTGTGTGTGTGTGTGTGTGTGTGTGTGTGGAGAGAGAGAGAGAGAGAGAGAGAGAGAGAGAGAGAGGATCATGGGTGTGGTTAGTGTCTTATCAACTGTCCCTCACCATATCTCTGCATCCAGGATTCTACAGGCTACAGTGTAAGATGGGCATTTCTCTCACTCTACCTCCATGTCCAGAATCTCTCTACAGAATTCAGTGGAGGGTGGACGTGTCTCACACCATACCTCTGTGTCCAAAACAGGGTAAAGTCGAGGGTGGGCATGTCTTGCCATTACTCCCCCATGAAAACCGTCCTCTTGAATTCAGTCGGGGTGGTGGACACACGTGTCACCATGACTCTATGTCCAATACAATCCTATAGGAAAAAGTTGAGGGTGGACATGTCTCTCATTAGGAGTTCCTGTCCAACACCATTCTACAGTGAACAGTCTATGGTGGATATGTATCTAACTTTGACTCCTGTTCAAGACTAATATGCAGGGTGAGGTAGAGGGTGGGCATGTGCCTCGCCCTGACTACCTGTCCAAAATCATTCTATAGGGGCAGTGGATGGTGAAGGTGTAGTCCACGCTTACGACCATACTATTGACTGCATTGGAAGGCAGTTGTGTATCTCACTGTCACTGCCAGTTCAAGAATATTCTATGGGATACAGTGGATGCTAGACATATGTCTCGTGATGACAGCCTGATGAAGGTCATTTGATAGGGTACAGTGGAGGTTAGAAATGTATCTCGCTATGGCTGACTGTTCAAGACTATTAAATGGAATACAGTGGAGGATGATATTAGTCTCACTATGACTGCCCACCCAAGACCATACAGGATGGACATGTCAGCATAATATCATATTGAAGAAATCCGAGATGGCTGACAGAGAGGCTGTAGAATGCTAATTGAAATCTCTTATGAATGATTAAAGAATATCTCAAACTAAGAAAGCCACAACTGTATTCTCTCATCTTGAGTTGTTCGGAAAAATACAAAAATACTCCTAGGTCATTGTGCATCCCAGTGTGTGTGTGTGTGTGTGTGTGTGTGTGTGTGTGTGTGTGTGTGTGTGTGTGTGTGTGTGTGTGTGTGTGTATGTGGTGTGTGTGTGTGTGTGTGTGTGTGTGTGTGTGTGTGTGTGTGTGTGTATGTGTGTGTGTGTGTGTGTGCGTGTGTGTGTGTGTGTGTGTGTGTGTGTGTGTGTGTGTGTGTGTGTGTGTGTGTGTGTGTGTGTGTGTTGTTCCGTTTTAAATTATAACGTTATGAGGACACGCTGACAAAAATTTTAACACTCTGATTAGCTCCATACAGAGATAGAGAAGAAGGGGGAGAAAATGAGCGAGAGTTGGTGAGGGGTGAGTGCATTTCGAAATCACTGTGACATCTATAGTTAACAGGATAATCAGAAACTAGCCGACGATCCCAGAGACTCAACTCTCATAAAAAGGTGCAACCATTATTTTTCTACTTCCGGGAGCCACGGTCAAGACGGAGGTTATGAACTGAAAAGAAAACGAAAATGATGTTGGTAGTGAAGGTGAATGTTTGTGTAATGATTTGCATAATTAAGATATTGTTTGAGCAGAAATCTTGTCGTGATTGTTGTTGGTGATTTATGACCAGTGCATCACAATGCCCATTTCAGATCACGACGGTTAGCCTTATCAACGATGGGGAGACCCGGTTGCAACTGTATAAAGTTGTTGTGCTCTACAGAAGAAAGAAGTGGTCCTGTTACAAAATGAAACCGAAACATGTTTACCCTGACTACTTACATGGGACCGAAGTTGAATGTAAGTTTACATTGTCCATGGCACTTCTCACATCCGTGAGCCTATCGATCAGGTCACAGCATAGAAACCGACATCTTAAAAGTTATAATGATCTTCTGGCATCACTTGATGATTTATAAGATATCTGTTCTTTCTCTCTTTGATCAGTCAGAGGCATTTGATGTAATTGCCAATGAAATTCTTCGTTTCAGACCGCAATATTCTTTTGGCATTCTGGGCGCTGCCCTCGCGTAGATACAGTCTCATCCCAGTGAACTCAAGCAGAAAGTCACAGTAAATGCCTCAGCCTTCCAGCTACACTCTTGGAAAACTGAGTTTCTTAAGGTTATGTTCTGGGACCTGTATTGTTTCTCATTTACATGAGCCCCGTTTTTGAAATAGCGAACCATCATATTCTGTCTCAAAAAAGGTTTGTCAATAATACACAGCTCTCTCAGTCCATCTTGGTACTGATGTCCATCAAGTATTGGAAAATATTCAAAACTGCATCAATTAGATAAGGTCTTGGATGACACTCAACACATTGCAGTTAGTGATGGAAAATGAAAAAAACAACAACAAAATTTCAGTAAATGTCAGTCCTACGTTTGAAGAACATCCCTCACTTGAAACACAATCTGTATTGATAATACTGACCTTTGGTTCTCTCCCCATGTCAGTAAACCTGGTGTCATCTCTTATCAATGTTTTTTTTCAAATCTTATGCATCAATTGTCTGCAGGACAACATGTCGAGAACTTTTGAGAATGAGCAGCATCCGCCACTCTCTGTCTGTGGATGCTACCAAAACTTCCCTCAGCACTTTTTGTCGTTTAAGCTTTATTACGGTAATTCTTTTCTCACTGATGTCCCCAAATATCTGCTTCCAAAGCTCCAAGGGTTCAAAAGAGTGCTGCTTGTTAATTCGAGAATTTCACAAAGTCTTTTTTTCAGTTTCTTATCTCTTGCTGACACTGGCGCTGACCATCTGACATTTTACTCTCTACATTCCATCTCCAAATCTCCGTTCTTAATCAGATGAGTGTATTCTCCGGATTTCTTCTGCCGGAACAAAATCTTAAGAACAGCATAGTCTCTCTGGAATCAGTCTGTGGTTTTGGTCGTTCACCTCAGACCAAAATTTGCATCCAGTTCGCAGAAATAAATGACTGTCGGTTCTTCCTTCGTTTCCTTTGTCTTTAGTGACATTCAGCTTGCCTGAAGAAGACCAAAGAGATCGAAAAGCGTTGTGTTTGTTTTCCAGTTTGTGTCGTCGGTTGTATGACAACACAGTAATTCTGTTTTTACCCCCTTTTTCACTCAGCACTGATCACGACTCCCACACACACACCGCCCCTCCCTTCATCCCACGTTGTTTGCCCATCCCCGACGCCCCTACTCCTACAGGACGGGTCTATATCTATTCTGTGTATGTCTACACCGTGTGCGTGTGTGTGTGTGTGTGTGTGTGTGTGTGTGTGTGTGTGTGTGTGTGTGTGTGTGTGTGTGTGTTGTTTATACAATGGTAATTGCGATGATGATTTTGACGATTTGACAAGCATTTGACTTGCATGAACATTACATTGCTTAGTCTTCTTGATCTCCAACTAGTATGACAGCAACTGTTATGTTATTCAGTTTGATTTTACTTACACAAAAGTGTCAACGTCTGGCCCGACTGAGAACGATTTCGTAATAACTGTCTTGGAAACTGAAACTGTCATCTTTACATCGATTTACAAAATTATTTGTACATTCTTGTATCGATGTTCCATATTTTCTGGGTTTAATTAGCACATCCCTGCCTCATCTCTACCTCAATCTCTCTCTCCCTCTCTGTGTGTCTGTTTGTTTGTCTGTATGTCTGTCTGTCTGTATCTCTTTCTCTCTCTTTCTCTCTCTCTCCCTCTATCTCTGTCCTCTCTACCCCTTTTCTTGACCCTGGTCTGTCATTAGAAAAATGTAAGAGCTGTGTATGCGATGTTTCGTCATGCTCCTCAGGCATTATGTTTGTTAATTATTATTGCCTCTGTTTTGGCAATGTAGAGAAAAACGTTATGAAACAGTAGCATCTGCCAGGGAGCAGTTATGTCCCTTGATGTCTTAATGGAATACTCTATGTGAACACAACACGGGCTTCCAAGGGTGGTGCATGATTGCTCCCAGCTGTATTGTTCGGTAGCTGGTCCCACCCGCATATTAGAGTGTATTTTTATCTTCTTGTTTATCATTATTACCTCTGTTTTGGCAATCAAGTGTTTGAACCAAGTATGACCAAATGACAAAAAATGGGCATATGACTCTTATAGTCGTAAATTACGACGCGTTCTGAATACTTTATTTGAGCTTTGTCTTACTGTGCTCAAAATCTGTTCATTGTTATCACAGCATTCTGTGAATAAAGTTTTGTTTAACGCAGATAAATCAGAAACTAGACCGTCCTTTTAGATTTAATTTCTATTCTTCATGAATATTGAAATAATGCCACAAAACTTCAGTTTTCTGATTTTATAAACTTCTTAGCTATTGAATCACAAAGACTGAACTACTCACCTGTTAATGAGGCATGTGCTGTTCAGAATGGAGGGGACACAGGTTTTTGACAGCACATATTGATATCGTCTCCCTCTATATGTTTCTGTGTTTATTGTTTCAATGTTTCCATAATGATAATTACTGTGTTCATGGTGATTGGCACTGTTGCGTGATAACTTGCCCAAAACCAGTTAAACAATGTTATGTTCGGGCTGTGGAAGCTGTATTTAATGTTGTTGTATCTGTTGAAAAGAAAGATCACGTTGTACATAAGAAAGTAATGTTGGCAGTCATACGTATGTGCTGGCTAGGTGTAATACGTAAACAAATGCACATATTCTGAATACACTTAGCTTTCCATTAGTTGAGCTTATATATAATGGCTAACATTCTTACTGTGTACTAGATAAGATACTATTCAAAGAAACGTGGTAATGAAACATATTTTTAAATCAAGGGTTAAAATTCATGACCTGACGAATGTGGATTTCTGATTCAAAAGAACGGCAGTGACTGGTATTGTGGTAACGTACTTTGTTTCGTTCATTTGTCAAACAGTTCATTCTATTAAAGTTCATAATGTTTTATAACCCAGCAGAAGAAATGAAGCTAAGGTAGCGTCTCTCTTCTTCCCCCTCCCGACCCCTGTTGCCCCCAACATTCGCTGGCCATTCACTTCCTCCTGATGCGTACAGGCGTGTGTGTGCGTGCGTGCGTGCGTGTCGTGTGTGTGTGTTGTGTGTGTGTGTGTGTGTGTGTGTGTGTGTGTGTGTGTGTGTGTGTGTGTGTGTGTGTGTGTGTGTGTGTGTGTAGTGATGTGTGTGTGTTGTGTGTGTGTGTGTGTGTGTGTGTGTGTGTGTGTATGTATGTGTGTGTGCACGTGCATGCGTGCGTGCGTGTTTGTTTGCATGCGTGTGTGTACGTAACTTGAGTGCACGTATGTGTGTGTGTGTGTATGTGTGTGTGCGTGCATGCGTGCGTGCGTGAGTGTGTGTGTGTGTGTGTGTGTGTGTGTGTGTGTGTGTGTGTGTGTGTGTTCAGGTTGAGCAGCCGATGTCCAGGTCCCTACCATGACTGTGATGGCTGTGAGTTTCATCCTGTGGAAGATCCTGATGTACCTGTGAGAATTCTGATCCCAGAACAACAGAT
>CM065723.1:40237428-40244928 GCA_033310375.1 Conus canariensis | reverse complement strand
TACACACTCTATGCAGAAATCTACTCCAATGATAGCTGTTTTGTTGATATACTATACAAAGAGATCCGCATTTATGACTGTTTTGTAGACATTACAACCTGAACGTAGATTAGCAACCACAATGACTCTTCTTCTGACATCCATGTAGAAATCTGCTCCATTAATGGCCGTTTTGTTGACATCACATTCTAAACAGTGATCTTCTCCATTAATGATTGTCTTGTTGGCAATACGTTCTACACAAAGATCAGCACTAACAATGACAATATACACTCTAATAAAGACAGTGATCTTCAGTAATAATTACCAATTTGCTGGAACATATTCTATACAGCAATCTAGTTGACAAATCATTGTTTTGCAGACATCATATTCAGCATAGAGATTTACTGTAATAGTTGTTCTGACGACATCACTTTCTAGATGGAAATCCGGTCCTATAATGACCGTTTTTTTAAACATCACATTCTATACAGAAATCACATTCTTGTTTTGAACACCTATCCCCCTGATTATTGCCTCACTGGCTTTTTCTTTTTAATCTTAATGGATTTGTTGCTGCTAATTAACGTACTGTTTATTGTTAAAGCTAATAATTTATCTACCGTTGCAGGTTTTTTAACTTTATATTTTGTCTTTACTATTATGGTTTTTGCTAATTACGGTGTAGTTGCCACCTCCCTGTTCATCTTCCTACAACTGTTTATAAGTAGTGGATGCATTGTTACTACTATTTGTTCATTTTACATTGATCGTTGATTACCTGTTTCTCTATTGTTGTTGTCTCCTTGTTCATCTTGCTGCAATGTTGACGGCAAGTTGCTTTATTGTTGCCACAGTTCGATTTTTGCAGGGGGGGAGGGGGTTGGAATGGGTCGTTTGCTAATTCCGCCCAAGTTTTCCCCCGCCATACAGAGACTGTGCCAAACGGGAATCCTTTCGTCTGGCCAACAATCAACCAACACCCCACCCCGAGGACCGTGCGCGTGAGTCCGCGTACAAAAATCACTTTATTGAGCTTATACATGGACTTTCAGCATCGTAGGGTAAAACCTGATTCGTCATATCTAAGAATACTAAGGAAAAGGGTTATGTTACAGCCTTGGCTATTTACAAAAGTAAGTGTGCATTTACAGGCAGAGAAGAAGCTTGAACAAAACGTTTTGGTAATATATGTCTAAATCTGAGCTTCCACGCTCCCACATAGTATTGAAATTTCAGTGTCCACACACGGGAGTCGGGAGTTCACACTCTCCTTCACAATGTTAAGGGTTTAGTGTCCACACATGGGAGTCCTGGAGCTCCAACGTTCATTCACAGAGTTTATCAGTAATAATGTTTACGCCAACAGCGCTATTTTAGAGTGTAAACTAAATGACACGAATCACTCTCTCTGTAGCTATGACTTCACCCGCCCCTTCCCGCCCACTGTTAGTGAAGTTGTAGCACTGAGCGACTTGATCTTCCAGGCACTGGCTATTATAGTGGGAGATCCTCTCACCAGGGCAAAAAGGAGTCTTCAAGTCCAGCCGTATGTCAAAGACGTGGATCACTCTAATTTCTTGACCAAGACACACACGAAAACATACTCTGCTCAGCGTTTAATAACAGTTCATGTGGCATAGTTTACTATGTTAGTGCTTCAAGAAAAAGATGTTGCTGTACGATGGGTTCTGAAACCGTTCAAGAACAGTTCCTGTGATCCCATAAAATCTCTTCATGCTTCAACATCCCTTTCTCAACTCAACACGTTTTGTTACAATATATATTCTGGAGATGCTTCAATGACAGTTTGATAACACCATGTACTGTGTTCGTGCTTAAACAATCATTTTTGTGACATTATGTATTCTGCACATGCTTGTTGATATACTATACAAAGAGATCCGCATTTATGACTGTTTTGTAGACATTACATCCTGAACGTAGATTAGCAACCACAATGACTCTTTTTTTGACATCCATGTAGAAATCTGCTCCATTAATGGCCGTTTTGTTGACATCACATTCTAAACAGTGATCTTCTCCATTAATGATTGTCTTGTTGGCAATACGTTCTACACAAAGATCTGCACTAACAATGACAATATACACTCTAATAAAGACAGTGATCTTCAGTAATAATTACCATTTTGCTGGAACATATTCTATACAGCAATCTAGTTGACAAATCATTGTTTTGCAGACATCATATTCAGCATAGAGATTTACTGTAATAGTTGTTCTGACGACATCACTTTCTAGATGGAAATCCGGTCCTATAATGACCGTTTTTTTTAAACATCACATTCTATACAGAAATCACATTCTTGTTTTGAACACCTATCCCCTGATTATTGCCTCACTGGCTTTTTCTTTTTAATCTTAATGGATTTGTTGCTGCTAATTAAGGTACTGTTTATTGTTAAAGCTACCGTTGTAGGTTTTTTAACTTTATATTTTGTCTTTACTATTATGGTTTTTGCTAATTACGGTGTAGTTGCCACCTCCCTGTTCATCTTCCTACAACTGTTTATAAGTAGTGGATGCATTGTTACTACTATTTGTTCATTTTACATTGATCGTTGATTACCTATTTCTCTATTGGTGTTGTCTCCTTGTTCATCTTGCTGCAATGTTGACGGCAAGTTGCTTTATTGTTGCCACAGTTCGATTTTTGCTGCCAGTTAATGTGTTGTTGCTACGTTTTATTCATTTTATTAGGATTTTAAATTCCAGCAGCTTCAATCGTGGCATATTTTTGAAAATCTTATAATGATTGTTCAGTTGTATGCAGCAGTTGTCACGTATAGAATGTTCTGATGTTTGAAATGCCAGACGTCTCTTTCAGATGGTAGGAGTTAAAAAAGTAAAGATTAAAAAAATCCAACGCACCCAAACAATCTTCACGAACAAAAGTTTGCAGTACAAAAAACATCTATTTGAATAACAAACAACCCCCTTTTCTGCCACATCTCCTGTCATCATGTATTGCAAACTCTCTCACATAAAGAAAAATAATCTGAAACCGGCAAGGGGAACAATTACTCTGATTTTCTCCCCTGAACTACACAGTCGGAGGAAAAAAGCTGGGGGAGGGGGGGGGGGGCAGGGGGGGAGGAGGTTGGAATGGGTCGTTTGCTAATTCCGCCCAAGTTTTCCCCCGCCATACAGAGACTGTGCCAAACGGGAATCCTTTCGTCTGGCCAACAATCAACCAACACCCCACCCCGAGGACCGTGCGCGTGAGTCCGCGTACAAAAATCACTTTATTGAGCTTATACATGGACTTTCAGCATCGTAGGGTAAAACCTGATTCGTCATATCTAAGAATACTAAGGAAAAGGGTTATGTTACAGCCTTGGCTATTTACAAAAGTAAGTGTGCATTTACAGGCAGAGAAGAAGCTTGAACAAAACGTTTTGGTAATATATGTCTAAATCTGAGCTTCCACGCTCCCACATAGTATTGAAATTTCAGTGTCCACACACGGGAGTCGGGAGTTCACACTCTCCTTCACAATGTTAAGGGTTTAGTGTCCACACATGGGAGTCCTGGAGCTCCAACGTTCATTCACAGAGTTTATCAGTAATAACTTTTACGCCAACAGCGCTATTTTAAAGTGTAAACTAAATGACACGAATCACTCTCTCTGTAGC
Source organism: Conus canariensis (assembly GCA_033310375.1). Lineage (NCBI taxonomy): Eukaryota > Metazoa > Mollusca > Gastropoda > Neogastropoda > Conidae > Conus > Conus canariensis. Next base: position 40,241,290 of record CM065723.1, on the reverse strand, counting down.
TATGACTTCACCCGCCCCTTCCCGCCCACTGTTAGTGAAGTTGTAGCACTGAGCGACTTGATCTTCCAGGCACTGGCTATTATAGTGGGAGATCCTCTCACCAGGGCAAAAAGGAGTCTTCAAGTCCAGCCGTATGTCAAAGACGTGGATCACTCTAATTTCTTGACCAAGACACACACGAAAACATACTCTGCTCAGCGTTTAATAACAGTTCATGTGGCATAGTTTACTATGTTAGTGCTTCAAGAAAAAGATGTTGCTGTACGATGGGTTCTGAAACCGTTCAAGAACAGTTCCTGTGATCCCATAAAATCTCTTCATGCTTCAACATCCCTTTCTCAACTCAACACGTTTTGTTACAATATATATTCTGGAGATGCTTCAATGACAGTTTGATAACACCATGTACTGTGTTCGTGCTTAAACAATCATTTTTGTGACATTATGTATTCTGCACATGCTTCAGTGACACTCCCTATGACACCTATTCTGTACATGCTTCAAAAATGGTTTTTGTTGCAGCATGTATTCTGTACATACTTCAGCTTCTTGTGCCATATTTATTTTGTGGTCACCTCAATAACAGTTTTTGTAACACATATATTCTGTTCATGCTTCAACAACAGATTTTGCGACAGATGTGTTCTTCTCATACTCCATTTACAGTTGGAGTAACATCATTATACCTATGTTCTTCAATAACAGTTCTTGAGAAAACACAATTTCCTGTAAATACTTTAACAACCAGTTTTGTGACGCATGCATTGTATTGTGTTTCAGCAACAACGTTTGACACATGTATTCTGTAATGCTTCCACACTTGTTTTTGTGTGACAAATGTATTCTGTAATATTTCAACAAAGTTTTTTTGTGGCACGTCTATATAGTTCCAGCTTCAAAAGTAGTTTTTGTGAGAGCATAATATTATTCTGTAAGGCCTCAATAACAGTTTTCATGGCACATATGTTTTGTACATGATTTCAGAACATTTCGGTAGCGCCAAGTACTCTGCAGTTTCAGTGACACTTTAAAATTTGTCCATGAAGCCACAGACGGCGTTGTTTCTGCGTTGACAGATTTCTTTTCTTTTTTGTCTTTTTACTCTTTTTTTAAAGGATATTTTGTTCATGTTAAGGGTTATGTTTCACGTGAATAAAAACGGGAAAATTGGACCCGAGTGTGTGTGTGTGTGTGTGTGTGTGTGTGTGTGTGTGTGTGTGTGTGTGTGTGTGTGTGTGTGTGTGTGTGTGTGTGTGTGTGTTCGTGCACGTGTGCCTTCGTATGCCAGCGTGCGTGCGTGTGTTCGCGCGCACGTGTGTAAATATCTATCCATCTGTCTATCTATATCTGTCTGTCTGTCTCCATTAGATAAGATAAAATGTTATTTGTGATGAAAGGTATATTGAAACAACATTGTCAAGGTGGATAGAAGAACAAAGGAAAACAGTTGTTTATTTTTAGTTTTGTGGCAGTCTGCTCAAATGTCTGTCTTTTTTATCTGTCAGTTTGTCTGTCTGTCCAAAATCGTATCATCTTATCTATATTGGCACATACTCCTTTTGAATAGTATTAAAATTTATTCGCTGCAGTTTGTTATTTATTCATTCGTTCATCAGTGCAAAGTGAATATACCATACGTGTTCGGCTGGATGGTGTAGCACCACCCATGGTTTATTCTCCCAGTATGTGTAAGTTTTGTTGAATTATCAAAGTGCATTTCTTGTAGCATTTTACCCATGGACCCTCTCGTGTTCCCTTACCTTGTTATATGTGCATGTTGCGCCTAGGTTCTTAGTTTGCCGTGTCATTCGAAGGGCTAGCGCACAGACCAAGAGTTAGGGTCTAGTGGGAAGATGGTAGATAACAACCTGCATCGTGTGAGAGTCGAATCACAGGCACGGGATTCCATCCCTTCCTGGGCGAGTGCGCCATTATCCACGGCGCCAATTTTCCGCCAAGTGAGCTCATCCCATCAGTCTTGCAAGAGGAGCACCTCCAAGTCGTCTTGACTATCAGGGTGGATGCTACCAGGGACTTGGTATTTGTCCGTGCTGATAGTAAATGACGATACCCTTTCAGGACTGGTCGCAAACGAATATTTTACTGTCCGTTTTTATTATTAAAATTGGTGCTGTCATACGAGGGGCCCTAAAGAAGCACATTTGTCACCCATGGAGATCTCGTCTGTACCATCTTTGGAACGTTGGACGTTCTTCGTTTGGTTTGGATTATTGGATAGAATATTTGTTTTCTTTTGTCTCATTTCTTGTAATCCCCCATGATATACTCATATCCATTAATTTCACTTTTCCCATTCACATCCATTTTTAGGATGGTCCTGACGCAGCCTTAATTAAACCAGCAATCGATACAGAGCAATAAGTATTAGACCGTGATGAGTCAACCCACTAGAAGTGACACTGCATAGTCATGTCGGTGGTTTCAAGTGTGTCCTTATTCTTGTCCTGCATACACAGGACACCAGTGTTAAGTTCCTCCATTTACCACAATCATTGCTAAGCTGCGGAGCCAGGATGAGTGAGTGTACTCTTCCAGAAAGTGCCACCAAGCCCATCTAACAATGTGTGAGAGTAAGCGAGTGAGCGAATGTGTGTGTGTGTGTGTGTGTGTTGTGTGTGTGTGTGTGTGTGTGTGTGTGTGTGTGTGTGTGTGTGCGCGTGTGTGTGTGTTTGTGTGTGTGTGTGTGTGTGTGTGTGTGTGTGTGTGTGTGTGTGTGTGTGTGTGTGTGTGTATGTGTGTGTGTGTGTGTGTGTGTGTGTGTGAGAGAGAGGGAAGACGAAGAGAGGAAGGGAGAGGGAGAGAGAGAGAGAGAGAGAGAGAGAGAGAGAGAGAGAGAGAGAGAGCGGGGGGAGGGGGCAAGAGGTATGGCTTCAGCATGGCTGCTGTCTTTGCCCTGTCCCACTTTCTTTTTTGGACCAGGGCATCAGTGCCTTATGTGGAACGGCCGACACAAGACATTTTTATTAGCCTTTAAAAAATATAGTCATAGGATTATAAAGCTTTCACAACACAACCAAAAACCAAACCAACTAAACGAAAAAAATAAAAGGGAGAGAGAGAGAGAGAGAGAGAGAGAGAGAGAGAGAGAGAGAGAGAGAGAGAGAGAGAAGGAAACATATCTAAATCAATGTTCCTTTCTTCTTTTTTTCTTTTGCCCTTCAGAGGAATTACTCCATACCGCCCTCCCAGGGAAATCCCTGGCTGACAGGTATGGGATAGAGCAGACATATGTCCACTTTTCCCGGAAAGCGCTATCACCTCACGTGACACAACTGGAGTTAGAGCATGGAGTCGGGGTAGGTGCGGGAGGGGGAATCCTTACATTTAGTAGGAGATAACAAATGTGGAGTGTGGTGGGGGCTTTTTTTTTTCTCAGTCAACAATGGCCAGAAGGCTATCGATCGGTGGTTGAAGAGGCGACGCTAATAAAATGCATTCATTACTTGACATGTGACTCGTCATTCATCGAGTGTTCTGCTTAACGGAAATGCCGTTTGCTTCCTGTGGATCGAAGGAAGCGAACAACTACAGAATGATGCGCAAGACCGGATGTAGAACCTGACTGAGACTAACGAAGAGACTGCTCTTGTGTTTTCATCATTTTCACATTTCCATCATTTTCACATTTTCATCATTTTCACATTTTCATCATTTTCACATTTTCATCATTTTCACATTTTCTTCAGAAGGAAAATGAAGTTGCGAACAAACGACAGGGCACAAGAGCACAGTATGCCTGCCTTACCATCTCTCTCCACCCTCCAACTCTTCCACCTGTACCCCCTTCTCTCCACATACATACACACGCGCGAGCGAGCGAGCGAGCGAATGAGAGAGAGAG
>CM065723.1:40229928-40234928 GCA_033310375.1 Conus canariensis | reverse complement strand
GGAGGGGGAGGGGAGGCGGAGGAGGAGGACAGGGGGGGAGGAAAAGGTCAGAAATAATGTCAAGAACAGTACAAATTTAAATATAAACTACACTGTCATAATTATAACAATATGCTAATTTGAGATTGAGAGATAATTTTTGCAACCTCAACAATTTCTGAACTGAAAGAAATAGCGTGAACCGGTTTGGATTTCGAAATTTCAATGTTTGCTTTTGAATAAAGAGCATTTAAAATGGGGCAATGGAAAAGTATATGTTCACTAGATAATGGCTTAGAACATGCACACGCTATATTTTGGGAATATTTGGTCTTCCAAGAGTTCAAACGTATCTTGTATATTAAACTAGAAATATGTCTAGGATATGTTTCCATTACACATTTATCTTGAGACTTCTCAATTCGGAAACAGCTTTCCAATAACGAATGTACTTCATATATATCTAACTTCAAATTACTTTTTGCAGCATTGCCCATTGCCCCGCGTCTGGCTAGTTTATCTGCTATTTCATTCCAATAAATACCACAGTGTGAAGGGACCCAGCCGAAGACTATATTTACTCCTGTGGAAATAATGTAATTAATTAAATGCTTTATTTCAAAGATTACATCCTTCCTTGTTTTAACATCCCAAACTTTCAAACTATCTAACACTGCCTTAGAATCAACACAAAATAAAATGTTACAGAAAGAATGATTACTATCACAAATAAAGAGTAATGCCATAAGAATAGCATACAATTCTGCTGTAAAAATAGAAAATCCTTTTCCAAGGCTGTATGCTTTTTGAACTTTTAAAGCCGGAATAACAAAACCTGAACCTGCACTTAACTGGCAAACGGAACCATCCGTAAAAATTTTTAAGTGATTAGAGTATTTGTTTTCTAAGTTTTCTCTCACTTTATAAGTTAAAATGTTAATGTTATCATTTTTCCGGACATTAGTGTAATCTACATCAAAGATAGCTTGTCTATGTTCCCATAGAGGCACCGGGGGAACAACAGGAGCAGGTGAGAGTGAAGTGACATCAATATTGCATTTTTCAAAAGAATCTTTCGTGTAATTTCGAACGGGACAAAGATAACCTAGCTGTTGAGCTCTTTTGGGATATTCAACATTTGAATCCATCAACACTTCGTTTTCGACTGAATTAGGTACTGAAAGACTTCTTGCAATATATTTGGCCACAGCTAATCTACGTTGATCTGACAGTGATAGCATATCAATTTCTTTGTACACCTTCAATGTGTTTGTGTGCACTGGGACACCAAGCGCTAATTTGATAGCTTTGCTGTCTATACTTTGCAATTTTTTCAGTAGACTTTGAGGAGCTGAAAAATAAACTTCTTGTCCGTACACTAGTTTTGATCTTATTAGAGAAACAGCTAGGTGCAGGATGGTTTTTTGTATCTTGAGCCCACGGTTGAATACAAATAATTTTCAATAAGTTTAAACGTTTCCTTGTTTTAGCTATCAAGCTTTCAATGTAAAAACGCCAGTTAAGTTTAGGGGTTAAATTCACACCCAGAAATTTTATGTTTTGTGAGTACTGCAATTCAGAACCATTCAATTTGAAGCTTGGCAAATACATTGGATTGTCTCCATTATTGAAAAACATTAATTGTGTTTTTTCACCTGAGAGAATAAGCCCGTTAGTTTCCATAAAGTTGTTTAATTTATCTATTTCTAACTGATATATCTTCTGTACATGATTCGTAATTCTCTTGCCAGTATGCTTTCGAATATTTGTATTTATCCACATAGCAATGTCATCGGCATATTGTACTAAACTCACACTTTTTGATAATATCTTTGGAAGATCATAAATAAGAATGTTAAACAACATGGGGGCTATAATAGAACCCTGTGGAATTCCGATATCAATGCTCTGAAAAGACGAGTAAACTTTCCCTATTCTTGTACATATGGATCTCTGCGATAAAAAGCTTTTAAAGTATTGAAACATCGTTCCATTAATTCCTATTTCTTTCAATTTATATAGTAGTCTAGCGTGCCAGATACTATCATACGCTTTTCTGATATCAAAAAAGGTAGCAAGTGTACTTTTCCGTCTAGCAAACTGCTTTTTAATTTGACTTGTAAGTTTCACCAAATGATCTATTGCACATCGACCTTTGCGAAATCCCACTTGATTCACTGGGATTATATTTTCTTTTTCACAAAAATATAAAAGACGTCTTTGGATAATCTTTTCTAACAACTTTCCAACGTGAGAGGTTAGTGCTACTGGCCTGTAGCTACCAATGTCTGACCTGGGCTTACCTTGTTTTGGAACTGGGACTACAACAAATCTCTTCCAGATACTAGGGAGAGTTCCATTAAACCAACATTTTTGGTAAAATGAATGTAGTAATCGTTTCCAATATGAAGGTAAGTGGTATAACAGTTGATAAGATATACCATCTAGGCCAACAGCACTTGAATTTGAAGAAAAAGATTCTAACGTCTCATAAAATTCATCATATGTAATAGGAGCGTTTAAATAATGGAAATGATTTGGTGGTGGATCCTGATAGATAGTTCGTTTTTCTTCCTCCTCTCTAAAACACCTGATAGATGGACTGAGACTAGACAGCAAGTTATTTTCTGAAAATATTTTGACGAATGCTTCAGCTTTCTCCTGTGAGGATGGAAGAGCATTATTATCTAACTTAATTGGGTACTGTTGCAAGCAATAACCATTTTTCAATTTTTTAACCATTTTCCAAACCTTATGGATATCTTTTGATTCTGATATTTTGGATCTACAAAATTCTGAGAAATGTATTCTTTTCGCTCGGGCAACGACTCTGTTACTGTTATTTTTGGCATGTTTCATCGCTAGGAAATTTTCATCTGTTCTCACTTTCAGCCAAGCTTTATAGGCTTCTTTTTTAAGAGCTACAGCTATCGCACAATCTAAATTCCACCATGAATTACCAACATATTTCCACTGTTGGGCATCTTTACAAATAGGAATAGATTTTCCGGCAGCCTGTAAGACATGTTGACAAAACTCTGTATAATATGCATCTATACCTTCATTTTCAATACTACGGAAATGTGTATTGGACAAGATCGATTCATACAGAGACCAATTTGCATTTTTATATGAAAACTTTGGGATGCTATCTTCATTTCCATCTTCTTCATTTTCAATATGCTCCTTTAACTGTATGACGATTGGGAAATGATCGCTGCCCAAAGTATCATCCTCTGTTGACCATACCGAGTTTACTGCCAACTCCGGAGAAATTAAAGATAAATCAATAGAAGTAGGTTTATGAGTGGAAATGTCTGGCAGTCTGGTAATACTACCATCGTTTAATAAAACCAATTTGGAGTCAACAATATTTTCAACTAAACGGTTGCAAGTTATAGTGGTGCAACCATATTCCCAAAATGGAGCATGCGCATTGAAATCTCCCAGTATTACCCATTTGTTGTTTGACAAAGGAAGGTTTTTTATCCAGTCTGTATTTTCTGCCTTTGGGCCACTGGGATAGTAAGCAGAAATGATGTTTAAATTTGTCTGCTTGTTCAGTTTTACAGTAACCCCAGTTGCGAAAACTTCAGCATTAGTGGGAGTAGGAGGGTTCAGAGGACAATAATTTAGATCCCTTCTCAAATAAATGGCAGTTTGAATCTTTTTACCATCATTCCCATAGTTATACAAAGGTGGATAATAAAAATTGCGTATTTTCGGTAGCTTATGAACATCTACATTTAGTGATTGTAATGCTAGCACTGAATAATTATGCTGATATATATGATTTTCAAAGTGTAAGAGATTTGTTGATATTGACCGACAGTTCCATTGAAATATTAATAAATTATCATTGGAAGTTTTCATAAGATATAGAGAGTCAAATGGCAAGGTGAAGTTGACGAGTGTGTGTGTGTGTGTGTGTGTGTGTGTGCGTGCGTGCGTGCGTGCGTGCGTGGTGTGTGTGTGTGTGTGTGTGTGTGTGTGTGTGTGTGTGTGTGCGTGTGTGTGTGTGTGTGTGTGTGTGTGTGTGTGTGGTGTGTGTGTGTATGAGAGAAGAGAGAGAGAGAGAGAGAGAGAGAGAGAGAGAGAGAGAGAGAGAGAGAGAGAGAGAGAGCATACCGATTTCCTTGTGGCAAGAAGAATGGCTTCATTTGCATCCTGTTCCCACCACCCTAGTCTCCTCATTTCTGGACCAGCATCAGCCCCTTTTTGGCTGCAGCAGCCGACACAAGCAGACAGAGCAGAGGGAGTTGGGAGGGAGATGAGGACTGGTTAGAGAAGGGATTTCCACAGGGTCGCACGCCTCGTTGCCCAAGACACGCACGACTATGACAGCTATACATCAGCCTTCTCAGGACCGTTCTCTCTGTCACCAATCACCTCTGTCCTCCCAACCGCCCAGCCCCCTCATCCTATTATCCCCGCCTTTCCCTCTGAACTGTGCCCTCACCAGCTATAAATCAAGGTTGAAGACGGTCGTGGCTCATTTGCAGGCTTTGGGGGGGGGGGGGGGGGGGGTGTAAAAGTGGGTGTTAATAATGCAATTTTGAAAATACATGTGCAATATGTTTGTGCATATACATGTGCAATATGTTTGTGCATACACATGTGCAATATGTTTGTACATTTTCTTTTAAACCCCTTCCCCCTCCGCCCAGCACAGTGCACCCCCCGTCACGGTCACCACTAGGCGAGTGTGGGCCACATTTCCGTTATGGGAGCTCATCCCATCACTCTTGCACGAGCACATCGAAGTCATCTTGATACCAGCCGCCTTGGCGAAGTGGTTAGCGTCGCGGACTCCCGACTGGGATGTCGTGGGTTCGAATCCCATCAGAGTCATGTGGGTTTTCCTGCCCCGACCGGCTCCTACCCAGAGTTGAGTTTGCTGCGGACTCAGTTGGGAAGACTGGGACCACACAGTCGAGTTTCATCCACTTAATGGATGCGTTTCTGAGAGTGTTGCTCAAATTTCCTGACCAACACTGCAGGTGCCTGTGTCTCTCGGGCCT
>CM065723.1:40217428-40222428 GCA_033310375.1 Conus canariensis | reverse complement strand
AAAAAAAACTCCTCAGATTCTCCATTGCAGCCCCCATGGTGGGATGCTGATTGTGAAGTTAGTAAGCAAACAAAATATAGCGTACTGAACACTTTTAGATATACAAACTCGCAACCGGTTTTGGAAAATTATCTTACTCTCAAGAAAGTTTCAAGGATTTATGCAAAAGGAAACAGACTGAATACAATGAAAAACTTTTGAATGAGCTTAATGTTTCTTGTAGCAATAAAGATTCAAAGGCATTCTGGCAAAAAATTGAAAAATGTTACCTCATCAAAGATAAATAGGTCAAATGAAATTCCACCACGCAAGAAAGACAGAAAGACAGATAGAGAGAGAGTCAGATATAGACTGAACTTCTCTCTCTCTCTCTCTCTCTCTCTCTCTCCTCTCTCTCTCTCTCTTCTCTCTCTCTCTCTGACAGAAAATAATACAGAAAAGACAGAGACCAACCCATAGAGAAAGACAGGGAGAAAAACAGACTGAGAGAGACAGATTGAGAGCTAGGGAAAGAAAACGGTGGGGATGGGGGTGGGGAGGGAAGACACCTTCAGAGACAGAGAACCCAGACCACACCCTCGGTTTCCGCCAGATAGATAGATAGATAGATGAATGGATAGACAGATATATGGCCAGGCAAGTGGTTTTGAGGGAGGGGTAGTGCGTGCTGAGGGGACTTGAAAAGGAATACCTGAATGTGTCCGTGTTTAGATATACACATACACGAGTAACTTTGAAATTACATTGTTTCATACCCGTTTTACACTCTTGACGCCTGCAAATGAGCAAGGATCCCACTTCGCCCACTCTGTGATTTATCCCCAGTCGGGGCGCAGTTCGGTGAAAGGAGAAAGGGGTCAGTGGGCTGGAGGAGGGGAGACTGGGAGAAGGGGGTGGGGGTGCATTTGGTCATGAGGAGAGGGCCCTGAGGAGGAGGATGTACGGCTGTCATAGTCAGGCGTGTCATGGCCGACAAGGCGCGCGACCCAGCTGAAAATCCCTCCCCTAACTAGGTCCTCATCCCACCTCCCCCACCTCCTTCCCTCTGTACTTCATCCGTTGCAGCAAAAGGGGCTGATACCCTGGTTCGGAATGGGGAGACTCGGGCGAGGTCAGGAGTCAAATTGAAGCCATTCTTCTTGTCGGAAGAATTATGTAACGGCCTGTGCTCTCTCTCTCTCTCTCTCTCTCTCTCTCTCTCTCTCTCTCTCTCTCTCTCTCTTTCATGCGCGCACGTGCATGCAGGCGAAAGTGCGTACTACAGAAACAAAGATAGATGGATAGACAGACATGACTCTGAAATTCAGACTTGAAAATAGTATTGCTCAAGTAGAAGTAACATTGTGGCGGTGTCCAGTCTTCCAGTCTGTTCTTGCTTATCAACATAACGAAGTAAACTACAAGTGACAGGTAGGGAAACAAACAGCAATAAATCACACACACATAAAACATGTAAGAAAGTAAATACAAATGGTTTTCAACAACTACTCCTACCAATGCTAATAACATCACCACCAGCAACTATGATAATAATAATAATAGTAATAATGATACTGATAATAATGATATACTCATATGATAATGACAATAATATCAATAACGATAATAGTAACTGTAATAACAGTAATAATAACGATAATGATTACAATAATAGTAATAACAGTGTAACAACAACATCAATAATAATGATAATGATAATAATAACAATGATAATAACAACAGTAATATTAATAATATAATAACAATAATAACAATAATACTCACAACAACAACAACGATAATAATAATAATAATGATAAATAATGATAATGATAATGATAATCATCACCATCATCATCATCATCATCATCATCATAATGACTAAAAGGTTTCCTACAGCCTGTTAGTCACAGAAGCAGTGACCTGTCAAAGGCTTACCGTGTCTTGGGCACAGGCGTGATTGAAGGCAAAGTTCATCCCTCTCCTTCCTCTGTCTGTAAACTTCCCTGAACTGAATCAGGTTCTCACTGCTGTGTGGACACAGAGGATTTCAAGCCCCAAAAAACGTCGCCACCCTGAGCTTCGTAGGAAAATGCTGTAACATTTGATTATGAGCTCCTCTGACGATGGTAACAATAATACTGAAAATGAAATCACTGTTACCGATAGTGATTAGAATATTAATGATAACCTTAATACTACTACTACTAATTATAATAATCATAATAATAATAAAAATGATAATAATAATAATAGTAATAGTAATAATATAAGACAGAGACAGAGACAGACAGACACACACACACACACACACACACACACACACACACACACACACACACACACACACACACGGAGACTGAGAGAGAGACAAACAGACAGATAGACAGACAGATAAAGACGTATTCAGGAATACAGTAACGAGCTGGTGATGGTTGATCTATAAATAGTACTTTCCGTTTGTTTTAAAAGGAATACTTTTAATCTACAAGTAGTACTTTCTGTTTTTTTTAAAAAGGAACGATACTTAATCTACATGTAGTACTTTCTGTTTATTTAAAAAGGAACTATAATTAATCTACATGTAGTACTTTCTGTTTCTTTGAAAAGGAACTATACGTAATCTATATGTAGTACTTTCCACTGTTTAAAAAGGAACTAGGGTTCATTTACAAGTAGCACTTTTCGCTTGTTTAAAAAGGAACCATAATTAATCTACAAATAATACTTTCTGTTTAGTTCATAAGGAACTGCAATGACCAACCTGCCTTGGTAGATGCAGGTAAGGAGTTCCAAACAGATGGTCCAGACTAGGCAAAGCTAGATGTATGTTAAATCAATGTGCACACGTGTGACATGTAGTCAGTAGAATTGTAACATTTTGCCGCCATTTGAACAAACCCAGCAACACATCGTATCTGTGTATGGGGGAGATGAAATTAGCGGAATGGGAGTAATGCCACTGGGAATGCATGAAAGATGAGACAACAGGACAAAAAAAATCTTGCCCAGTAACCCCAACAAAACAAAGAACACCCAGCCTCCCCAAGATGGGACAGAAGGGATCTTGGTGGGTGACAAACGGCTTCCTTCATGGCCACGCCGTATGACGGCACCGATTTCGATCAGCAAAACAGGCAGTCCAGAAAACACATTCATTTGTAGCTGGCTTGAAAGGAATGTCATTTTCTCCAAGCAAGGCCCAGTGCTAAGTTTCGGGAAGCGTCCGCTCTTTGGATCAAGATGACTGCTCATGCAAGAATAATGGGATGAGCACACATGGCGGAAAATTCGCCCAGTGATAATACCGTACTCTCCTGGGCAAAGAATCCCGTGCCTGTGATTCGGTTCTCCCACAGTGCGGGTTTTCGTCTTCCCCCTTCCCACTAGGCCTGAAGTCTTGGTCTGAGTGCCAGTCCTCCAGATGACACGACCACCATAGTCCTCTGTGCAGCATGCACTTACAGTATGTATAAGAAATGAAGACAAAGAAAAAGGTGTCCCTTGGCGAAATTCTTACGAAAATCCACCATGATAGATCAACAAAACCTGACGCGGAGCGAGAGAACAAGTATGGGCAGCACATATCAATGGCAACACATTCGCCCCAGAGGGCGCAGCCTGAACTTCCCACAGAGAAATCTGTTATATCGATCATTTAAAATAAAATGCAATAGATACAACAACAGAAAGTGCCAGTATACATCAGATTACACAGTTTTGAACGTCCTAGACGGACAAAGACAGGCAGTTGTATACATTACTACAGTACTAGAAAAAAAATCAGAATATTTTTCTTTCTTTACTTTCTATTCACCGTCCTACTATTTTTTTAAAAATTAAAACAAAACGTTTCTTTGCAAATTGCACTGTGTATCATTTCAAAATATCAAAGAAGCAAAGAGTGTCTGGTGGTCATGAAATATGCCTTCATATACGTGGAAATGGAGGTGCCTGTCAGAGATGGGACAGGGGATGTGGTAGGGGGTATGAAAGGGAATGCACAAATGTCTTCGTGTATGTGCACAGGTATCAGACATTTTTAAATTATGGATTTAACACCCGATTTTACGCTTCAAGTGCCTGCAAATGAGCACGAGACCATTCGACCTGTCCTTCATTTTTTGCTGGTTGAGGCACGATATGGAGGAGTGATAGGGCCAGAGGGTGGAAGGAGGGGCCAGAGGGGTGGTGATGATGGAAAGATCGGTCCTGAGAGGGGTGATGTATAGCCGTCATAGTCATGCGTGTCTTGGGTAACGAGGCGTGCGACCCAGTGGAAACCCCTTCCCCAATAAGATCCCTTCCACGTTTCTCCGCTCCTTCCTCCCTTCCGTCCCTCGTATCGGTCATTGCAGCAAAGGGACTGATGCCCTGGCCCAGAAAGGAGGGGACCAGAGCGAGCACGGGAACGAAACTGAACTCATTCTTCTAGTCAAAAGGATCAGGTCATGGCATTGCCTCTCTCTCTCTCTCTCTCTCTCTCTCCTCTCTCTCTCTCTCTCTCTCTCTCTCTCAATTAGTCTCTGTCTCCGTCCGTCTGTCTCTCTGTCTGTCTGTCTGTCTGTTCTCTATCTCTCTCTCCCCCCTCTCTCCTTTCCTAATCCCCACTAAAGTCCCCCCACTGTCTCTTTCTGTCATTTGAGCGTGCATGCATGCATGCATGCATGTGTTGTGTGTGTGTGTGTGTGTGTGTGTGTGTGTGTGTGTGTGTTTTCTCTCTTCTTTGTTTGCTTTTTTGTGTGTTTTGGGGAAGCGGTGTTGTTTATTTATTTGGGGTTGGGTGGGAATTGGGGTTGCAGGGGACGGGGAAGTGGAGGGGGAAATTGGGGACATTATGCTCTTTCGCGTTGTTGTTCGATCCTGAATCCAATGTTCTTTCATAAGGAAAGACAAGATGCAAAGCATGTAAACGTACTCCCAGTTTAGATCTATCTTGAATACGTGTATAAAAAAAAAACACGTCACAATAAACTTGCGTCATAATAAAAAGAAACGTCACAATCAAACATGCGTCATAA
>CM065723.1:40199928-40212428 GCA_033310375.1 Conus canariensis | reverse complement strand
TGATAGATACCATGGTCTGTAGATTTCGTGGTTTATAAATCCCGTAGTACGTGGATCCTTTGATTGAAAATCCCATGGTCTATAGGTCCCTGTGGCTGATCAATCCGGTGGTTGTGTAGAATCTGTGGTTGATAAGTCCCATAGTGTGATGATTCTCTTGTTAAAAGACCACATGGTGGTTAAATCCTACGGTTGATAGAATGTATCCAATGCTTTGCAGATCGTATGGTTGCTAGATCCTGTGGTGTGTAATTCCTTGATTTGTAGATCTTATTGGTGATGGATCCCAGGGTCTGCAGATGCTACGACTGATAGATCAGATATCGATGCATCCCCTATTGATCTGGACCAAAGTCACGATGACAGGCGGTAAAAAGCGATCAATCGACAGGCTGTGTGACTTGACTCTCCCTGGGAATGAATCAATAAAAGACCTACCCTGAGCTGCATCAAACAGCTCGCTGACCTCACGTCATGTATCATTTTGTTGGATTTTTTGGTGTTGTGCCAGTTTTGTGGTGGTGGTGGTGGTGGTGGTTTTGTGCGCGTGCGTGTGCGTGCGTGCGTGCGTGCGTGCGCGCGCGCGCGTGTGTGTGTGTGTGTGTGTGTGTGTGTGTGCGTGTGTTGTGTGTGTGTGCGTGGTGTGTGTGTGTGTGTGTGTGTGTGTGTGTGTGTGTGTGTGTGTGTGTGTTTACCCCGCAGGTTGTTCTGCTCTCAACGTTTAGGCAATCATTGTTATTGGCTTTGTTAGAGAAGGGAAAGGAGGAGAAGGCTTTGGGGGGAGAGTTGAGGGGTGGGGGTGGGGGTAGGAGCGAGGGGGATAGGGAGAATGCAGTGTTATTGAGGGGGGAGGGGGGGGAGCGGGGATAAGGGTAGGGGTTAGGGATCTAGAAGAAAACTTGGTCCATCGGCTGTGTTGGGCTGCAATATCAAAGATCTTTTGGGTCTGTTTTTGTGAGGAGGAAAGGGAGGGGGTAGGGTAAGAGGGATGGGGATGCATGGGGGCGATTAGGAGTTTGTGGGGTGATATGCCTTGTGTGGTTATTTCCCTCTTTTCGTTACGAGGGCATGAGAGGAAGATGATAAAGCCATTCGTGTGTGCTTTCCTTGCACCTAAAACACTTTGTGATCTTAGTTGACCTCCTTCAACTTCAAACGCGTTGTATGCAGTTTAACCTGTCAATACATTTTTGAATCATTGTAATGTGTATATTCTATTTGTAGTATAACTGATTGAGCAAATGATCCTGAAAATAATTTCACATTTCCGTTAGAACAATATAGTTCAAATCACTGTAGGACGATACAGTTCTATGTAATGCAACAGAGCGACGATCTGTAACCAACTAACTACAAAACAACGTGCAAACTTCGATCAGCAAGCAACAAACGCGGACCTACAATCCACAAACCACATCGTAAAACAATCAGCCATCATCACAAAACAAAACTTCAATCAGCAGGCCACTAGGTACAGCCAGCTTTCCACGGACAATGAAAAACCCACAAGTAACAACTTAAAGTTCAACCTGCAAAGCGTAAACCACAACCAGTACAAAGTAGAACTGAAGGTCACAAACTACAATCAATAATCCATAAATCAATGTTTGAAACAACAGTTAATGATACACAAAGCGTCAACAAGCAAGCTACAAGCTACGATCAATAACCCACAAACCACAATATAAACCCCAGAGCTAACTGTACACAAAATGCATCTAGCAACCCCCACTCTTACCACAGATGATCCACAAATCACAATGTATATAACCCATAGCTAAGAACACATCAAGTTCAAATAGCAAACCACAAAGTACAACCAGCAGAATTCACAAAGTGAAGATAACCATCACACACACACACACACACACACACACACACACACACACACACACACACACACACACACACACACACACACACATTTCAACCATTTTGTCCATTACAGGGGCCACAGAGGAATTAAAAAAAAAAGCTCCAATTTAATTTGCCTCTGTAAGAGAGAGAGAGAGAGAGAGAGAGAGAGAGAGAGAGAGAGAGGGAGGGGGGTGGAAAGTAAGCAGGACTGATGAAGAGGGTCTAGTGTGTGGGGATGGGGGGTAGGGGTGTGGATAGGAAGGGGAGACAAGAGTTCACGTGGCCTGTTGACGCAAGGTGTGATAGCAGATTAGGGAAGTTGGACAAGCTTCTGGCATCTGCTGACAGATCTCTCTCCTACATTCGATCCTCAACAGTCAGATAACGGATTTCGTTTCCGCTCCGTCTTTCAACGATGACCAAGGAAGAGAGACCACCCTGTAGGCATCGACAGACATACTTACTTCCCTTGAAAGCCCTCTCTGAAAGGAAGCTGTCTGTAACCTTCACTGAGCTGAGCATTATCGTGGTTACCTCCCATAACAACCTCCTCCTCCGACCCTTCCACTCTTGTAGAGGAGTCTGTATAGGTCTGATGCACTGGGCAAAAGTACTTTGAAGTTTGGTCGAAGACTAGCACGCTGAGGCCACTTGCGTAAACAGAACGGATTCTCTGATAAACGGCACCGATTCATCGTCACAGTCTACCGTTGGCCAGGCTCAGGGCTTGTAATGGCACCCACCTGTCGGTTCATCTACTCCAGGTGAGACCATAAAACCTGTGAATCGGTAGTGACCAGCACTGGTTTTATGGGCAACTTGTTCCAGTCAACGGAAGCTGCGTGAATCTCTTATAGATTCCTGTCTGCTCTGTTTAGCGCTGTTAACAGCAGTGAGGCCGAGCTAGTGCGAGTCTCAATGGTCGTAAGCCTGGAGCTAGGTAAGATGATGTTGCTTTGCTTATAGACGACCGCAAAGAGCCATGTTGAGGCTGTCACCGCGTTGAAGCTTGAAGCCGGACGGTGACTGTATGATATGAAGAAATCGTGTTCTTTAGTGAAATCCCTCCCTCAACCCCTTCTTCACCCGCCCCCCCCCCCCCCCCCCCCCCCGTCCCTGACCACAGTACCCATCCTCACATCTTTCCATTCGTCCCTTTGACGCCAGCGAAACACTCTCCATGAAAACGATGAAAGTAATATTCATACACACCAAAAATGAAAGCAGTACCACACCGAGATAACATAGCCCTAGAAGCAGTCTGATGATTAAGTTCGGTAGCAGAGAAAAATGTTTTCTGTGTATCTTAATACTTCGGTTTTTTTCGACAAACATCTCTTCTTGAGATGTATTGGCTATCATTTAACATAAAAATGCAACAAGCAGTAGTCCCTAGCCGGCTGTCGGCAATATTTCTTCCTTAGGCGTATTAGTAAAAAGATATAAAAATGCACAAAATACTCCCCCAATGATTTTCAAGGATACTCCTAAAATGGCTGCTGACGGGCGTCTTGGGAGTATTATTTGACGTATTTGTGGATGGCTGCTGACGCCCGTCTTGGGAGTATTATTTGACGTATTTGTAGACGGCTGCTGAGACCTGCGGGGAGTATTGTTTTGCACAGTTGTCTGTCTGTTCCTTATCTCGTCTGAAGAGCAGGTAGTGGTCAGAAATTCACTCGTGTAGTCGACAAATGTTGCTATGCACTCTGGTTTGTGTTTCTCCTTTGGCTTAACAAGCTTAGAGCTCTGTTCCTAAAAAATCTTGATTATTGAGATTTCAGGCTAATTGGCTGAATCAACGGAAACAGCGTCCTCAGTAACAACTGTCTCTGTCTGTGTCTGTCTGTCTCTGTCTGTGTCTGTCTGTCTGTCTGTCTGTCTGTCTGTCTGTCTGTCTCTCTTCTCTCTCTCTCTCTCTCTCTCTCTCTCTCTTCTGCCCATTTGTCTGTCCGTCCGTCCGTCCGTCTGTCTGTCTGTCTGTCTCTCTCAGCACAGAATTTTGATATTTGTTTGTTCTCTTGATCTAAATGTCATGTGTTCAGTTACTGCTTCCAACTGATTAAAGATGTTCGCTTCATTGTCAGTGTATTTTGCAGACTTCAGTTCCTTTCGACTTCTTCAGATGAGACTTTACGCCGAGCTCCTGTGTGAACACATGCATTCAAAAACAAAGGGTGCTAGTCCTCTCCTCGTCAGAAATCGGCTGCTTAAAAAAAGAGAAAAAAAAAAAAAGGAAATCGCGTCCTGTTTACTGAAATCAAGGCATGATGAGCGTGTTATTTCCCGACTCCCCCCCTCGACTTTCTCCTTTTTGCGATCTGTACGGCGAGGACTTTAGCCTATAGATAAATCAGCCACTATGTGCTAATATAAGTCCAAACAAAAGGTATAAAGAATGTGTTAAAGAAAACCCTCTTTTTTTTAGTTTTCCATTATGGCGGAAGGGTTTATTTGCATATTCCTATTTCAGAACAAATTCTCAATTGCTCAACATACATACAATGCACCTGGCATTGCGTTTTAACATCTCAATTCTCCCCACCCCATCTCATTCCACCTGCTGCTAAATACACAAGCATACATACCCAACTTTTTCACCCTGTCACACCTTAAACTTACTTAAGTAAACGACAGTGTCAACATTCTGAAGAATTGGAAACAACAATGATACAAAACTGAACATGAAATGAGGCAGGGAACAGTAAACAATAAACAAGAAACCCTGCTTGTTTATTGAACAATGATACAGGCTTTTTTTTTTTTTTTTTTTTTTTTTTTTTAGCTTCGGCAAACAGTTGGGCAAAAACAACAAAGCATCTAGGTGTTTCGCATGTCCATGCTTGTTGGAGAAGCCATCCGGATATTGCGCATGCGCATGTTAATTCGAGGCCTGCTTCTTGGCCTTGTGCTGCAGGCGAAGGGCAGCGGAGCGAGCAGGACCCTGTCATGCGCCAGTGGACACGCAAGACCGACATTCCTCCTCCTCTCACGGATGAGTGGTCACATCAAGGAGAGATGCTTTTGAGGAAATTCTGTTGATTGGTATTAGCTGTTTCCCCCCTTTTGGGTTTTAATATGGTTGATTGCGTGTCTCAAATTCTCTCTTTTTTTCTCTCTGCCTCTATCTATTATCTATCTATCTATCTACACTGACGGATGTGGTTGACTGCATGCTTTAACGTCTCTTGGTTTCTCTCTCTTGCTGTTGAACGACATATTGATAACTGTAACCGAGCAGAGGTTTCCACTTTTCTCATTTTCTCCGCCTATATTTGTCTAGCTACATGATTGACTTATATGATTGGTTGCATGATTTACTCTCTCTCTCTCTCTCTCTTTTGTCTCTCTCTCTCTCTCTCTCTCTCTCTCTCTCTCTCTCTCTCTCTCTCTCTCAGTGTGTGTGTATAGTTACTAAGAAAATGGTGTAAAGTTTATCAATTGAAAGTGTACCCCTTCATGAGGGGCAATGGCCTACGCATGAATTAAATTATCCGAAATCTCTCTCTCTCTCTCTCTCTCTCTCTCTCTCTCTCTCTCTCTCTCCCCTCTCTCTCAATTCATTTCTTGTTTTTCTCTGCCTTGTTATTCGTGGTTTTCACACTACTTTATATGGCGGTTTGGCCTTTTCCGATCTATAAAGCTCAGTAACAACCACATGTTGCAGGATCTTAACATGTCTTAAGTTGATGTGATTAACTGTAGTGGCAGTGCATATGGTTGTGATGTTAGATGTGGTGTTCGTGCTAGTGCTAGTTCTCTATGTCTGTCTGTCTGTCTCTCTGCCTCTGTCTGTCTTTCTTATTCTCTCTCTCTCTCTCTCTCTCTCTCTCTCTCTCTCTCTCTCTCTCTCTCTCTCTCTCTCTCTCTCAGCCTCTGACCACATCTTTGCTCTGACTATCCATGTGTGTCTTTTTCTGTCTCTCACAGTGTGTCTCTGTCTCTCCCTCCCTTTGCTTCCTTCCGCCATTCTCTGTGTGTGTCTCCCTGTCTCTCTTTCTGTCTTTCTCGCTGTATCTCTGTTGTCTCAGTCTTTTTCTGTCTGTTTGTCTGACTGCCTGTCTCTCTCTTTTTGTCTGTCCGTCTCCGCCCACCCCTTCTCCTGTACGGCAATCTCGCTCTTTCGCTGTCTCTCCAATTTACCTCGCTCTCTCCTTCTACCATCTGTCTCTTTGCATTCGTGAAAGAACTGGAAACAGTCGAGATGATGTATATTCAGTTTTACCGGATCATATGTAAGGTCCATATCTACCAGTAATTAAATGGTTAAGTTATTAGGTTTTGATAATTATGCCGATGGAAAACCAAACCAAAAAAAAAACAACAACAACAAAAAAAAAACACCTACACCCACACTACTCCCGTCTGCTCCTACCCTGACCCCAAACATATGCATGCGCACACACACCTACACCCACACACACACCCACCCCCACCCACCCACCCACCCACCCACCACGCACGCACGCACGCACACACACACACACACGCGCGCGCGCGCCACACACACACAACACATATTCTCTCTCTCACACCACACACACACACACACACACACACACACACACACACACACACACACACACACACACACACACACACAGAGTGTCCGTGACGTGACGCATTTTTCACGTGCAGGGGAAGTGGGTTAGCGCGCAAGGAATCCGTTCTTTCATTCTTCTTCAAGACTACGTGTTCCTCTCTCTCTCCTCTCTCTCTCTCTCTCTCTCTCTCTCTCTCTCTCTCTCTTATATTCACTTTCTAACATTTAATTTGATAGAAAGAGGGTTATAATGTTTCCTTAGAAACTGATTAAGCCTGCATTATTGCAGCCCTCTTCTCCCTTCCACCCCCTCTTCCCCTGGCTATCACTCCGCACCCCCCTCCACCCACCCCCCACATATCATTCTCTCTGGCTCTCTCTGTACCTTCCACCCACCTCCCCCCGTGCCCATTCCCCCCCATTCCCCCCCCCCCCCCCCCCCCCCATCTCTTCCGCCTTTCCGTGTCTGATCTCGCATGTTTGCGCATGCGTGCACCGTGTTCATTGAGCACGTGATCGAGTTGATCCAATCGGGGAGTGTATTAAAAACCAGGATCAGGCACGGAGAGAGGAAGACTGCCTGATCATGTTACAAGACTGCCTTCCTACACCGGAAATCAAAAACGCCGTTTTATGCATTTATTTATTTATCTTTTTTTTTTTTATTCTGCTGATGAATAAGATTGCATCAATCCATAATGCACAAGCCTGCTTTTTCTTCTTTTTTTTTCTTTCGGAAAAACCTCCAATAAGCTCTCTCGACGCTTCTTCGCCTTTTAGCCATCATGGTTTTGTTTTTCTTTCTCTTGTCGGTTTGTTGGATGGGGGTGGTGGTTGATCTTTAGATGATTCCGCCCAAAGCATGAAAAGGTTTGGTGAAATAATACAGTTCAATTATTTGAGCATCGCGTTTTTCTTGGAAGAGAGAGAGAGAGAGAGAGAGAGAGAGAGAGAGAGAGAGAGAGAGAGAGAGAGAGAGACAGACAGACAGACAGACAGACAGACAGACAGAGAAGGAAGCGGGCCGGAAAGAGAGAGAGAGAGAGAGAGAGAGAGAGAGAGAGAGAGAGAGAGAGAGAGAGAGAGAGAGAGAGAGAGTTATGGAGGAAGAAGGGAAAGGGGGTGGGGAGAAATTCATAATTTCAAGAAGTTTACAATTAAGATTTCTAAGTGCGTCATTACTTTAAGCGGAACCTATAATTGCAAGAAACCTTGAAGTAACTTTCACATAAAAAAGCGACTACAGATATCGTTGACAGCTCTAAGAAGGTAGCTGTATAACTATTGTTATACAGGTGGCATCCTCTGAATAAACAACACGTGTCGTTTATTTATACTTTGCAAAAAATCTACAAATGCAGGCACTTGAAAACAAACCAAAGCATTCACACTTTCAAAAAATCAAATAAATATGTCAAATCATCCACAATACTTTAAAAGAATTGACAAATTTTCGTGTCAAATGTACGGAGTAATGCGCTCGGTTTGTTGTTGTTTTGTTGTTGTTGAGACAAAGTAGCCATAACATCGCGGCTAGTGGCATTAACTGCACTTTTAACGGAAACTGGCAATGACTTTGTTCGGGCCAGCTTTCATTGATTTAACTTCTTTGAGTAAGAATTAGGACAGTCTGAAAATTCCATTTATTCAAAGTTGGCAAGTCTCTCTCGAGAGAAAAAATAAATGCATTATTGTTATTTGAAATCTGACTCATGAGAAAAAAAAATCAGCCTGTTTTTCAGTAACATTGCAGTATGTTACATTTTCTTCGAAGAACAGTTTATTACACAACTTTCTGATTAGTAAGTTATTCCATTAATGAAGTTTTGTTATTGTAATGATCAACTTGAAATTGAAAAAGAACGACAATGTGGATTGTCGAGAAAAGAAAGGATGTGCAGAGACTTCAGTGTAACTGGGGTGGGTGATGTTTTGTAATTTTGCATTGCCCACAAAATATGCGGCTTTACGTCATCCATTTCTGCCGAAACGGCATTTGAAAGTCCGTTCAACCATTGTGATTTGTAATGAAGTACTTCGAAAAAATGTCTGCTGAATTTATCCAAGTACATCAAAATAAGCAAGATACTTTAATCAGCTCCTTTTCTGGACGAAATACTTTCTTGATTAATACACAAGTATTGTTTTTAATTTTTCATCAACGCGCTTTGTGTGACTGTTCATTTGATTTCATTTGTTTAAAATTCATAGTGATGAGAGTTTGCTTATTGTTACTATTTTCCATATCCGGAAATTATCAAAAGAAAATTATTATTGTGTTGTAAACGTTTTCAACAAAGTTGGGAACGCCGATTATAGTGGCAGGAGATTTAGACATGGAATTTATAGTTTGCAGGAAACCCATCGATGATTTCTTTATAGAAGTTTAACAACAGTAAAAAACGCATTTGTTTGTTTTTGATTCATTATGTTTTTGAAAGGAGAAAAAAAAAAAAAAAAAGGCGGGGAGACATTAACAGTAGATATAATCAAGGAACGCAACTCTTGCTCCGAAGGTGAAACAGTTACCAACGATAACTCGAAAGTGATGGTGGTTGCGCTTTTCTTTTCCTTGGCGTCAATGCCAACACAATGCACTCTGAACAAGCAAGGACTCTTTCCTTTGTCCAGGAAAGGGTGGAAATAGGTGTGACAGGATGAGGCGTTAGTGCGGCGAATCAAAACAATCTAAATCATGAAAAACAAATGCGAGGATGATCCTTAATACTGAATAATCGGTGAATATCCATGGACATTACTCAAGTGTTCACCACTGGTCCGCAAGGAGCTGCAAAATGTTTGGTTATGATAATCATGTTTTTGATAAGAATGTTGATTGTGTTATGGCTTCACATTGGCTTGTCCTGTGAACATGACAGGGTCAGCTTTTGATGCGCACGTGCCAGTGAAAGGTCACTTGCGTTACGCAAGTTGTTGCCTGCGGCGTTTCCTTGTTGAGCCCGGAGAACTCTGGGATATTCTGATCCAAGCTGTTCATTTCTTTTTTATTTGTCTGTTTGGTTGTGAATCTTGCGTTTATTTAGTATTTTATATTTCTCTCTGTGTCCCTGATGATCTTCATTTCGTCAATGTTGAACACTCGTGTGGATATAACTTTTGGAGCACATCATTGTTTTTGGTGGCATCTGTCTGTCAGTCAGTCTGTCTGTCTGTGTGTCTGTCTGTCTCTCTTTCTCTGTCTCTCTGTGTATCTTTTGTCGGCATGATAATTTCAGAACAATTCAGAGAGAGCAGAGGGGAGACTGGAGGCGGGGGAGGAAGGAGAAGGGAGATCTGAAAAAACAAATCGATAGCGTTATTTTGTATGATGGATATCTACGGATGATTAAAGTTGAGGTCTCTTACTTAAAAACTGGTGGAATACGGAAGAAAAAATCGTTCGCAGAAGAACAAAACACATGTAGAATGACGTTACATACCCACAGACACATCCCTGATCCACACGCATCATGTCCCAGCAAGTGAGCTTTGGTAAAGCTTGACAGTGGCTGCTCAGCTAGCATTCCGCTCTGCAGGGAGGGAAGGGGGGGGGGGGGGGGTAAGTTCACCAGGACATCATGACAGAGAAAGGTGACAGCTATGTGCGCTGAACAGCGTAAGGTAAACGGAATGCGTCGAGCGCTCCGGCGCACAGGAATTCCATAAAGAGTCAGGTCAGTAAGCCCGAGGTAAGTAAGCTACCTAACGGACATAACTGCCGAAAAAAAAAAAAAAACAGTCGATCAAGAAAAGACGGATTGGAAAGGAGACAAAGGGAAACTGAAGTCTATGTCAATTCATTTCAAGGGATTTTGTTTGGCCGGAGAATCCGGACTTGGTCACCCGAGACCATTCATCACTCCTGGCAGCTCTGTGCCCTGTAGCTAGCCTCTCCTGCGGTTTGTGTTCACACTCACAGTCATTGTGTTCACACTCAGTCATTGTGTTCACACTCACAGTCATAGGGGGCTACGGGGAAAGCTCCTCTGGAAGATCTGTTTGAAAAACGGCTCGGTGTTTGAATCTGTTTGCCGTGTACTCGTTATCTGTGTGGGAGAGAAAGAGACGACACGAGCTCATAGATATGTTGCTTCTGGTTGACCTTCTCTTTGGTTAGATAGTGGAGTATATGTGACGGCCTCCCACAAAATGTTAGAAAAGTCGCGCAGGGCTGATCGCCGCTGCGGGCAACAAAGAGTGGTGAGGGTCATTTTGGGATAAAATGAGATTTTTGCACCAACACATAGGAAAACCATTAAAACATATCATGTTTCACTGATTTTACCTAAAGTAAGCTAGAAATGTGATTAAATGAATTTTTTCACTCCATGTCATCAATTTTAAGCAGCACTGATTCCGAAAAGTTACTCATTTTCAACAGATAATCGAGTGCACATCCCTCGCAGAGCCCCTGGCATGCCGCACATCATTCGAAAGCTCAGTGTGTCTATTTTAAGAAGCTGTACACAATTTTTTTTTAAATAAACCAATCAGAAGGCCTCTACGAGGCATTCAGAGTCGTACACAAAAGAAAGCCTTCCAACCAATCAGCAATCAAATACCGAAATGGCCTTAGTAACTCAGCTCTTAACAGCAGAGACGCTGCCTCTCGTTGCTCACAGCTCAATGGAATGTATTGCGTTTTGCCTTTGTCGTCGCTTCACTCGAAAAATCACCATCATGGATCGACGTATTGTAACGCTGTTAAATTCATCAAAATCAGGAAATATTTTAGAATATGAAGGCCAGGGATTTAGTGGCCTTATAAACGAATATTTCGCCACCAGCAATAGCAATGAAAAGGAATATTCTGATTTCGATTCCAATGAAGAAACTGACAGCGAAGCTGACGATGGGATTTCCCCATCGACTTCGACTGGCGTGTGTCAGTCTCAGCCTGTTCGACTCGACATCGAAGACGAAAAAGAAAATGAGGAGCCAGTTGTATGGATTGAAGAAAGTGCAGTTCTGTCAGGTATAATGCCGTCGCGGTAATGCCAAAAATTTGGTGACAGCGATGTATGCAACAGATACAGGTATGAACTGCAGTGGGCAGCCTCTGCCAGATCTTCAAATGGCAGAAAGTTTTCCTGTAACTGCATGCAGATCAAAATGATCATTTAATGCATTCCAGCTGCTGATGGCCACATATTATGTGTGTGTGCATGTTTGTGGAGAGGAGAGGGAGCACAGGTTTTGATCGTCGGGATACAGTGTGTGTGTGAGTGTGTGTGTGTGTGTGTGTGTGTGTGCGTGTGTGCGTGTGCGAGAGGACAAGAGAGATTCCACCCATGGCAACTGAAAAGGAAGAAAAAAGAATAATGCACAAGCATTTATTTTCTGATAAGGTATGTTTGTTAACTATGAGTATATGCTGTTTTTATCATAGGATGTCATGAATCGTGAGTCCGGTATGTGTTAACGCACAGTGCAAGAGAGCTACCTTTTTTCCCCTCCAAGAACCCACTTTTCTTTTAAACGCTGAGCAAAATGAAACTAGAAAATGCATATTAATTCAATCAATTGTGATTAGTGTATCTGTGCTAAAATAACATTAAAACAAAAGTATCTATTACATAAGAAAATCAGATTTTTTCATTTTCCAGCGCCCTGAACAGCCATTAAATACACCAATATATATTTGACTGGGGATAACATTCAATTATTAAAGTGTTTGCAATGATTATTTTGATGGTTTCCCACATTTTCATAAGTTTACAGCAAAATTAAACCTTGGTTGCTAAGGAAAAATGGTTGGAGAAAGCAGGGAAACTTTAAAGCCATTTTTCTTAAAATGGCTACTGTGTAACGGGACTCTTTAAAGGGTCATAACTTTTTCATTTTTTTAACATACAGAAATTCTTTATATATCATTGGAAAGATCTTTTTCTCCTCTTTCTGTTGATATACATGTCTTAATAAGTTCAAAATCCGACTTATCTATCATTTTGTGGGAGTTGATCACATATACTGATTTACAAAATGCAGTTTTCGTCATTGTGATCTTAGTCTTGACCATGTTTAAAAGAGATTTTTTTTCATGTTAGTTTCTTAACCTGTTTTTCTTTTCTTTCTTGAAAAAGAGATGTATTTAAAGTGT
>CM065723.1:40177428-40194928 GCA_033310375.1 Conus canariensis | reverse complement strand
TTAGTAGTTCTGGAGGAAATTCAGGCATTCTGGGTCAAGATGGAGTCAGTTACAACTGTTTTCAGTGTTATTGTCATTATTTACTTCGTCTTTCAGAGAATGAATCCGAGGTTGTGATACTTTCATGAACGAAAGGGGGTGGGATAGGAATGGGTATTCTTGATTACCACAAAACCGTCTCTTTCAAGTGTGTGCACTGATAGATCAGGTCTACGGCGTTCATTAATTCATGTTTATTTGAATCAAAGCACGAGGCATAATGAGGTTTATCTCAATATTGTTTAATTATTAGACATCAGAATTACCCTTACGTATCTGTGCATGCTATATATGCCGTTGAAAAGACATACATGAAAGGAACTCTACAGAATGGAGACACGTTATTTTTTTTGGAAATGATTTTGTTTATGGCCTTTTAGAATCAAACATGACAACAAATGTTTGTCATAATGCAAAGTCAGATGCCATACAGATCGTGGACCCTTCCTTATCTTATTTCTCTGACAGTGTATTTTTTACGTTCTGTGATTTCAGACAGTAAGAGTCTGTTCAGCCTGTGTCATTTGGCCTTAATGTTGTCAGGATTTAAATCGGTGACTGTAAGGCCTATTGCAGTGATTTTCTGTCTTTCCAGGAATCAGAACTATGAATGTTAGACTTCTTTCATTTTTTTTCAGAGTTCAAATGTATGACCTTAAGGCCTGCTATAGTCATTTTCGTCTGCTGTTATCAGGATTGGAATCGGTGACTGTTTGGCCTATTTCAGTCATTTTATTTCTTCAGTGTAATCAGGATTGAAATTGTGACTATAGGCCTGTAAATGTAATTTTCCTGTCAGGATTCGTCATTTTCCTACCAGATTGATGACTATCAAGATTCAAATAGGCGATAGTTTGGCCTAATTTAGTTATTCATTTGTTTGATGTTCTCAGGATACCAATTCATAACTATAAACTTTATTGTAGTAATTTTCTCTCCAATACTTTCGGCATATTAATCTGAGCTTGTTAGACTTCTTTTTGTCAGTTTTTCATGTTTCAATGGCTCACTGACAATTGAAAACGATATATTTGTAATCAGTACATAAGTGACTGAAACGAAGTGTATGCCCGCAAAACACACGTTTTTGATAAGTATCAAAGTTTTGCCGCTGTAGAGAAATGATCTATTTTTGCCATCTTATTCAGTTTGTAAAACAAATCGTTGTCCAAGCCTCAACCAGGTTTTGTTAATATGAGCCTGTCTGTGAAGTAACCAGATTAATCTAACCCCATTTCCCGGACAAACCAGCCCCAGTACAAGTTCCCTGACCTTTGATCGTCTGATAGAATCTGACGGTAATTTGCCCACACTCGGCCAGCGGCAACACCGTACTGGTTCGATAGCTGACGGACTAACTTACTTAGTGTCTCCCCCCACCCCCACCCCCTTTCCAGTCTCCTAATCCTCTTCCTCCCCTCTCTCCCTCCTGAAGTGTACGTACCCAGAGATAAAAAAAAATCAATCACTCTCGGGGATAGAGGCTGTAGATGTCTATCTCATAACAGAGACTGTACAAGACGTGACGATCTAATCGTGAGATCAATCCCCAACCCTGTGTCCATATAAGTCTACCCCTTCATCCCTCTGTCTGCAGACAGATATGTAGAGCACTGTTCTGGCATCATTATCCTCCATTCATGAAGTCCTCCATCTCCCACAGCATATTGGCGAAGTAACTTGTTAAGAGTGGAGATAGGTAGGGGAAGTATAGGCGTGCTGCAAGGGTCCGTTGCCTCCCGAATTCATTCACTGCTATCTCCTGACTGCCTGCCCCATCCTCCCACCAGCTCCAGCCATAACAATCTCCCTCTTCTATCCCTGAGACTGCTAGCTACTATCGTTTTGTTAAATACTTTGATACCGGAAAGTGAGAGTTGTCTTTTAAAGGATAGGTGGTGGTTATTGAGAGAAAGAGAAAGAGAGAGAGAGAGAGAGAGAGAGAGAGAGAGAGAGAGGGAGGGAGGGAGGGAGAGGGAGAGAGAGAGAGAGAGAGAGAGAGAGAGAAAGAAAGACAGACAGACACAGACAGAAGAGGGGGGGGGGGGGCGATAGATGCATAGAGAGACATGTATGTCAGAGAGAGAGAGAGAGAGAGAGAGAGAGAGAGAGAGAGAGAGATAGAGAGAGAGAGAGAGAGAGAGAGAGAGAAGTGGGGGGAAATGTGGCAAGGAGGGAAGGAGAGAAGCAAAGAAGGGGAAAGTATCTTTATATATATATATATATATATATATAGAAACAGCTTGAGAGAGAGAGAGAGAGAGAGAGAGAGAGAGAGAGAGAGAGAGAGAGAGCGACAGACAGACAGGCAGACAGACAGACGAACAGAGAGAGAGAGAGTGAGACAGACAGACAAACAGACAGACAGACAGACAAACAAAGGGACAGAGAGACATCTACCATCTTATCCTGTTTGAAAAAGAAATCGTCGTCCAAGCCTCAGACGGATGTTTTTCAAACGGCCCAGTCGGTGACGTAATCAGATCGGTCCAATCCCTTTCCTGGGCCAACCATCATCAATACAAGGTCCCCAACCTGTGATCGTCTGATAGAACCTGACAGTAATTCACTCACACTCAGCCAGCAGCGCCACTCTACTGGTTTAGTAGCTGACGAGTTAACCTAGTAAGTGCCCCCCCCTCCCCTTTTCCATCTCCCCCACTCCCTCCTCTCATCCTCCAGTAGTACTGGTCACAGAAGAACAAAACAAATCAATCATCCTCGGATATAGAGGCCGTAAATGTCTACCTCATACCTGAGGCTGTAGAAAACGTGGCAATCTAATCATGGGATCTATCCTCTCCCTCCGTTTCCACCTACCTCTTCCCTCCTCCTCCCCCCTACCCGCCTGCCTGCAGGCAGACACGTAGCGTCATGTTCTGGAATCGCTATCCTTTACCAGTGGGGTCCCTTGTCTCCCATGGCAGGTGGGCCAAGTACCTTGTAAAGAGTGGAAGTACCTAGGGCTGGATGCAGGGGAAGGAGGTTGCTACAAGACGTTACACTGAGTTCATAAAATACTGCTGTCTCCTGATTTCCTCCCCCACCCTCCCAGGCCCCTCCTCCTCCCCTTTTCGCCATCTAGACCTCCCTGTCCCAGTCTTTGGACTGCTCTTATATGTTGAAGGCTTTGATACAGGAATGTGAAAGAGCTGTTGTTTTGTGGGTAGTTGGTGGTTTTTGAGAGAGAGAGAGAGAGAGAGAGAGAGAGAGAGAGAGAGAGAGAGAGAGAGAGAGAGAGAATGACAATGACAATGCTTTACTGACAATAGTTAAACAACCCTTATGCCAAGGGAGTGCATGCACAATTTCCACCTAGTGTTGCCAAACTCTGCTAACAATAGAAATGCGAGTCAAAAAGAAGCGTACACACAGAAAACAGTTAATCAATGCTAATAACTAGAAAATGAAGAAAAAGACCATTGATCAAACAATATTCTCATCAAAATAAACTACTAATTGCATAATCATGATTTACAAACACAGCCTACATATTAAGTTTTTTCTCTCTAAATCAAAAAGCTTCTGCCACAAACTTAGCAATTGAATTTACAATGTCTACATTTTCAGAGGATAAAATACCAAAGAGGTTTTGAGTTTCACTGAGAAAGTTCTTAAAGGCAGAACAATCATTTCTAAATTTATTATACTCTAGGCATCTAAAAACGAAGTGTTCCCCGTCTTCAATTTCCTTTGAGCAGGATTTACACATCAAATCACTTTCCGTGCGCATGAACCATCTTTTTCTTACTTTAAACCCCAGGCTTCTCGTTCGAAACAGAGCGAACACATCTAGATAGTTCTCAGCTTGAAAAAGATCTTTAAATGAGTGATAAAACTCTTGCTTGTCACTTTCTTCCAAGTTACTATGCCAATGTTGTTTATGGCACGCAATTAACCTATCTTTAAACTCTGCAAAAAAAAACTGACAGAGAGAAGCAGGGAACATAAATACATACATACATACATACATACATACACACATACATACATACATACATACATACATACCAATACATTTATATCTGTGCAACTATCGTGCGCAGGTGAGCGTGTGTGTCTGCGTGCATGTGTTGGTGCTTGCATGTGTTGGTGCTTGCATGTGTGCATGCTTGTGTGCATGCATGTGTGCAGATGGTCGTGCATGCATGCATGTGTGCATGCATATTTGCGTGCTTGTTTATATTGTGCTTGTAACAGTGTGTGCATATGCATATGCACGCAAGTGTGTTTGCATTAGTGCTTGTGTGTAAATATCGTAAATATCATTACATAGTTGCCAGCATTTTAACATCATATTTTCCAATTTCACCTGTTTTCACATAGAGAAAGAAAAAAGAAAAATGTCAAACTGATATATATATATATATAGTTTTTGTGTTATGAACTGATATCTCTTGTTTACCCAATAGGCTCAGGAGGGTGGGAAAAGAGAAGGAAAGACGAGAAAAGGAGGGAAGGCAAGACAAGAAAAATATTCTGTATTTCTAAGGAAGACAGGTGAGCATTCATATAGTTTTCGTTTTCATATAGTCCTTGCCCTTTACTATAATCGTACTAACCAATTCATACTATAAAATATTGAATTGTCTGCCAAGCATCAGACAGATTTTTAAAGAAATATCCCCGTTCTGTGAATTAACCAGATGAATCCAAACCCTTTTGTGGGCAAACCAGCACCAACAAAATATCCCTGACCTTTGATAGTCTGATAGAATCTACCGGTAATTCGCCAACATTCGGCCAGAGGCAACACTTTTCTGGTTCGATAGCTGACGGGCCAACCTACTTAGAGTCCCTTTTTCCCAACCCTCAGCCTCCTCCCACACTCTTCCGCCCTCATTCACTTCCTGAAGTGTAGGTCCCCAGAGAAAACAGCTCAGTCTTCCTCGGATGTAGAAACCGTAATGTCTATCTCACACCAGAGGCTGTACAGGCTGAGGCAATCTGATCGTGAGATCAGTCCATTCTTCCGTTTCCACCTACTCCCTCCCCTTATCCCTCCTGCCTACAGGCGGACATGTAGCTGTAGAGCACTGTCTGGAATCATTTTCCTCTACTAATTAGGTGCCCCATCTCCCACGGTAGATTAGCCAAGTATCTTGTCAAGAGCAGCGATACTTAGGGCTGGGGGGAAGAAGAGGGGTGCTGCAAGGGAAAGCTACCGCCCCTGTTCATTTACTGCTGTCTGGTAACAACGTCCCCCCATATCCATGCAATGTGTGTCTCTCAGACATCTTTCCCCTCGCTCTCTGTCTCCTTGGACTGCCATTGTATGTTAAAGACTTTCTATACAGCAAAGTGTAACGAACTGTTTCTCAACTGCATACGTGTCTTGGGAACTGAATGCGTCTTCGCCAGTGTGTTTCGTACCGGTATTACAGAAAAGAGTACTCTCTCTCTCTCTCTCTCTCTCTCTCTCTCTCTCTCTCTCTCTCTCTCTCTCTCTCTCTCTGTCTGTGTCTCTGTCTGTCTCTCAAATTTGTTATAGAGTGAGAGAGCGAGCAAGCGAGCGAGTGAGTGAGTGAGTGAGCGTGTGTGTGTGTGTGTGTTGTGTGTGTGTGTGTGTGTGTGTGTGTGTGTGTGTGTCCCTCCTTCTCTCCCTCTTTACCTCCCTCTCTGCCTCCCCCTCCCCTGTGTGTGTGTGTGTGTGTGTGTGTGTGTGTGTGTGTGTGTGTGTGTGTGATGGGATGGTGTGTGTGTGTGTGTGTGTGTGTGTGTGTGTGTGTGTGTGTGTGTGTCGCTTCTTCCCTCACTCTCTACCTCACTGTCCTCCACTGTGTGTGTGTGTGTGTGTGTGTGTGTGTGCGTGTGCGTGCGCGCGCGTGTGTCTCTGTGTGCGTGTGCATGTGTATGTGTGTGTGTGTGTGTGTGTGTGTGTGTGTGTGTGTGTGAGTGTGTGTGTGTGTGCCTGCGTGCGTGCGTTCATATGTGGGGTGTGTGTGTGTGTGTGTGTGTGTGTGTGTGTGTGTGTGTGTGTGTGATATCCGTAATCCATTTCTGTCACATTGTGGGTAGAATGAAAAACGTGTGTGAACACAAGCATGTTAGGGGATTTTTTTTTAAATAGTATGGTTTTTATTTGTGTGATAGGATGAATGAGTCAGTGGTTCAAGGGATGATGGGAAATGTTTTTTCGTGGTTGAAGATATGTTGTAAAGACATTCTACAGGTAAATGTGTCTCCCACTGAATGAGGCAGCCCATACTAAATGTGTCACATAATGCATTATGATAGGACACTTTGCTGTTCACAGAACTCCAGCAGGAAGGATTTTAAACAGCCATTTGTTAGGTAAGATGTAACAAGGTATTGTCGCTCTGGTGACCTGAATCAAAATGCTCTAAGGGCAGAAACATTGTGTATCCGTGAAGAGAGTATTGTGATTGTTGAGCTCTTTGAAGCAGTGGCCATTGGCATTATTGGTTCCATCGTTCCGCCTTCATCTCCCGGTCACAGATACGTGGGAAAAAAAAATCTGTAAACAAATATAGTATTATGATGACAAGGACTCTCAGAGTTTTATCCCTTGGTCAAAGACTTTAAAAAAAAATGATTTTGTCATTGTGTTGGGTTTTGAAACCTCAACAAGCCGAATTGATAACATTTTAACATTATAGATTCCTTTAAAAAACAAAAGAAAAGAAAATGTGTTAATATGTGCCTGCTTTTTCCACTATTGTTGTTCCTGTCAATGATTTTATTATGTGGTTCTCTCTCCTACTACACTCCAAAAGCCATATTCCCACATACCGCTGTTGCTAACTTGCTTACTGTCCACCAAAGCACATGCCTTCCATGCAATGCTGTGACTGGCTCTCTTACTATACCCCAAATCCAGGATGATGACTGACTCTCTCTCTCTCTTTATCCCAGAAGCATCTCTTTTATATCCTTTTGTGACTGACTGACTGTCACGCCCAAATCAATCTCTTCAGTACACGGTTATGACTGATTGCTTGTTAACCCCGAGGCAATCTCTTCCTTCCACTGTTGTGACTCTTCATTACACTATTATGACTGACTGTTTTCCTAAGAACAAGCTCCTCCATACACTGTTGTGGCTGATGGCAAATCAATCTGCTCCATACACTGTTGTGACTGATGGCAAATCAATCTGCTCCATACACTGTTGTGACTGATGGCAAATCAATCTGCTCCATACACTGTTGTGACTGATGGCAAATCAATCTGCTCCATACACTGTTGTGGCTGATGGCAAATCAATCTGCTCCATACACTGTTGTGACTGATAGCAAATCAATCTGCTCCATACACTGTTGTGACTGATGGCAAATCAATCTGCTCCATACACTGTTGTGACTGATGGCAAATCAATCTGCTCCATACACTGTTGTGACTGATGGCAAATCAATCTGCTCCATACACTGCTGTGACTGATGGCAAATCAATCTGCTCCATACACTGTTGTGACTAGCACTCTCTAACTATACCCAACCAAAAAAACAAACAAACAAAAAACACCACACAAAACACAAACACACACATAAACACACACTCACAAACAACAACAAAAAAACCCACCACCCACACTCACACACACACACACACACACACACACACACACACACACACACACACACACACACACAGAGCAAAACCTTCCTCACACCAAGAGTCCTAACTGCCTGTTCTGCCAGCAAAGAAGACGGATCCAGGAGACGTAAGAGAAAAGGTTTTTACCACGTCCTGGAATGAAAACAGACCGTCACCCGAAACCATCCCTCACTGCTGGCAGCTCCCTACCCTGTAGCTAGCTTTTCCCGTGGTTTGTGATCACTCTCACAGTCTTTGAGGGCCAAGGGGAAAGCTCCTCCAGGAGTTCTGTTTTAAAGCGTTTGGAGAGGGGGGGGGGGGGTAAATTTGTTTGCCATCTGCTCGTATCTGTGTCGGGGAGAAAGAGATGGCATGTCCTCACACATGTTTCGTTTCTGATTGATTTCTCCCTTTGGTTAGATAGTGGAGCTGTACACCCGTAAATTTGGCCTTTTGTGATGGTAGTCTTGTTCATGTTGTATATTAATTACGACTTTTTTCATATTAGATTCTCAATCACATTATTTTTATGTTTCCTGTAGACGTGTGTGTGTGTGTGTGTGTGTGTGTGTGTGTGTGTGTGTGTGTGTGTGTGTGTGTGTACACGTGCGTGGATGCATGTGTATGTTTTTGTAAATGTACGATCATAATCTCGTTCTGTAGGTTTACTATATATATAGTCTGATGACATATCAGCTGGACATCATTTATGTAGTCATTTACAAAAAATATGTGGATTGATGTAGTATATTTGTGTATGTTTGCGCTCGAGCATGCACACGCATATATGTGAGTGTTAGCATGCAACAATGCATACGCCTGCATGTTCAGGTGTATGTGCTTATATTGGCGTTCATGTATATGTGTATGCGTGTCAAATGTTATTACATAATTGTAGGCATTTATAATCATGTATTTGTAGTTCCCCCTCTTTTCACAAAGTGCAGAACCTGAAAGAAAACGAAAATGTGTTAACTGATATCACATCGAGTTTTGGGTCTTTGTATCATAGTTTATCAATAAGTGGCTAGATAAATTTAGTTACTCTTCTTGTTCTGATGTTTCTTGTTTACTCAACAGAATCTAGGAGTAGTGAAAAGAGAAGGAAAGAAGGGAGAGGGAGACAAGACAAAAAAGGACAATTTTTTTTAAATTTCTGAAGATAACAGCTAGGATAGATATATTCTTTGTATCTAGTCATCGCCAAATCATGCTAAAATAGACAACAGCAACAATAACAAGAAAGAAAGTGTCACCGTCCCAAGAGTATGAAATAAAACGAAATATATAATGCTAAAAAAAAGTGTATGTTTGTTGAAATACAAGACATGGAAATCTGCACAGTATACTTAAATAACATTTTAACAAGTCACTATAGATTCCTTTAAAACAATTTGTTAATATATGCCTGCTTTTTCCACTATTCTTGTTCCTGTCAAAGATTGTTTCATGTGGTTCTCTCTCCTACTACACTCCAAAAGCCATATTTCCCACACACTGCTGTTGCTAACTTGCTTACTGTCCAGCAAAGCACATGCCTTCCATGCAATGCTGTGACTGGCTCTCTTACTATACCCCAAATCCAGTTTTATCACTGACTGTCTCTCTTTATCCCATAAGCATATCTTCCATATACTTTTGTGACTGACTGACAGTCACGCCCAAATCAATCTCTTCAGTACACGGTTATGACTGATTGCTTGTTAACCCCGAGGCAATCTCTTCCTTCCACCGTTGTGACTCTTCAGTACACTATTATAACTGACGGTTTTCCTAAGAACAAGCCCCTCCATACACTGTTGTGACTGATGGCAAATCAATCTGCTCCATACACTGTTGTGACTGATGGCAAATCAATCTGCTCCATACACTGTTGTGACTGATGTCAAATCAATCTGCTCCATACACTGTTGTGACTGATGGCAAATCAATCTGCTCCATACACTGCTGTGACTGATGGCAAATCAATCTGCTCCATACACTGTTGACTAGCACTCTCTAACTATACCCAACCAAAAAAACAAACAAACAAAAAACACCACACAAAACACAAACACACACATAAACACACACTCACAAACAACAACAAAAAAACCCACCACCCACACTCACACACACACACACACACACACACACACACACACACACACACACACACACACACACACACACACACACAAACACACACACCTTCCCCACACCAAGAGTCCTCACTGCCCGTTCCGCTAGCAAAGAAGACGGATCCAGGAGACGTAAGAGAAAAGGTTTTTACCACGTCCTGGAATGAAAACAGACCGTCACCCGAAACCATCCCTCACTGCTGGCAGCTCCCTACCCTGTAGCTAGCTTCTCCCGCGGTTTGTGATCACTCTCACAGTCTTTGAGGGCCAAGGGGAAAGCTCCTCCAGGACTTCTGTTTTAAAGTGTTGGAAGAGTGTGTGTGTGGGGGTGGGGATGGGGGGTGGGTGGATGGGGGGTGGGGGTGGGTTAACTTTGCGTGCCTTGTGCTCGTTATCTGTGTCGGAGAGAAAGAGATGGCATGACCTTGCGCATGTTTTGTTTCTGATTGATTTCACCTTTGGTTAGACAGTGGAGCTGCACACTCGCATTTTTGGCCTTTTGTGATGTTAGTCTTTGTTCATGTTGTATATTAATTCAGACATGTTTTCTTCATATAAATACTCAAAAACATTTTTTATGTTTCCTGTAGATGTGCGCGCGCGCGCGCGC
Source organism: Conus canariensis (assembly GCA_033310375.1). Lineage (NCBI taxonomy): Eukaryota > Metazoa > Mollusca > Gastropoda > Neogastropoda > Conidae > Conus > Conus canariensis. The sequence continues at coordinate 40,184,602 of CM065723.1, read as the reverse complement.
GTGTGTGTGTGTGTGTGTGTGTGTATATGTGTGTGTGTGTGTGTGTGTGTGTGTGTGTGTGTGTGTGTGTGTGTGTGTGTGTGTGTACACGTGCGTGGATGCATGTGTATGTTTTTGTAAATGTACGATCTTAATCTTATTCTATAGCTTTACTATAGTCTGATGACATGTCAGCAGGACATCATTCATGTTGTCGTTTGCAAAACAAACATGTGGATTGATGTAGTATGTTTGTGTATGTTTGCGCTCGAGCATGCACACGCATATAATACGTGTTAGCGTGCAACAATGCATACGCCTGCATGTTCAGGCGTGTGTGCATATATTGGCGTTCATGTATATGTGTATGCATTTCAAATGCTATTACATAATTGTAGGCATTTATAATCATGTGTTTGTAGTTCACCCTCTTTTCAAAAAGCACAGAATCTGAAAGAAAACGAAAATGTGTTCACTGATATCACATCGAATGTTGGGTCTTTGTATCATAGTTTATCAACAAGTGGCTAGATCAGTTTATTTGCTCTTCTTGTTCTGGCGTTTCTTGTTTACACACCAGAATCTAGGAGTAGTGAAAAGAGAAGGAAAGAAGGGAGAGGGAGACAAGACAAAAAAGGACAATTTTTTTAATTTCTGAAGATAACAGCTAGGATAGATATATTCTTTGTATCTAGTCATCGCCAAATCATGCTAAAATAGACAACAGCAACAATAACAAGAAAAAAAGTATCACCGCCCCAAGAGTATGAAATAAAACGAAATAAATAATGCTAAAAAATATGTTTGTTGAAATAACAAGACATGGAAATATGGACAGTATATTTAAAATGTAACACCTAAATTGATTAACATTTATTCTTGATGATATGAGGAGAGAGGGACACACACACACACACACACACACACACACACACACACACACACAACAAGAACAAGAGAGAGAGAGAGAGAGAGAGAGAGAGAGAGAGAGATTTGTAGACATAAAATGTAGCTAGCAGCAGAATAAGGTCATATTTGCTGTCTGCCTTATAATGGTCATCACATCCAAATAAAACTCTTTTCTGTAAGTAAGTTTGTGTCGGCACACTTTTCATTTACCTAATCCTGAAATGCACTCCAAAAGTTTTTTCACTTAAATGCATGTCCCAAAAAACATGGCGTATACTTTCTTTTTGGTCATGACAAAAGGAACATTTGTCACAGTCAGTTAAGTTCATTCTCTGTAGAATTACGTTTGTTCCAAAAATTCTGTGAAATTCTGTGAACCAATCTGATTTGGAACCATTTTAATTTAACATCTTTTATATGTCCAGTCTTCCCAAATGCTTTGTGCCAACATACTTCAGTTCCATGTCTTTCTCTCCACTAGCAACAGCTGTAGAGAAATTGCCCATCCTTCCATCTAATTGAGCCTGGAAAAATCGTTTGCCAGCTGTGGCAGATTTAAAGAAAAAAAAGCAGCCCCATCTGTGAAGTAACCAGATCAATGAAACCCCTTTCCCAGTCAAAATAGCACCAACACAATGTCCCTGACCTTTGATCGTCTGATAGACTCTGACGGTAATTCACCCACATTCGGCCAGCGGCAACACCATGCTGGTTTGGTAGCTGACGGGCTAACCTACTTAGTACCCGTACCCCCGCCCCTTTCCCATCCCCTAACTCCCCACCTCCCCCCCTCTGTCTCCGTCCGGAAGTGTAAGTCTCCAGAGAATAAAAAAATCAATCACCCTGGGATATAGAAGCCGTAAATGTCTATCTCATAGCAGAGACTGACAAGATGAGGCAATCTAATCGTGAGATCAATCCCCTCCCTCCGCTTCCACCAGTTCCCTCCCCTCATCCCTCCTGCCCGCAGGCGGACCTGTACTGTTCTGGAATCATTATCCTCCACTAATCAGGTCCCCTATCTCCCAGGGCAGGTTGGCCAAGTACCTTGTTAAGGGTGGAGATACGGAGGGGAAGGACAGGCGTGCTGTACGGGTAAGTTATCCAGAGTTCATTAACTGCTGTCTCCCTCCTCACCCTGTCTGCCCCCACCTCCACGACACCTTAACTTCCCTTTCTCCCTCCTGTCTACTGCTTTTGCACTTTAAAGACTGTGATTCTGGAAAGTATAAGAGATTCTGTTCATGCACTTGCCTGGCTCATTAGAGAGAGAGAGGGAGAGAGAGAGAGAGAGAGAGAGAGAGAGACAGACAGACAGACAGACAGACAGACAGACCGAAGACAGACAGAGAGACGGATAAGGGAATGTAGAGAGATATAAAGAGAGAGTGACAGAGAGAAGGGATAGTAAGGAAGCTAAGAAAGTGGACACGCACACAAACAACACGTCTGTGTGTGTGTGTGTGTGTGTGTGTGTGTGTGTGTGTGTGTGTGTGTGTGTGTGTGCGTGTTCGTGCGTGCATGCGTGCGTGTGTGTGTGTGTGTGTGTGTGTGTGTGTGTGTGAGAGAGATCTATAATTGAGTTTTTAGCACATTCATAAGGTGAACATAATGAAACGTGTGTGAAGACAAGTATATGATGAGAAATTGTGAGGGGCACGATTCTTATTTCGTTTACTGTCAGTGACTGTCCGAAATGTTTTGGAAGTGTCAATACGTGATACAGAGCCGACAACATTTCTTTCGCCACGGAACAAAGTGTGCTATATGGACTCTTCGTGGCATGATGTTGACGTACATGAACCCGATGTCCCCTTCTCACACATTGCAAAATAGTTTTGTTTTCATAGAACTCTAGCACGAGTGCGTTCCCTTTTCTTCTGGCTAATTGTCAGATCAGATATTACGTTAGATCAGATGTTACGATATGTTGTTGCTCTTGTGATATTATCAAAAGACACTTGCAAAGGGCAGAATTCTTTGTGCTTCCCTGAAGAGAATGCCCGTGGTTTGTGAGCCCTTTGAAGGAGTGGCCATTAGTGCAGTCTCCTCCCCTTCGTTCTCCGGTCACAGATATGTGCAAACATGTTCTGTAGCACAAGAACAGGTGGAAGAGTTTGTAACAGCAGATTCCCCATACAATTTACATGCGTCGATATAAGCCTGATTTGGCTACTATTGTTGCCCCCTTTCAAGAACAGGCAGAAAAAGTTCGTCACCTGTATTGACGACTGTCAGCAAGTTTTGCAACAGATTCATCGACTCTTCATAGTTTACCTAATTCTTCTGTCGCCTGGCTTAAGCGCGATTTTGATATTCGAACTAACTACAGATCTACCGGTCTTAGAGTAGTTAGTCCTCAGAAGAAAGACGACCTGTTACACCCTGGGATGTTGACTAGAACAGAACTGCCGTCCACCCAAAAGCGGTACTCCAGCATATAACGGGAGTACCTGACCGTGTTACGGGACTTCATAATTTGTCCGGTTTTCAGGTTGGACGAAGCTTTGTCCTGCAAAGAATCATCGCCCACTCACCATTTTGCAGGCTTCAGAGACAAAGGATAAACCGTCTTCTGCTAATGTCTTTGATGCTCCAGTATTTTCTTTTGTCACCAAACCATTACATGCGCATTTTAACATTCAGCCAACACATTATCGCATGCATAGCCTGTAATCTTACGTATGGATTATTTCCCTCCAAGGACTATTCGGTAACCTGTTTGTTTATTTGATTGAAAGGGACTTTTGGCTAATGTACCTTGGAGTTTTCAGCGGTGCGCTTTTGAGAATGAAAGTATATTTTTTAATATTCCTTTTAATCTCTTTCGCTGGTGTGTGCGTTTGTTGTATTTATATCATGGATAAAGATTTTATGCTTGATAGTATACGACATACCTTAATATCATCTTTGAAGTGCTCTATGGCAGACTATTATTCTTAGATATGATTTTGAAGTGTCAAGAATTGACGTCAAATATTTATGTACTGGTCTTTTGTAACGATTAATACTGTTGACATTGTTTGCTTACGATGTATTTCCTTTGTTCACAAACTGCACTGTCGGTTCTTTTTATCCTTGAATGAGTTGTTAAGGTTGTCCCTGTCACTCACCCTAACGAAGGTTTAAAAAAATCTTATAGGAATAGTTTTTTTTTATTTATTTTTTTTTTATTCAGGTGAAGGTAAATATAAGAAATTGTGCCAAAGTTCTACGGGGATTTGAACGGGGGATACTCTTTTTAAGGTGAATGAAGTCTTTTTGATTACATCATCATCATCATTGTTGTTGTAGTAGTTGTTGTTATTCTTTCTGCTGCTGCTGCTGTTATAATATTTGTGTGTGTTATCATTATTTAAAAGGTCCCCTGGCGCCAAGTGACGTAATCTCTGATCCGGAAACTTCATACTTTTCCTGTTAGGAACTTTCATCAGTGGTCAGCCTCTCCCGTTTGCATTACGGTAAGTTGCAGAGTCGTTACTGTTGTTTGTCTCTATTTGTCTATTTACCTCATTATCTGTCTCTGTCTCTCTCATTCTCATCGTCTGCCTTTTCTGTCTCTGTTTTATCTCTGTCTCTCTGCCTACCTGTCTGTCTGCCTGTCTGTCAGTCTTTCTGTTTGTTTCTCTTCGTTTGTGTGTGTGTGTATGTGTGTGTGTGTGTGTGTGTGTGGTGTGTGTGTGTGTGTGTGTGTGTGTGTGTGTGGCTCTCTTTCTCTCGCTGTTTCTCTCTCTCTCTCTCTCTCTCTCTCTCTCTCTCTCTCTCTCTCTCTCTCCCGCTGTCTGCCTGCCTGTCTGTCTCTCATTCTCTCTCTCTCTCTCTCTCTCTCTCTCTCTCTCTCTCTCTCTCTGTCAGTCAGTTAGGCTGTCTGTCTGTCTGTCTTTCTGTATGTGTGTCTGTCTGTCTTTCGATGGTCCGTTCTCTCTCTCTCTCTCTCTCTCTCTCTCTCTCTCTCTCTGTCTCTGTCTCTCTGTGTCTTTTCTCTGTGTGTGTGTGTGTGTGTGTGTGTGTGTGTGTGTGTGTGTGTGTGTGTGTGTGTGTGTCGCTCTCTGTCTCTTTCTGTCTCTCTCCCTCTCTCTCGCTCTGTCTGTCTGTCTGTCTGTCTGTCTGTCTGTCTGTCTGTCTCTCTCTCTCTCTCTCTCTCTCTCTCTCTCTCTCTCTCTCTCTCTCGCGTCTGTATCTTTCTTTCTATCTCTGCTTGTACCCTTCCTCCTCTTCTCTGTCTCTGTCTGTCTTTGTATCTGCCTCTCCCTGTCTCTGGCTCTCTCTGTCTCTTTCTCTCTCTGTCTTTTCTCTGTCTCTGTCTGTCTTTGTCTCTGTCTCTCCCTTCTCGGACCCTGTTTTTGCCTCTGTCTGTCCGTCTGACTGTCTCTGTCTCTGTCTCTTTGTCTCTCTCTCTCTCTCTCTCTGTATCTGTCAGTCGGTCAGTCTGTCCGTCTGTCTGTCTGTCTGTCTGTCTGTCTGTCTCTCTCTCTCTCTCTCTCTCTCTCTCTCTCTCTTGTTTGGTGGAGAGGGGAAAGCGAGGAGGTTTAAACTGTTCCTGAATTTTTGCCCAGAGGCAAGTCACCAGACATATTAGACCACTATCCCTGAAAAGCATTACTATTATGCTCAGACGACGATCTTGTTTTATTTCATTTTTTTTCTCAGTTAGTGACCAAAGAGGGATAGGAAGCTACCAAGGGAAGCTGGTTTCGTCCGAGATGGTGGGAGAGAAGGGTGTGGGTCCACTTCTATCTACAGCACCCGGAACTATCCATGAGCGAGCGGGGTGGGGGTGGGGTGGGGGTGGGAAGGAGTAGGAATTGGGGAGAAAGGGAGAGAGGGAAGGGGGGAGACGGTGGTGGTGATGAGAAGGATAACTAAAGATAACTTATGGTGTTGAGCAATCATGTTCATTCGTCAAAAACGTGGTGAAATTTTGCCCCCATCTTTGGGAATTGTCCGAAAATGTGTGTGTGTGTGTGTGTGTGTGTGTGTGTGTGTGTGTGTGTGTGTGTGTGTGTGTGTGTGTGAGCGAGCGAGTGAGTATACGTGTGTGTATGTGTGTGCGTGTGTGCGCATGCATGTGTGTGTGCGAGTCTGTTTGTGTATGTGTGCATGAGTGTGTGTGTGTGTGTGTGTGTGTGTGTGTGTGTGTGTGTGTGTGTGTGTGTGTGTGTGCAGGCGCGAGCGCGCGCGTGTGTGTGTGTGTATATATGTGTGTGTGTGAGGTTTTTGTTTGTGTTGTTTTATGTTACTTTAACCGTTTTCTGAGACCGTTGCTCTAGGCAGTAGCATCCCTAAAGCCATTAGTCATGGTATGATGACATCACTTCAGTAATGATTCAAAATAATGCCGTGTATCTTTCTGCGCCACTTTTTCTGTTTTCCGTTTTATGAAACACGAAAGAACTTCGAAAACCAGGACATGTGATTGTTATTCATTTTTTTTTAAAATCCATATTTACTACGATTTTGTTGTTCATTGACAGAATTTCACATGGAGGCACAGCAATCAGAGTTCACTTTCACTAACAATCGTCATGAAAATTTAAACTAAAATGTTCATTTACAAACAAAATATCCCAGTCTGTTTTAGCGGTTTTTTCCCCGTTTCAATACCCAATTCTTACAATTACCAGAATAGAATGCACAGTGTTGTATTTATCGTCAACCTCACGCATTTTGATACGGTCATGGTTTCCATTGATCGTTTCTTGTTTCATTGAACTGTGTCCAGGTTCTAATGGACTATGAAGAATTTTAACGTACGATGATTATTGAGGCTTTGATTGACCGTGTAGCCTTTGAGGCCAATGAACTGTCCATAAAACACAAAATCAGGCTCCTACGTGTACAGAAGCAGACCGTCTTCGAGTATACATGTGAGATATAAGCCATTATAGCGTATCCAGAAAGACGAATCCAAGCCATTATACTGAGGTGTCACTGCAAAATACGAAATAATCATATATGCTGATCATATTACCAGTGCACAAGTTTGTCAGATCATGAAGAAGTACATTGGACCATATGAAAATTTACCAACATCAGTCAAGGAAAGAAAACTACTATGGTAAGGTCCTATGGCAAGATCCTGTGGTCTTGCTGGGACAGTCTTCCAGAGGACTGTTGAGGAGGGTTGGGGTGGGGTGGGGATGGACACGGAGTGGGAGACAGAAAAGAACAAGATGCAAAGCATATAAAAGTACTCCTAGTTTGTCTTGAATACGCGTTAGTAACGGCTATAACAAATTTTCAGAAAGATCGGCTCAGAAGTTTTGTCTGGAGCGAGTGGAACACA
>CM065723.1:40149928-40159928 GCA_033310375.1 Conus canariensis | reverse complement strand
TTTTCCAGTTCTTCGCTTTCTTTCTTCTTTTTTTTTTCATTTCGTCTGCCTTCCGACCAGTGACGTTCACAAACAGAACAGACAGAGGACAGCAGTGGACGACATTCTTTCAATAAACAGGCGTAGAGAATTTATTCATATATTTATTTTGACCTCACATCTAAAAGATGTTCCAAAGAATTCTAACTCTTAATTAACCAAGGGCTTTCCTACGTAGACCAATACACAGACACACAGACACACACACACACAGACACACACACACGCACGCGCGCACGCACGCACGCACGCACGCACGCACGCACACATACACTGTATATATATATATATATATATATATATATATATAGAGAGAGAGAGAGAGAGAGAGAGAGAGAGACAGACATAGATACAGATATACACACTCAAGAATCGAGAAGCTCACATACCTTTATGTCATGATCCCTAGGGCCAGGCTCAAAGATCAAAAGGCCTAGTAGCGCCTTGGCTGAACCACAGAATGCCAGGGAGCAGAGCGAAAGGAAGTCTACATCCTTCGTTTATATAGCATTTGTCTGGGTATTGATTGGAAAACCTTAGACTGTCGCGGCATTGACATTTATTGCTTTTGGACCGAGAGGAAGCAAGGACTCCAGCGTCACAAGGGATGGAAGATGGTCAACCCATCAGCAGCCCCACGATCGACTGTATGACAAGCCCAGCAGCAGAGCCCCCCCCCCCTCCATTCCGTCCCCCCTCTTCCCCACCACCCATCCCACCCCTACATCCCCCCCCCCTCAACTCCGAGAATGTAGCACTGGTCAGCCAACAGTTGTGCGGTAATGAATCGGACATTCAAGATGGCCACTGCCTGAGTTTCTCTAGCTCCAAAAGGAATTAAGCCACACCTTCATTTCTGTTGTCATCGTCATTGCACATTTTTTAGTTAATGGTGAGTTGCTGTGGTAACATCTCAGTGTTTGTCCCTTTCTGTTCTGTGAAGCAGTTCGATAATGCCTCCTTCTCCTGTGCCAATGCACTTTATTTGTCTACTACTTTCGTACTCTGCGTACAGTTTACTTGATTTTTTTTCCCTTAGCTGTGTGCCTCTGATGAGTTTATGAGTGTAACATTGTGCATTAATACTTTGGGTTCAGTTCTGTGGAAAAAACCCGCGCTGGAATTTATTTATACAATTCCGATAGTTTATCCATGGTACATCACTCTCCCTCAAGGGACATCTTTTAAAGCGAAAAGAAAGGACACGTTTGTTTTTTTACCTTTTCAGTTTCTCATTAAAAAAAAGTATTTGTTGACCCAATTTAACTAGCATTACTTCATGTAATGAAGACATAACTTCAAACATAAAGACACACAGTAACAGTAATCCGCATCACTAAATTTTACTAGTAAAACATGTTGAATAGAGAAGTTTGGTCAGAATGGGCGTGTTTTAAATCTGTCATAGAAATACAACTACAGTAACAAGCAGTTACTAACACGACACACTCGCTCACAAAATAGGTTGATTGTGCGTTTGTTTTTATTCCAAATAATGATTTATCGCTCATGTACTCCGATTAGTAAATCCTTCTCTTCTTCTTTCTGTTTCTCTCGTACATCCAGCATATCTTGTGTTTCTCTCTGATTTCAAAGCTTTTGATGAGGTGTCATTTCGTCTGCACTGAAAAGCCATTTGTGTGTGTGTGTGTGTGTGTGTGTGTGTGTGTGTGTGTGTGTGTGTGTGTGTGTGTTGTGTGTTTTTGCAAGGCTCTGAACTAACTGGTGAGGAATTTTTTTCAGTGTCTAAAGCTGATAGTGACTTTTATTTTTAAAAAAAAAGAAAAGAAAAGAGATCTGTCTTCAAAGACATTGTGAGTTTTTTTCTATCGTTTTAGCTGTTGCTGGTCTTTTTTCTGTTGGCAAAGATATCGGTGAGATCCCCCCCCCCCTCTCTCTCTCTTCTCCCCTCTCTCTCTCTCCTCTCTCTCTCTCTCTCTCATGTCCCCAAAGCTGCCTGTGAGATTTTGTTTTCTGTCATCAAAGCCATTGGTGATGATTGTTTGCTATTTTCAAGGCCATGCTGATTTTTCTTCATGTAAAAAAGCCATCGGTGAAGTGACATAGCAGTGACATAGTTTTGTTTCATCTGTCTTCAAAAGCATCAGTGGTCTTTTTTTCCTGTCTCCACACGATGAAGTTTGTTCTTCTGTCTTCAAAATCATCGGTGTTTTTCTTTTTCTCCGTCTTTCTCTCTGTGTCTCTCTCTGTCTCTCCTTGTCTCCTGTCTTGTCTGTCCTGTCTGTCTGTCTGTCTTCTCTGTCTTCTCTCTCTCTCTCTCTCTCTCTCTCTCTCTCTCTCTCTCTTCTGTAGCATTATTCCTGCGTCGGCCTATTCCAGTTTACTTTTACAGTTGAGGATCATAGTAAGTTTGGAAAAGAATCCGCTGCGTGTTGGCTTGATACTGACTTGAAAAACCTTCTCGCCAGAAAGTAGTCGAAGGCCTGAGTTATGGACTGACAGCTGAGTACACCGTGACAAAGGACCACAGTGTCAGACGTGAAATCAAAAGCAGACAGGAAGACTTGTAACTGAGTTTGTCTTAGACAGGAAGCCAGTGGGACGTCTGTAACAAGTGAAATGAAAGCATCGGGAGAGAATGTTTCCGAAATAAGGCAAGGAATTTAATTTCGAGACCTTTGCCGTGACTGAATCACAGAAGAGGGAACCACAATCAGAGGAGAATTCTCCAAGAGCAGACTTGAAAGGAGGGGTGACGTTATAAGAGTTCTCCCTCCGAGTGAAACCTGTGCGAATTTTAAATTGCAGTTTAGTAGAAGCACCAAGGATGATCACCACGCTTGTCCCCAATCACAGGGCTGTCACTCATCTGTCCGGTTTCTTTCCTAGGAGCAGCAGGATTGTCACAAAACAAATCGTTGTGTGTTAGAGCGTTCGGTGGTGTACGCGACGAGAGTATCATTTCGTGTGTGGTCCACCAACCCTGGAACATCCCTGCCAGATTTCACACCTCCCTTGGGCTTCACCACGCTGATAAGAAGCTCATCTTTCACAAAGGTCTAGCAGTGGGTCCAGACACCTGTTTTGTTTTAACAATGGGTGGGCAAATCGTACGCCTGTTGCTCGCATCTAACTGAATTCATTTTTCAGCAAACCGCTGCAAAGCGTTGTCAATCGTCCCTTCACGATTCTGGCAGATCGGATGATAGCTTATCTTCCGAGCAGCCTTGGAAGGTACCAGAGTGCTTGGCGTGGCATAGAAGCTCCACAACAGGGGCAGCCACCACCAAAGAGCAGCGCATATTGGATGCCGAAGGAAAGCGGCTGCAGAGAAAAGATAGACCGTCTAACAACCACACTTCTGCTTCTCTTGACAGCCTCACATGCGGGAAGATTTTCTTTCTTTTTTCTTTCGCGTTCCCGGCCATGCTAAATCCTCAATCCGGTTAGTAAGGCTAAGTCTACAGTCCGTCGCAGAGACCCCGCCTGTCCCTACAGCTTGTCCTGGACATCAGCCAGACTGGGTCACGTCTGGTGTCTTAAGGCTTCAAAGGAGGGGCAGGACTGTAAAATATGGTGGGAGTTAGGGAGCCTGTGCCACAAGGGCACTGGTCAGTATGAGAGAGTTTGAGACATGAGAGATGGCAGAGGAGCAGGCAGCGTCCTGTTCGCAGTCTGAAGATGGTGACTCGGGCTGCTCTGTCAAATGGTGAATGCTGTTCTCTTCGGTCCCAATGTCCAGGCGTTGGCGCCCGCTCTTCTGAAGTTGTTCGTCAGGATGGTTTTAGCAAGAAGATTTCATTGTCTGCAGTAGACTGTTCAGTCTCCTCCGGGCACACAACTCCCAAGTCATGCGTTTCTAGGGATGTGGATGGTTATTGCTGTCCAGAAAGGACTGCACATCCTTCTTCTTGCACCTGTCATTCCTGTATTTAGTTTGAACAGCTCTCGATACTTCATGGTTTGTGTCAGCGTCAGGCATTTGAGAAGAAGCAACAGGTTAGGTGGGTAGATGTACAGAGCCGAGGTGGGGTGGGTTAGGGTTGTTTGTTAGTGAAGATGACTGCACATATACGTCATTTATTGTGTGTGTGTGTGTGTGTGTGTGTGTGTGTGTGTGTATGTGGGGTGTTGTGTGTGTGTGTGTGTGTGTGTGTGTGTCCGCGCACACATACAGCATAGCCACAATCCAAACTTGCAGTTCTATTGTTCCATTAGCGATTTCAATCTGGATGAATTCCATAGTGAATGTCATCGCTTTCTGGCGACATTTTAGTGTATGTCCTCACTAACCTTTCAAATTTACGAAGATATTGTTGACATTTTCTTCAGTCTCAGTGACGGCGAGTTTAAATATCAATGTGCAAACTGTTTGAAATTCCTGCCATGAAAAGATTACTTTCGGTTCTGAATCTCACGTTCTCAAAACAGTAAGACTGATAGTGACTGTCAACTAAAACTCTCGCGCGCACGCGCTCACGCACGCACGCACGCACGCACGCACGCACGCACGCACGCACGCACGCACAGCACGCACGCACACACACACACACACAAACAAACGTACACAAACATACGTGCGAGCGCGCGCGCTCACACTCGCACACACACTTTACATACACGTCAGTAGAACATTCTGGCAACAAGACAATATAAAAACAGAAAAAAAAGTTACTTAAAGATAATTTGCAAACCGAAGGTATTTCCTAGGAGCTTTCAAAGCGAAGTGACTGCCTGCAGAAACTGAAACATAGAAACAAAAATAGAATTACTGTGTCACTAAAGGAAAAACAAATTACAAAACAGACACAACGCATTTTGACCTATTGGGTCTACTAGGTTGGACAAAAACATTCGAAACGATGGAAAGAAAAGATCAGATAAATGATTGGGTTGTGGTTTTTTTTTCTCGTCATTTTCTCCCCCCGTAGTGTTGAATATTGATCGTCCTGCCTGTGGAAGACCCAATAGCTCGAAACGCGTGATCTCTGTTTTGTGATTTGTTTGTCCCTTCGTTTGGCGGCGTGGTAGTTCTATTTTTGTTTTTATGTTTCAGTTTCCGCAGGCAGTCAAACCGCTTTGAAACTTCCCTTGGGAACTACCTGTAGTTTGCAGATTACCACTCTCACAACATTGAGAATCAACGAAGGTTGCATGCACCGAAAGACAGCATCGAGCTGAGTGGAAGTTGATGGCAGTTTTGCTGGAACAATCAAGACAACATTCCCGAAATTCCGGCCCCTGGCAGAGCAAATTCATCACACTCTTTGTGTGCACCGGCTATCATCAAGTGAAAATGTCGAGCAATCACTTACGAAATAATGATCAGAGTTCGATTAAACTCACGAAGTAATCGATCACATCGTTCTCATGTTGGCGTTCCGAACTCGCTGGTTTGATTAGCTGACGGATTGAACAATATTTCTTTTACACTCGGAAATGGAGGCATAATGTAATGCAAAATATGGCATGTGACTGACGATGGGGATGTAATGCAAAATATGGCATGTAACTGACGATGGGGATGATGTCAAATGGCGATAGCGGCACTGGAGTTTGTTTTACGTGTCCTCCCACCTCCCACCCCCTACCCTGTTTATTTCAAATAGTTTTACTGTATTCTTCTACCTGACACTGTATAACACAAGAATAAATTAGATTTCATTAATTTGTTTCGCACGCGTGCTCTCCCTCTCTCTCTCTCTCTCTCTCTCTCTCTCTCTCTCTCTCTCTCTCTCTCTCTCACACACACACACACACACACACACAAACACACACACACACACAACACACACATACACACACGCACACGCGCACACAGACACACACATTCACTCGCGCGTGCGCGCACGCACACACACACACACACACACACACACACACACACACACACACACACACACACACACACACACACATACTGGGCGTTCGCGCGCGCGCGTGTCTAATTGGGGGGATGAAGGGAGGAGGGGAGAAGTGGAAATGAAAACGTCACAGTACTCTCTAACAATCTGAGAACTTTAAGTCCCCATGGGGATGTCGGGGTCTCTTCAGATATAAACTGTAATCCTGACGTTCCGATATTCCATAATTGTTTCTTTCTTTCATCTTTTTCAGCTTTGTCTTTTTTGAAATATGATTTATTTTACAACCATTCGGTTTTTGTTGTTGTCTTTGTTGCTTATTTACCTCTTTTGTTGTAGAAAATGTTTACATTTTTTTTTACATTTGAACGTATCCGGTTCATCAAAAAAAAATCTGGCGACTGAGTAGTGAACATGCAAACACACAAGTCGTAGTGGGTACCAGCCATCCGTTATGCAGTGTCTGTTTGCTCATGCTGCTCTTGAAACACCTTTTGTGACAATTCACCATGTTATATATAGTTTTGTGTTCATTGTTGTCTTACTTTTTCAGGATGACATTGCCATAAACATTTACAAATACATTTTTTGAAACCAATTTATACATAAATTCACCTTTTCTTGATTAAAATGCTTTGTCAAAATAAAATCTATATTGAACAGCAATCCAGGTTGATAACTCTTATCTAAATAGCATATACTGTCAAATACTAATCATCGCCGATGTATCTTTTCTGATAAATCCAGTCTGATCTCCATTTATTATTTAAGGTAACACACACGTTTTATTCTGCTTACTATGTAGAAAGACCCAGTCTTGTTGACTACATTCAACAGTAAAGTAGGTCTTCAGTTCCTATGTACTGCCTAGGTTGTTCAACTTTTGGAATACATGGAATGATTCTCTCTCATAGTACACATGACAGTTCTCCTTTTTTGAAATTTACATGTAATTTCTAACGACAAAGACGCAATTTTCGTTCATAAAGATTATATAGACCTCAGTAGTAAAGCCATCAGAATTGAAGCTTTTATTGTTTTTCGTAGCTATTGAGGCATGTGTTGCTTCTTCTAATGTAATGGAGCATTCTAATTCAGCTGCTTCTGGTTCATTTAAACAGGGGATGTCCTCAACCAAATCTTTTATGTCACAACGCTACAGGAGTGTCTGCATTTATTAAATTATAAAATTCGTATACTTGTTTAAGGATGCCTTTTTGATTTTTTAAAACATAATTTTATTATCAATAAGTCTAGACATTTACTTTTTTTTTTTACACCAATGTACTACCGTTTTATAGAATTACGAAAACTAGTGCCAACTTTTCCTTCGTCTCCTATCTATGTAGCTCGTAATCGTAAACAGTAAACAAGTAGGGTAAAACTCTTGCTCCACAAAAAAAACATAACTCCAAAGGAATGCTGCCTTACGACACCGAATCGCCTAGCAGACATGACAGCACAGAGCACACAGAACAAACAAGGAAACATCCCCAAAAAAGGATGCTCCAAGCTTGCCCATATACCCTGTACCGAACACATGACACAATCTTAGCAATACTTGTTAATGTGCCGGGTTACCCCTTTAGCCGAGTCTTGTAAACGTTTTCTCCATTGGTAAATACTCTGAGTTCTATTTACGTGGTGGTGTAAGTGAGTCTCAAAGGCACTTTCGTCAGCAGTAAAGCGAGTTGCACGTGCACGTGACGATCGTCAGGCTCCACATTCTGGTTGATTATGTCTGAGCTAAAAATCTCCTCGTCTGTCCGTCAGACGATACATGTGCACGCGTGCAAGCGAGAGAGAGAGAGAGAGAGAGAGAGAGAGAGAGAGAGTGTGTGTGTGTGTGTGTGTGTACGCATGCGCGTTTGTGTCACTGTGTATAAGTGTGAGTATGCACACATGCAGGCGCGTTTCCCACTTCTCTCCACCTCTTTGGACTTCCCCCCTCTTTCACCCCCCCCCCCTCTCTCTCTCTCTCTCTCTCTCTGCCTTCTTTTATTTTTTTTTTGGTGGTCTGTCTGCCTATCACTTACATGCCATCATTTTACTCTGTGATGTCTGTCCGCTTAAACACATCTAAAAGAATCCAACGAAAACCGTCTTCCTAAAGCCTTAAAACAAACCAACCCAATGATGTTTGGCTACGATAACTTTGGGCAATTACGACCGTGGGCCTTCCTCTGATTAGTACTGACTCAAGATAACGATGCCATCAGAAGTACAAACTGCTGGCGGTAGTACTCGGGCAGTTCTAATTGAGGATGGGTAGCATTTAAAAAATTATGTTTGTATGTAGGAGTGTATTCTCACAGAGTTAACTTGATGAACGTTTTTGTAAACTATGCCATCATTGTCTGATTTAAAGACACAAGATACCAGTGTAAAATCACCACCAGTTTTGTTGTATCATCATCATCATCATCGTCGTCGTCGTCGTCATCGTCGTCATTATCATCATCATCATCATTATCATTTATTATTGTTATTGTCATTGTCATTATTCACTGCTACTATTATTATTATTATTTAAGAACTGAAAATCTAGAATAAAATTTGCGGATTACCAGGGTTTGTAGATGCTTCTAACCGAACTTTGTGACGGTTGAGAGTTCCAAACATCACAAAAACAATAATGTAAAGGAAACGCAAAGCTGATATGTTAATTACCAAGCGCAAATACAAGTGACAAAGAATTCTATTCACTACATACTGGTGGAACGAGATTTATATTAGTTTTCTGCCTTTTGACATGAAAAAAAAAATGTTCTGAAATTGAATTAAAGTGTATGTCATTCTGATGTAAAAAAAAAAAAAATCATTCCACTTTACAGATGTAATTCATTTGTATGACATTAAATATTATGAATGATCTTTATTTCAATGGTGCAAAATCTAAAGAAGGCCGATATTATAAAACCAGTGAACTCCCGTACGATGATCTACTTCGTCGTGTAAGGAAAGTACAGGGCTGAGAGAAACAGACACCCTGCGGATGACTTGAAGAATATGTGGTTTCCCGTGTATCATGAGACAAGTGGAGTGTGGGAGATTACTCTCCTCTTCTGGGCAACGAGTTTCTAGACAGGAGGAAGGAAGAGGGATTTTGTAGCGAGTCGAGTATGATTGATGTAAATGGTGTCTGTGCAACTGTCTGTGTCTTGTTTGGGGTTATATTTTGTCTGGAGAGTTGCCTGCCTTGTGGGAACAATGCTTATGTGAATGGAGAATCCATTCTTTTCTTTTCCACGAAAGCCATAAAGGACGAGTACGGTTTTTTGTTTGTTTGTTTGTTTGTTGTGAGAACTTTCACGGAAAATGTGGCTTCTTCACGATGAAGAGACAACATTACGAAATGGCTGACTTGCGCAAACTCTTCTTTATTCAGTTTTATGACTGGCTGCTTCGCCTATTTCTCGGACCTCTTTTTATGTTCCAGACATCTTCCTTTAACTGGTTTCTCACGCTTTGCTGCTCTTGTGTGTTTGTCTTTTCCATCTCACGGCGACATACTCAACGGTTGATTCTTTGTCATCCTGGCTGAAGCAAGTGACGGCTGGAATTCCTTCTCTGTGACTCTTCGCCATCCTGGGCTGAAACAATGAGGGCTGGAATGCCTTCTCTGTATCAGTTAGGTGCATGTCTAAGACGGAGTAACAATCGTACTGTGGTCGACTTGAAGTGAAATGGATGACGCTTTTCCCTGTTCCTAGAACGCGTAGAAATGTGAGACATTCCTCCTCTTTTTTTCAGTCAGAAGAGAGACAGGCAGAAGTCTTTGCATTTGTCGTTAATTGAATAGGACGGATGTATATGATGCGTTCGGATCGTCTGTGCTCTGTTGTAATATTTGTACGTGTTAAATCCTGCTTGTCATGTCGGGAAAATTGGTTTCAAAGTGAGGTGACCGCCGGCGGAAATGGAAACAAACTTTGAAAAAGAATGATTAGTAAGTCCGCCAAACAACAGGGACGAACAAACTACAAGACGAACCAACTGAACAGTGAAACGCGGTCATCATCGAAGTATCATCATTAATAGCGTGCGCCCTCTCGCAGTCATGGTCGAATGGTGTCGTGTGCACTTTGGGTGTGTGGCCACGCCCGAAGAGCTTCTTCTCGTGTCTGTACTCACTC
>CM065723.1:40139928-40144928 GCA_033310375.1 Conus canariensis | reverse complement strand
CAGCGATTCATTTTTCTGATTGTTGATTAAATGAATAAGGGTTGGAATCTAGGCTGATTTTCCATATCAGCAAAGTACATGTCTACGACTGATAACAATCTTACTGTGGTCGACTTGAATTGCGCCGCTCTTCCTTATTCCGTTCTGTGCGATGTCTACCTCTTCATCCTTCTCTTATGACCCAAACACCTCGTCATGACTGTTTTCTCATGGTATACTGCTCCGGTGTGGTTTCTTTACCACATCACAGCGACATATCCTGTGATTCGTCTTTCTGGTCCTTGATTGAACGAATAAGGGCTGGAATCTTAGCTGATTAGCTTATCAACAAGGCACATGTCTATGACCTACAACAGTCATACTGTGGTCGACTTGAAGTAGAATGGATAACGTCGACCTCTCTTACTAGAGCGCGTATAGTGTGGGGGATTCAAGATCCAGACTCGCAGAAGAGTTTTTTATTTGTCAATGTTTAAATATGAAAGATGTACGTGCTTAGGTTAGATCGTCTGTGCTCCGTTTATTACTTTTGTACACATCCAGTGGCCATTACACAATGGCATCTAGCAAGGAGCAATGACGTCCCATGGCGTCTTAATAGCATGCCCTGCGCGTGCCTGCACCCTGTTGTTCAGCAGTTGAGGACAGTACTTCCCTAGGTCCCACTCGCACCTTCGGGTCTATCTGTTTCTTGTGCAGAATGCTCCTTGTCACCTTGGGAACATTGATTCCTAAATAGGAAAATGCGGTGATCATCAAAAGTATTTTTTCATTGGCGTGCGGCCACACACAGTCATGTTGTAATGTCGTCCAGTGGTCACAGCCATGGGCATTGTTTGTGTGTATTCATACACTGTGCACATTAAGGTGGAAGTCTGTATGTACATATGGCGGATAAACGTGTTCGCGCATGTGTGTACGCACTCATTCCTGTGCAGGCATGCCTCAACGAACATGCTTACAAATGACCTGCATAATATGCGAAGAGATATGTATCTTTCCAAACTGAAATTTTAAGACGACGACGACGACGACGAAGAAATTGAAGAAGAAGAAGAAGAAGAAGAAGAAGAGAAGAGAAAGATGATGATGATGATGATGATGATGATGATGATGATGTATAATGATGATGATGATGATATGATTCATTCACATAGCATTGGTCAGTGTGAAGGCAGCCACACAACAGAATCCATCTAACTGCCCTGTGCATGGTCTCTTTCTTCACTCAAGACATCTCACCATTCACCGGTGATTCATCTTACTCGTCCTGCTGACCTGAATGAATACGTGAGGACTGAGACTGATTTACTTCCCTTTGTTTGCATTTACTTCCCTTTGTTTATTAACGTCATGTCTGCCAGCCACAGCAACTTCTGTCTGGACAGAGGAAGGACTTCTTTTCAGTGTGTGATCGAACACATAGTGCCCCATGTTTAGGGGGAGAGGGTGTTGGGAGTGGGACAGAGGGAGAGTAAAGGTTTCGGGGGGAACAAAAAAGGAGTGGGGACTGCATGGAGTGAGGATGCCTCTTATATATTTGATTGATAAAAAAAAAAACCCAGCGTAAGGAAGTGTTTGATTGAAGATGAATGTGATGGATGTTTATAGTAGGCTTTGTTGGGTTTTATTTTAGCGTGGTAACTGAGTCGATCTAGAACATTATTCGTCCTAACATCTGTTGGCCCACAACTTATTTCCCAACTGTGTATTTTGCTCCATTCCTTGACACTTAATATTCGTCGATTCATTTTTTTCCCTGTAGGTTCAACGAAAAGGGGCTGTAGGTCTGTTGAATTTAAAAATACTTAGTTAAGAGCCTGTCTGCAAAACGACGATACTCCGCGAAAGACTTGAGGAACGGTTGGCTTTCCCTGTGCATTTTAGACACGTGGAGCCGGGAAAAGTTATCTTTCTTCCTTGCAATCCGAAACCAGATCCGGGTGGGGTGGAATGGAAGGGTGGAAACTGTTGTTAAGATTCGAAGATGATGGATGTCAGTGGTGTGTTTGGAGCTTCAGTGCATTGTTGGTAGTTGAGTCTGCTTGGATATTGCCCGTCGCATCGGAACACAGACTGGAATAGTGACATTTCATCAACTAGGCCAACACTGTTAGTTTCCCTGGGAGTGAATGTTTGCGTTACGTACGTTTGTGTGTGCTCATGCGTTTTGTCTGTCTATCTGTGTCTGTCGGTCTGTCTGTCTGGCTTTGTCTCTGTCTGTCTGCCTCTCCGCACACACACACACACACACACACACACACACACACACACACACACACACACACACACACACAAACACATATATATATATACGTGTGTGTATGTGTGTGTGTGTGTGTGTGTGTGTGTGTGTGTGTGTGTGTGTGTGTGTGTGTGTGTGCGTGTCCTAGAGACTAACACATAGATACAGAAATGATGAAAGAAGGAAATGAAGGGCAAGATAAATAAGGCTGAAGTTATTCTTTCAGCACATATCATTTCTCTACTCCGAGACGGACTACCCTTCAATTCACGTGGCCAAGTGGTTCATCATATTTGTCCTGACATGAAGGAATAGAGGACAACGAAGACGGAATGACTTTTTCATACATGCTTAGAATGTATCCGTCAGTGGCAGCCACTGTCTGAATGAAGGACTTTCTGAGTGGATGGTTCTCCACAATGCCAGACTTAGCATGGAGAACTTTCGACCAAAGAGGGCGCACTTGAACCGTTTGAGTCCTTGTTGAAGACGTTTGTTGTAACTCTGCGCGGGGTGCCTATTTTGAACTTGGAAAGCACGGTTAGAGGTGTAGGCCAGTCACACACCACTGCAAGTCCATGAAGTAGACCTGTTCGCTCTCTGCGCCAGTCAAAACCATTTTTGTCTTTAGGCCTGTAGGATGATAAAGACGTAACTATAACAAATGGTTAATATTAAAGTGGTCATATTCTTCCATGTCAAACATGCTGTCTGCCACACAATACGGACCAAACTAACGCGCTATCAACAGATTCTGAATGCCGAATGGACAGCAGTAGCAAATCAGTGTTTGTAGTCAAAATGTTGAAGATGTATAGTTTTTGTTCCTGTTTTCATCCAATAGTAGACCAGATGCCATTTCCTTACAGAGCTCTGTTACACGTTCTCTCACTGCTTGCTGAAGCTTTTCGTATCCATTCGCAGAATGATTACATCCAGGTTTAACATGGAACACTGCAATAACTTTCCCACCGTTGTGCGGTTGGGACTGTTAAACATTATACTGACATTACCAGAACGACAAGACATCGAACTGGGGAGAGAAACTGCCGTTTTTTCGTGCTGGACGCGGGCAAAATTCAAACTCGCGGCTGTACTCTGCCACTGAGCAAAGAAGGCAACTTATTTGTAGCTTGGGAGACTGCCATTACCTATGTCATTTTTAAAGAACCCTAACAAGTGTTTAGTAGGATGTAGAATCGGGTACGACCTCAACATCGTATTCCATTTCCAGTTGTCTCGTGTGGGACAGACACTGTATCGTGCACCAGCTTCCAAAGGCCCTAGGGAGTTGTTTATTGGTTGTGGGCTATGAGCCGGCCACTATATTCTAATTCCGTTTCCAGGGGTCTTAATAATTGCTAATAGTCTGAAGGTTGAGGGACAGACACTATGTCGTCTACCAGCTTTCAAAGGCTCTAGGGAGGTGTTCAATGGTTTCAGACTATAAGACAGCCGCCATATCCTATATCCGTTTCCAGCGGCCCTTAAAGAGTGATTATAGACTGTATGTTTGGGGAAGCCACTATACCCGTTTCAAGGCACCTTGATGCCTGTGTGTTTCAGGTTTGGGACCTACGCAGGTTATAATACATTCTGGGGACCGTTTTCAGTTATTCATTAGATGGGGATTGCGTTGCCTATTTGGATAAAAAAAACGAAGTACTGCGGCTACGTAATCCATTGCGTCCAGAATGCACGTTCATCGGATGTGGATAGGGTTCGTCCGTTTGAAAAATGTCCTGCAGGGTTTGGAACGGACGGCTCGAAACTGACTCAATACCCCATTCTAAACGTATGGACAGAGACAATACTTTTGCCATTGGGATTGGACTATCCTTCTCAACCATAAGGTTGAAACGCGTAATGGTATATTTAGGAAGATGTGTTTTTTTCTGTCTTGAGTAGGGTGCAAAAAACATCCCAAGTGAGAACTGTTCTGGAGAGCTAATTATGACGGGTGTCAAGGTTTCCATGTTGTCTGTGTTCAGTGGACAACTATGGTTGTATGACTAGAATAATGAACTTTTTTCTGAACAGTGATGCAGAATATCAAATGGTCATCTGAACGTCAATCCATAAATGCTGTAGTCACCTTGACATTCGCATGTGAATACTGAATGCTGTTGTGGTTGTAGCACCAACATATAAAAATCAAAATGCTTCTGCTACATAATTCATTGCGTCCAGAATGCACTTACGCATTTAAGTTTGTGTGTCCGTTCGTGCGTGTATGCGTGCATACGTGCGTGTGCGCGCAGGCGCGCGGGTGCGTGTGTGTATAGACTGTGTAAGTGTGCACGCGCTTGCGTGCGTCTCTCTCTCTCTCTCTCTCTCTCTCTCTCTCTCTCTCTTGTGCCTGAATATATGTACCTGTCCATCTGTGTTAGGTACAGTTATCACAGGGGTCATTAAATCTCGCCGGAGTCTGCTTAAAATATCTGTCTTAAACATTTGTAATGAAAAACTGAAGGACGGGGACGGAGAATTAATCACTGCCGAACATGTGACTCCCCCCTCCCCTCCCCCGTCCCTCCCAGTGCGTACTCTTTCTCTTTTCAATGACTGGAAGCCCTTGTGCATTGATTCCTCTTGTTCGCCCTGACCTCAACGACTAGAAGAACACCGAAGTTGATTTATCTCCCCATGTTAAGTACTTGTCTGCGAGTAACAGTTCCTGTCTGGATAGATGAAGAACTTTGTGATGGGATGTCTTTCTTCAGGGTGTGACAGAGCACATAAGGCTTTCTGTTAG
>CM065723.1:40127428-40129928 GCA_033310375.1 Conus canariensis | reverse complement strand
CACAACTGTAAGCATGTCATGGTCCGTTCGAATGGTACATTATCTGAATTAGAACATGTCAAATGCATGAACTGAAGTGTCGTATTGTGAAGGCAACATCAGCATTCAATCAGCTGGACAAAATATGGAACAGCAAGAAACTCATCCTTGGAATCAAATTGAAGTTTTATTACTCCAGTGTGATTTCAATGCTGCTATATGGCTGTGAAACCTGGCAACTGAAGGAGAAAAAACTCGACGCTTTTGACACTAAGTGCCTACGTAGGATCTTGGGCATCAAATGGCCAGACTTTATACCAAATGAAGAGGTCAGGGAGAGGTCCAAACAGTTCCCTGTGTCAACTATCATCTGCAGACGGCGCCTCCGCTGGCTGGGTCATATCTTGACATTACCCTCGTCACGACGTGCAAACCAAGCCATTAAACGGACCCCAGCAGGCCAGAGAAAAAGAGGACGACCCAGGATGAGCTGGCGACAGACAGTGGAGAGAGACCTCAGACTCGTTGACAGAGGATGGAGTGGCACTAGCAAACTGGCTGAGGACCGTGCACAGTGGAGCGCCTTGACTGACTCATGCGTCGCAAGACGCTGTAGCATTAAAGTCTAAGTAAGTAAGTAAATGCATTTATACTTGACCTTGGGACAGAACTAGTGATTCTTTCAGCTGAATACCTTTTAAACGTTTTGCCCAACTTTGCGCTAGTTTTGTGTTGGCTCTTTCATGAACATGGATTTTATGTGAAGACACCCACGGAATAAAGTTCCACGCAACTCTCTCGAAGGTAGGAATGGTGGTATATAACTGATTTCAGATCTTGTTATAAGATCGTGCCTCACTGCAGACTTTACCTTGCTTGGAATGATTTCGAATCGAGGCAGAAATGTATTTGAAGAGCCTACTGTGAAAATGTCAAGTAAACAATACTGGACCATCAGAACGGATTCATGTTCTCCAAATATTCAACTGTTATTAAAGAAGCAGTAATAAAAGATTGCAAAAGCTTCTTAGCCATCCAAGAGGGAGTTCTCAGTAAATATTTTGAGATGATCAAGGCAATTTGTGAGTAGATACACGCGTGCGTGTGTTTGTGTGTGTGTGTATGTGTGTGTGTGTGTGTGTGTGTGTGTGTGTGTGTGCGTGCGGCGCGCGCGCGCGCGCGCGCGCAGTGTGTGTGTGTGTGTGTGTGTGTGTGTGTGTGTGTGCACGCGCGCGCGTGCGCGCACATACGTCAGTACATATGTACATGACATATATCAAAGCGATAAGATGCTAAAGAAAAGAAAACCAACAACCCGTTTTATCTCCCAAGTGCATGTGTTCATTAGAAACTGTAATCTGGGTCGCTCTTCACTGCATGTAGTCAGCAGTTCATCTTGTGTGCTTTGATCTGAAGAAATACAAGAGGCCTTAATCCCCTTCATCTGCGAAGCATATGTCTGAGAGTGACAACACTGTATGGTGAACTTTCTGGCTGTACAGGTCTACTGAGTGTGTGACTGGGCATCCACAGTTTGGGGGCTGAAAGAAAGGTTTTATTGTATTGATTATAAAAATTTAGAAAGAGAGGGGGTTAGTTACCAACAAGGACATTGACAAACAAAGCACAGGACAAGACACAATGCATTTCGACCTCTTGGGTCTTCTTCAGGCAAAAAACCAGATCACATTTAACATTTAGGACAGTACAAACAATGAACGAAGAGTGACTTATCTGTCCATGTGTTCAGAAAAAAATGGCCGCCAGACGGAAACGACAGAGGGGATTATGGGAGAGGAAAAGGAGGGGGGTGGGTGGAGGGAGGGGGGGGGGGAGTGAAACGATGGGGTTTGTAGGTTGTGTAGCTGGTTTAGTGGAGTGGTATGATATATTTGTGACGGTTGTGGTTAAGGATATATATATATATATATATATATATATAAATAAAATAAATTGATAATACAATAAAATATTATCAATATTATCATATTATCAATTTATTTTATTATATATATA
Organism: Conus canariensis; assembly: GCA_033310375.1. Lineage (NCBI taxonomy): Eukaryota > Metazoa > Mollusca > Gastropoda > Neogastropoda > Conidae > Conus > Conus canariensis. The sequence goes on along the minus strand of CM065723.1, from coordinate 40,127,933 downwards.
TATATATATATATAAATCCCCCGCCCCCCCCCCCCCCCCCCCCTTTATCACTATTATCAATCCACCTTAACCACAACCGTCACAAATATATCATACCACTCCACTAAACCAGCTACACAACCTACAAACTCCATCGTTTCACTCCTCCCCTCCCCCCACCCACCCTCCCTCCTTTTCCTCTCCCATAATCCCCTCTGTCGTTTCCGTCTGGCGGCCATTTTTTTTCTGAACACATGGACAGATAAGTCACTCTTCGTTCTTTGTTTGTACTGTCCTAAATGTTAAATGTGATCGGTTTTTTTTTTTTTTTTTTTGCCTGAAGAAGACCCAAGAGGTCGAAATTCATTGTGTCTTGTCCTGTGCTTTGTTTGTCAATGTCACTGGCGGTAACTAACCCCCTCTCTTTCTAAATTTTGTTTCGTTCTCTGCCCTCAGTCACTCCATTTTGAAACTGTATTGATTATGATTTAAAAAAAAAAAAATTTTCAACGCAGTTTTTTGTTGT
>CM065723.1:40114928-40119928 GCA_033310375.1 Conus canariensis | reverse complement strand
TTTTGTGTGGAACCTTGGTTACTGCATGCTGTCAACCAAACGAAGAAGTGCGATGGGGGAATACGGAAAAATCGTTTCGCGCGTTTAAAGAACAAGGCGTGTGCATGCGAGCGCAGGTGCGCGCGGGTTGTGTGTGTGTGTGTGTGTGTGTGTGTGTGTGTGTGTGTGTGAGAGAGAGAGAGAGAGAGAGAGAGAGAGAGAGAGAGAGAATGGGTGTTGGGTGGTGGGGTGACGGGGATGGGGAACAGAGTACGATCACCTGTGGAAGGTATATTGACTCGATGCTGTGATTTCTTTCATTAACGTCTTCCTTTTGTGTGTTCTCTTGTTTCTGTCTGTCAATATGTGTGTCTTGCCTTCTCGTGTGTCTTGCCTTCTCTGTGTGTCTTGCCTTCTCTGTGTGTCTTGCCTTCTCTGTGTGTCTTGCCTTCTCCCCTCTCAGGAAATATGGACAGATGTTTTGCACGCGCGCACGCGCGGGGTGTTGGTGTGTGTGTGTGTGTGTGTGTGGTGTGTGTGGTGTGTGTGTTGTGTGTGTGTGTGGTGTGTGTGTGCATGCGTGCGTGCGTGCGTGTATGTGTCTGTAGTGTGTGTGCGTGCGAGTCCGTGGGTGCGTGCGTGCGTGCGTGCGTGTGTGTGTGTGTGTGTGTGTGTGTGTGTGTGTGTGTGGTGTGTGTGTGTACTGGATGTCTGTGCTGACTAAATAGGAGAGTGATTTCTGTTTTTCCAAAGCTGACGTTTTTGCTTCTATGCCTCCACGAGTTAGCTCAGTACATGTGTGTAACAGGCACTCCTTGGAGGTCTTGATGAATGGGTCATTTTTCTCTGTACATGATGAGACATGTGGAGTGGGAGGGATTCATCCTCTGTTCCTGGCAGTCAGGACACGGATTGGTGGAAAGGTCATTTGGCTGAGGTCGATATTGATGGGTGGCGGTGGTAAATCTGGGCTGTCTGTGTTCTGTTGGTCGTTCAGTCTGTTTGAATTATTCCTTGTTATACTACAAACTGATGCATTTCAGTGACATTTTATCTTCGACGCTCGCGTGTTTATATTCGAGCATTGCCCTTGCACGGGCGTTTGTATATGTGAGTGTGAATATGTGTGAGTGTATGATTGAGTGAGTGAGTGAATGTGTTGTTTTGTTTGGTGTTTGGTGTTGTGGTGTGTGTGTGTGTGTGTGTGTGTGGCGCGCGCGCGCGCGTATGTGTGTGTGTGCATAAGGGGGGGGGGGGGAGAGAGAGAGAGAGAGAGAGAGCAAGCATATATGTGTGGCGGGTAGTCATACTCGTGTGTATACTACGTGATTTTGCTGGAGTATGTACATGCGTATGTGAATGAATGTACACGTTCGGTGGAGACGTCGAAATTCATATATAGAGAAACTGAATGAGGGAAATTTGTCATAGAAAACAATATGAAGGAAAAGAATACCTACAACTGATCTTATGCCCTGTGTGCCTTTGTTCGTTGGATTCTCCAAGACAGGTTAAAAATGAAGTGACTGAGGGCGGAAATTGAAGCAAAATTTAGACAGAGAAGGGGTTACTTACCTCCAAGAACATAGACAAACAAAGTGTATCCTGTACTTTGTCTATGTCCTTGGCGGTAACTAACCCCCCTCTCTTTTTAAATTGTTCTCCCAGATAGGTTTGTCCTTCGCTTCCAGGAGACAGGGGGGGGGGGGGGGGGGGGTTCATCTTCCTTCTCTGTTCTGACTGGAACGAGTACAGGCCTTCTGCATATTGGATGGGACATGTCTGGTAGAAACGACCATGTTTGGAAGACTGTTGGATCGGATACTTCCTTCCACTGTGTGGCACAGTTCTGCTGCATAGAAAAAATCAGTGCCTGCAGGTGCTCGTTGTTACGGGGCTGAAAGTGGTGGTGGATATTGATGCAGTGTTTGGGTGTGAGCTTAATGATTGTGTCTGCGGGGAAATGTTTCCACAGAATCATCTCATGTTTCCTCTGTTTTTCTTTCTTTCTTTCTTTCTTTTCTTTTTTTTTTTTCTTTTTTTTTTCTTTCTTATTTTGCTGTCCCATCTTCTGTGCCACTTCAGTGGCATTGCACTCTCGTCGGTCATTCTGAGCCCCCGTCCACAGCCACAGCCACAGCCACAGCCCGCCGCAGCCCCGTCACCGGCAATCCGCAGCGAGCAGTCAGTGTCAAGTCGTGAGGGAGCAACTCATCGGAGGAGACACTGCACTGCCGCCGGGTCACTTCGGTGGTGTTCAGTGGTGCCTGTTCTGATCCAACATACGCAGAACACACCTGCTAAAGCCCCCACTGACACACACCACACACACACACACACAGATAGATAGTTAGACAGGTAGACAGACAGACAGACAGGCAGACAGAGGTATCCATGGATTATACAGAATGTTTTATATAATTCTTTATGAAAACGGAAAACAATGAGAATTAAAAAGTAACCATGGCTGGTATAAGAAATGGGTAAGCGAACGCCAGTTCCATTAACGGAGAAAATGACGTACATCGCTGACGTATATCTAAGTTGACGTATGACACCAGAGATCTTCTAGAAAGCTCGGCTTAGTATTGTCAAACACAATGGACATCACGGGGATTTCAGTTTTCATTACTTGGGCAGTAAGAGTTTTCTGTCTCCTCTATAGACCATAACAGGAAATCTCTTTGGATCAAAAAGCCACGTACCACAAGAGCAAAAATATGCAATTGGCCTACATTCTGTTAAAATGGATGAATGTAGGAACCTGAAAAAATAGATATCACTAAATCTGAATATGAATGCCACCATCAGAAAGAGCAGAAAAACGGCAATCATACGGCGCAAAAAATACCACAATCGAACGTCTGGAGAGGAAGTTAGATTTTTTAAGTGATTAAATTTTGGCCCTAGTTTCCCAGTTGAAATGCACTTGAGGTCTGTGAGTGCAAAACAAAGTCTCTGAGTAGACATCAGGGTCACGTGATCTCAAAATTCTAAGGTTACGAGAGGTTACGTCAACAGATCAAGCATCTTTTTTTCAACACAAAACTTTTACCTTCAGTTTCAAGCCATTTTGTACGGCAAAAAATCATGACAGAGACACGCTGTCTGCGAACTGTGTGGGCGATAATGATGATGATAAAGGGAATACAGGTGCAAAATAAATGTGCGTAAATATCTTGATATAACGGTTTTACCAGAAGAAATAAAACTTAAGACTGTGGAGGGTCGAGAAATCACTTCCACGGGTAAAACATCTGATACCTTCCTCAGCCCCGCACGAACACCTGTCACAGACAGAGTACCGTTCTTTTCATCCACCAATCAAACGACGTTGCTATTCATAGTTCAAGAGGTGGGGCGGGGTGGAGAAACGATGGCTCTACACAATTAGATAACATTAGGACATTCCTACATACAGCGCAAGAGGCAGGGAAAGGGGAGGCGAACAACAGCTCTACACAATAAGTGTAGATTTCTCTTCTGAGCTCTAAACCTTTAAAACAACATTCATCTTGTTTGTACGAAAAATGAGGCGTGTCTTTAAACGAAGGAAAGGAATTAGACTGGAAACCATCGAAACTTCGTCTTTGTTTTTTCTTCGCACTCTTTTATATGACAGACAACGTGGTTCATTGTTTGTAAAATTCCACGCTATTGGTACCCGATGATAGCGCTAGCCACTTGCACCCAAGCAACCAAACCAACCAATCAAACTTCTACGTCACCGTCAGCACTTGAAGGTAACCACAAGGCGCCGGTCAGTCTAGGCTCTTGTTTGCACGTGCACCACTATAAATGGCTGGGTCAACACTGACAGTCTGCTCCTGTGAGGGGTCAAGAGGTCTGACTGAGAAACACAAGAAAAGATGAAAATAACGTCGGAGAAAGCGACGTACATCATGCACGCTTAAGTCATTATCTCCTGGAATGAAAAGGGTGTATTTCTTTGGATACTGTTGATTTGTTGTTTTTTTTGTGTTCAAAATTGGAATATCCTGTGCCGTGAATTCACGTGTGACAGGGGTATCTAAACCGTCAGTGGTGTTGTATTGTCAATACTACCTGTACTGTCGGGATTTCTGGTAAAAAGAGGACACATTGCGGGTTCGAATCCCGGCAGCGCCAAGAAAAAGGGAAGAAAAATAGCTGGAGAAAGGTATCTGGAAGCCATGACCTGGGATGCGGCCCGACCTCCTTAGAGTGTAAGGAGTTCAGGTCCGAAACACTTGTCTGGGGGGGGGGGGGGGGGGGTTCTTCTAGTTCTCTGAACACCTGCTGTCAACCTCTCCCAAGAGTATCTTCCTTCAGCGTGACTAGTCTAGTTATGAAGGCATGCTCATTTTATGCAGGATAATCATTGCATAATACAACATGTCCAGTGGCGTACTCATAACCTTCTTTAGCTACAATTTACATAAATTCCTTCAACACTGACATTCTCTTAAACCCAGATCAAGACCCCTGTTCAGCATAGGAAGTCAAACATCGACTTTACATTCGATCGCGGAAGTGTGACCGCAGGAGAAGAAGGGGAGAGAAGGAGTGAGGGGAGCAGTTGGTTATATTCAGATTCAACGATGACATGACAGACCTGGATAATTACCCCAGGAAAGAGGAGGCAGGGGTCCCGTCTTCTACCACACCCAACCACCAGAGCGACAACACGTTAAGACGAACACTACAAGTAGCAATGGTCATATTTGGCGTCAAAGCGATTCGAACTCACAACATTTCACACACCCAATTTGGTGCTCTAATCACTGGTGTCATCTGGGCAACCAGGAGAAGTAAGGAAGGGGCATATCTTAAAAAGCAAATGTGTACGTCACGTGATATGTCACGCGGGTTTTGATCTCACTCCGAAAATAGCCATGCGTGCCGCAAGAAATGGACAGCTTGCATTTCGTATTCATCTCCTCGTGATCAAACTAAATTGGTGGCTATTTTGGGAAGGCGATGTATACATCATGGCCGTCGTTCTTGCGTGTTCTATCCGATTTAGCAAGGTTGAGGGAAAG
>CM065723.1:40107428-40112428 GCA_033310375.1 Conus canariensis | reverse complement strand
AGAGGTGGAGGAAAGGGGTGGTGGTGAGGGAGAAAGCAGACTTCGGTCCGAAGACGTCCATGAGAGCCTCAGGCTGACAGGACGTTATTTTCACCATTCATGTGTGTCAAGTGGACGAGGGGACTTTGGTCAGAGTTCTGGGTGACATCAAAGTTCAAGAAGTAAAAATCAAGTTTGAACAGATGCAAATCGCCGTGGCTCTGTGAAAAAGAAAAAAATTTTTGGAGGTGAAAAAGATAATTTTTGTCCTGGAATTAGGGGTCAGAAAATTACTTCAATGCGATACGTCAGCAAAAATAGCAGAATCATGCATGACATGTGGACTCCTTGTGCTTCTATGCCATGGGAAAAGTCGAGCAGACGACAGGAAAATGAAAGGTCATGCGCATCGTGCTTGCATAGAAAAAGGAACGGACATGATACCCACCTCAGAGTCAGGTATGGTATGGGTCAAGGGCTGGACTGTGCGATGGATATGTCTTGCTACTGCCTGGTCTTCTGAGAAAAGCCAGGTGCAGCTTTGACTGTATTAGAGAATGTATAGCGTTTTGGGCCTGAACTGTAACCGTGGACTCGGACCTGAACATTTGGTCTCTAGAAAGGGAGAAAACTCATAAAGAAGGAGACACGACCGGCAGTGTGTGTACGAGGGTACATTGAACTTTGGATGGGCTATGATGACTGTCTAAGGTTCCAATCCACTGATTACATTTCTAACCCCAACCAGCTCTCTGTCTCTGTCTGTCTGTCTGTCTGTCTCTCTCTCTCTCTCACTCCTCTCTCTCTCTCCACAAACACAGCACCACACACACACACACACACACACACACACACACACACACACACACACACACACACACACACACACGTACCAGCTGGCCTGTTCTGCTCAAGGGAATAACGCGAGAAGGGGAAGGGTAGACAGTTATGACATTGGTCGTCATCGCTATTTTCCTCTGTGGTAGTGTAGACATTGCATGGAAGTAAAGAAATAATGAAAAGATAAGAAAATTCAGATAAAATAAGGTACCATACGTCAATTTACTTTATAAATCTTTTGAGCCAGGAATTATCACGTAACTAACCAAGTAAATTCCAGAATCTGTTCAAGTACATGGAACCAACACTTCCTCCATGATCAAGGTGACACTCGGTGTAATCAGACGGCAAATATTTCACCCATCATAAGTCATCAAGATCGACAGATGATTAAGGACTGATGTTGGATGGACTTGGATGCGCCCTCTGGAGGAGCTCGCTCACTCATGCTGGCTCCGCATCAAGGCAATGATCGTCGTCAGCTGGGGACTTAGTAGGTATTGTCCTGTGTATGCTGAACAAGAACGAAGGCTACTTAACATCACCGACGTGATTCTGCAACGGTGCGGTGTCTCGTCTGGTAAGTTGCCTCATGACGGTCTGAAATTGATTGCTCCCAGTTGACTGCCAGTTTTGAGTCTATGACAGGACAAATTGGGAGTAGCTGTGTGGGTGGAAAGGGGAGGGGGGTGGTAAACCAGGAATAATCACCACTGGGTGTGCATGGAGGAAGAGACACAGCAAAGAAGAAAAATATTTTCCCTGATAACCCCAACAAAACATAGAATATCCAACCTCCCCAAGATGGGACAGACGAGATCTTGGTGGGTGACAAACGAATTTCTTTATGTCCACGTCGTATGACAGCAGCGATTTCAATCAGCAAAACGGCCAGTCCAGAAAACATTCGTTTGCAGCCAGTCTGAAAGGGTTTCGTCATTTTCCCTGAGCAAGGCCAAATGTCAAGTCCCTGGCAACGTCCGCTCTGACGATCAAGATGACTTCACAGTGCTCCTCCTGCACGAGTGATGGGATGAGCTGACATGGCGGAAAACTGGCCCCGTGGATGATGGCGCATTCGCCCAGGAAGGGAGAGAATCCCGTGCCTGTGATTGATTCTCACATGGTATGGGTTATCATCTTCCCTCTTTCCACCAGACCTAAAGTGTTGGTCTGAATGCTAGTCCTTTGGATGACACAACAAACCAAAATCGTCTGTATTGCATGAACTTATGGCACATATAAGAAGTTAAGGAAAAAGAGGGAGATCTCTGGACAAAATTATATTGAAAAATCTACTTTGAAAATTCAGTAAAGACTTATGCAGACCGGGAGAAAAAAAACAAACAAAAAAAATTTTGGTGGCGCTGCAGAACGGTGATGTAAACTTCTTACGGAGAACGACCTGAATCTCCCATAGAAATATCTGTTTGAATGACGACCTTTTATGAAACAATACAATACAATACATACAATAATTCTGGACAGGAAAGGGAGAGGAGGGCGAGGGAGAAAAAGTAAAGCAGACACAGGCACAGAGTTGGTGCTTTAAACACAACGTAGTGGGAAAAGGCAGTGTGTAAAAAGGGAGGGGAGGCAAATGGAAGAATGGGGGGAGGGGGGGGGGGGGGGGGCGGGGAGGGGGGAGGAGGGGGGGGGAGGTCTGGGGTCTGGCGTAAACGAAAAACAAAAAGTTGACTTGGTCATTATCAACCAGCCCAGGGTGACCTGCATGGCCATACGAACAATCAAAGGTTGATATCTGTAGATTCAAAACTGACCAATTCCCACAGGAAAATCGTTCGCAAACGAGGGACGAAAAAGTTTCCGAAAGTGGACGCATTCTTTTTATCTGTGGAAAGGTATGCTATTATGATTTACGGCCTTAGCAAAATAAAGCATTTGACCTTTTAGCTAACCACATAGGACATTTCAAATCAGCATTGATAGTTGAAAGAATGAATAATGAATTGCAGCAAATAAAATGATTAAATCAAACTCCAATCATTTTCAAAAGACATATGCGCCAGTATGGATCAAAGCAGACACTCCTGGACAAAAAAGACCGACAAAATGACTGACAAACAAAGACAGACATCTGAGTAGACCACAACTGTACAAGAAAAGAAATCACAACTTTTTTTTTCCGTTTTTTGCTATCCATCACTTTAACACTTCGTATCAACGTTTTTACCCAAAACACATTTCTTTACAAAGAACAATTTGTATCATCTAAGAATAATGGGGAAACAAAGCCAGCCTGAGTATCATGGAATATGTTTGTGTATGTGTATACATACATGTATATATATGTATGTATGTGCCACAAAAATTGTCGTTGAGGCCTTACAGAATGTGTATGTGACAGAATCATTTTTGGAACTTGTACCGAGTAGAATATGCTTTCCCCCAAAAAAAAACAACAACTGCTTTTGAAGCTTGAACAATATAGACGTGTCACAAAAAAACTGTTGTTGAAGTGTTACAGAATACATGTGTCTAACGTTGTCGCTGAAACATAATACAATGCATGCGTTACAAAAAATGGTTATTAAAGTATGTGCAGAAACCATGTTTTCTCAAAAACTGTTATTGAAGAATATATATTATGATGTCACTCCAGCTGTAACTGGAGTGTGTACAGAACATATCTGTCACAACATCTGCTGTTGAAGAATATATATTATGATGTCACTCCAGCTGTAACTGGAGTGTGTACAGAACATATCTGTCACAAAACCTGCTGTTGAAGCATGAACAGAATACTATGTGTTACAAAAACTGTTATTGAGGTGACCACAAAATAAATACTGCACAAGAATATGAAGTATATACAGAATGTGTGCTGCAACAAAAACCCTTTTTGAAGCATGTATAGAATAGGTGTTACAGAGAGTGTTATTGAAGTATGTGCAGAGTACATAATGTCACAAAAAATAATTGTTTAAGCACAAACACAGTACATGGTGTTATCAAAACTCTCATTGAAGCATCTCCAGAATATATGTTGTAACAAAAAGTGCTGAGTTGAGAAAGGGATGTTGAAGCATGCAGAGATTATATGTGATCGCAGAAACTGTTCTTGAACGGTTTCAGAACCCATGGTACAATAACATCTTTTTGTTGAAGCACTAACATAGTAAACTATGCCACATGGACTGTTATTAAACGCTGAGCAGAGTATATTTTCCTCTGCGTCTTTGGTCAAGAATCTAGAGTGATCCACGTCTGTGACATACGGCTGGACTTGAAGACTCCTTTTCCCCCGATGAGAGGATATATTATTACAACAGCCAGTGCCTGGCAGATCAGGTCGCTCAGTGCTACAACTTCACTAACAGGGGTCGGGAAGGGGCGGATGGAACAGGGGTCGAGAAGGGGCGGATGGAAGTCATATCTACAGGGAAAGCGATTCGTGTCATTTAGTTTACACTTTGAAATATATTACTGGACCACTGCGTTGTTGGCGTAAAAGTTACTGCTGATAAACTCTGAAGGAACGTTGGACTCCAGGACTCCCATGTGTGGACACTGAACCCTTAACATGGTGAAGGAGAGTGTGAACTCCAGACTCCTGTGTGTGGACACTGAAATTTCAATACTATGTGGGAGCTTAGATTTACACATCTGTAACCAGAACGTTTTGTTTAAGCTTTTTCTTTGCCTGTGAGGGCAAACTTACTTCTGGCAGACCCAATCGCTCCGTGCTACAACTTCACTAACAGGGGGCGGGAATGAGAGAGTCTGCAATATATTATGAGAGGAGATGTGGCAGAAAAAAGGGTTGTTTGTTTTTCAGTCTAGATAGCCGAGGCTGTAACATAACCCTTTCCCTTAGTATTCTTAGGTATGACGAATCAGGTTTTACCCTACGATGCTGAAAGTCCATGGCTGTATAGGCTCAGTAAAGTGATTTTTGTATGCGGACTCACGCGCACGGTCCTTCGGGGTGGGGGTGTTGTTTCATTGTTGGCCAGCCGAGAGGATTCCAGTTTGACACAGTCTCTGTATGGCTGGGAAAAACTTGGGCGGAATTAGCAAAAATCGTACTGTGGCAACAATAAAGCGACTTGCCGTAAACATGGCAGCAAGATGAACAAGGAGATAACAACAATAGAGAACCTGGTAATTAACGATCAATGTAAAATTGAACAAGAAAGTGGTAACAATATATCCACTAG
>CM065723.1:40092428-40102428 GCA_033310375.1 Conus canariensis | reverse complement strand
CTCTACGTTGCCAAAACAGAGGCAATAATAAGAATAAGCAACCATAATGCCTGATGAGCATGACGAAACATCGCGTACACAGCTCTTACATTCTTCTAATGACAGACCCGGGTCAAGGAAAGGGGTAGGAAGGGCAGAGAGAGAGAGAGAGAGAGAGAGAGAGAGAGAGAGAGAGAAGAGAGAGAGACATACAGACAAACGGACAGACAGAGAGGGAGAGAGAGATTGAGGTAGAGATGAGGCAGGGATGTGCTAACTAAACCCAGAAAATATGGAACATCGATACAAGAATGTACAAATCATTTTGTAAATCAATGTAAAGATGACAGTTTAAGCTTCCATGACAGTTATTATGAAATTGTTCTCAGTCGGACCAGACGTCGACCCTTTTGTGTAAGTAAAATCAAACTGAATAACATAACAATTGCTGTTACACTAGTTGGAGATCAAGAAATATAGCATTCAATGAAAAAACAAACAAAACAAAAACCGCCCCGTCCCTCATAAGACTAAACAATGTAATGTTCATGTAGGCCAAATGCTTGTCAAATCGTCAAAATGATCATCGCATTTACCATCGCATTAACACACACACACACGCGCGCGCGCGCACGCACATACACACACACATTGCACACACACACACATACGCATGCACGCTCACACATACACACACACACACACATGCACGCACGCACGCACGCACGCACACACCACACACACACACACACACACACACACACACACACACACACACACACACCACCACGCCCACACACACACACACGCACACGTACATACACAATCATACGTGTTTGTTTGTTAGTTTGTTGTTGTTTTTTCTCTCGGCTAATAACACTTATAGTGAATAGACGTTAAAGTAAAGAACTAAGTAACACACACACACACACACACACACACACACACACACACACACACACACACACACGCACACACACACGGTGTAGACATACACAGAATAGATATAGACCCATCCTGCAGGAGTAGGGGCGTCGGGATGGGGAAACAACGTGGGATGAAGGGAGGGGCGGTGTGTGTGGGGAGGCGTGATCAGTGCTGAGTGAAAAAAGGGGTAAAAACAGAATTACTGCGCCGTCATACAAAAGAAGACACAAACTGGAAAACAAACACAACGCTTTTCGATCTCTTTGGTCTTCTTCAGGCAAGCTGAATGTCACTAAAGACAAAGCAAACGAAGGAAGAACCGACAGTCATTTATTTCTGCGACCTGGATGCAAATTTTGGTCTCAGGTGAACGACCAAAACCACAGACTGATTCTAGAGAGACAATGCTGTTCTAAGGATTTTGTTCCGGCAGAAGAAATCCGGAGAATACACTCATCTGATTAAGAACGGAGATTTGGAGATGGAATGTAGAGAGTAAAATGTCAGATGGTCAGGGCCAGTGCCAGCAAGAGATGAGAAACAGCTGAAAAAAGACTTTGTGAAATTCTCGGCTTAACAAGCAGTGTAACGCAGGCCTAGTGCCCACGAAACCAAGACCCACACCCTTTCCCACTCTTACTCTAACACTAACCCACTAACACAGTTTAATTTCCAACATTTAATGACACTTACTTAGATTAACAGTTAAACCAAGCTTTATTGCCGTATCGTGTAAAGTATGTAACTGATGTTGAAGGCCCACAACGGAGTCGGAGAATAAAATTATGTCATCTGCAAACACCAGAATAACAAGTTCTAAGAAATCTGGTAAGAGCTGAAACCCGTGTTTCCCTTTTCTAATTATATCTTCTGCTAACTCATTAATGAATATGGAGAACAGAACTGGACTGCAAATTTCCCCTTGCTTTAACCCAGTTGGACAGCTAAATGCTTCACCTAATCTGTTGCCATTTCTCACTCTTGCTTTGACTACATTATACATGCTAGTTAAAGCTCGATACATTTTCCCATCAATTCCTTTTTCCTTCAAAATAGACCATAAATTATTACGTATAACCGAGTCAAAAGCTTTCTTAAAGTCAATAAATGCAACATACAGTTTCTTATGCAATAATAATTGTTTTTGAATGAAAGAGTATAATGTAAATATATAGTCAGTTGTACTATAATTTTTCCTAAAGCGAGCTTGACAATCATTGATAACGTTATTTTCCTCTATCTACTTTGTTAACCTAGCGTTTAGTATATGGCTGTAAATTTTGCTGCAGATGTTCAGTAGGGAAATTCCCCTATAGTTATCTGGTAAATTAGTGTCACCCTTTTTAAAGAGTGGTTGTATTATTGCTTCTGTCCACTGTAAAGGATACTTCCCCGAAGCAAATAAGACATTGAATAAAATAACTAAAAAGGGAGCAATAGTACAGATCGAATTTTTAGATATTTCCCCAATAATTCCGTCGGGCCCTGCTGCTTTTCCATTCTTCAAGGAGCGGACAGCTGTGTACACCTCAGATTCAGTGATTTCGCATCCAAGAGTCTCTGTGCTGAAGTGATTAAAGCATTCACTCTGCTGGGACTCGTTTTCATTGTTAGCGTTTTCTACATTGTCTATATTTACATCAGACTGAAATACTGTCACAAAAATGGTTGTACCAGGCTTCTTCAGAAATAGCATTTGTAGCAGGTTTCTTATACATACAGGACTTAATTTTATTCCAAAAGCCAGAAGAGTTGTTAATATTTTCATTGAGAGATTCTAAAACTTCTTGCTGATGTTGTTTTTGTTTATATTCTAATAACCTTTTGTAATCTCCACGTTTTTGGTTGTAATCTACCCTTAACCTCTCTTCTTTGTCAACATTTTCAATATTGTCTGTCTTCGATATCCTTATTTGTACGAACACAATATAACTGTCGCAGATCGTGTCTGAGCTCCTTTCTGTGCTGCCGACATTCTTTGTCAAACCATACATTTGATTTTTCTTTACCAACTACAATAGTTTTCTTCATACATTGACTAGCAGAAAGTAACGCATCATTAAAAATGTCAACGGCTTTGTTTACGTCATCGTGAACAACAAGAGTAGCATTTTCCAAGCGGAGCTTGAAATCGTCTGATTCAGTATTTTCTCTAAACTCTTCAATTTTACTTCCATCCCAAATTAATTTCTCAAATGCGTGCGATTCTTCTGGTAAAGTATCATTAGTGGAGCTGCTAAATTGTGACTTCAATATGACTTCTACAGGCATATGTTTTGACTCTATTCTTGGTCTGACATGCAAAGATACACAGTGACTAATTAAACGCTTTGACATTATGGCATAGTCAACAATGCTACATCCAGTCGGAAAAATGTATGTAAAGTTGCCAAGATCAATATCGCCTTTAACGGCCCCATTCAAAATGGATAACTCAAAACAATCACAAACATTCAACAAATATATACCAAATTCATTTAAAACAGTGTCTTTAGACGTGCGAAAAGACGCTTGATCATCACCCCCCTTCCAAATCGCAGCGTCGTCCCCTTCATCATCCCTCTCACACATGTTCTCTCCCCCAGTTCGTGCGTTGAAATCGCCCAGAAGAAAAAGTGGTACATTTCCAAACGTTTCCATCAGATCTAGGATACACTGTTCTAAGAGGGCCACGCCACTGGATATTTCAGTGTCCTGATAATACTGAGAATTCATGGGTGGAATATACGTTCCGATCAAAATTGTAGGAGATACTGTGTTAAACAATTCTTTAGCCATTTTCATAACTATTATATTGTCATATTCAACAAACACTTGTTCCACATAGGCTGCTAATTCCTTTTTGACAAGAAGAGTCAAACCACCCGATAATCTGGCTGTTATACCGTCGGATAGCTTCACACCAGGAATTATGAAAGATTTAAAACTAGGAAATATATGGTCTGGAAAGTGAGTAGCAAAAGTTTCTACAAGCAAACAAAAATCAAAGCTACTTAAATAAGATCGAAGATCGTTATCAAAAACATGTGACAGTCCTTCAATGTTGTAAGTCACGAATTTAGGAGTTTTTGCGATATGGGCCTGGCTGAATCCCTATGCAGTATCTGGATTGACAGGTAAAGAGTCTTTATTGGTCACTTCATGGATTGTGGCTTGGCGTTTACTTGCCACACTGGTACACGAGGCACTTCTCGGTCTATTGTCAGGTCCTCGTTAGAGAGAGAGAGAGAGAGAGAGAGAGGAGAGAGAGAGAGAGAGAGAGAGGGGAGAGAGAGAGTGTCTGTGTGAGTATGAATGTGTTGGTGTGTGTGTGTGTGTGTGTGTGTGTGTGTACGAGCTTGCGTCCGTACATCTGTGCGTGCATCCGTCCATGCATGCGTGCGTGCATGCGAGCGTGCGTGTGTGTGTATGTGTGTGCGCGCGCGCGCGCGTGAGAGAGAGAGAGAGAGAGTGTGTGTGTGTGTGTGTGTGCACGCGCGCGCGCGCGCGCGTGTGTGTGTGTATGTGTGTGTGTGTGTGTGTGTGTGTGTGTGTGTGTGTGTGTGTGTGTGTTTCCAGCTGCAAAGGCATGAGAATGGTCCACAAAAGTAGTGTAACGGTTCACGATTGAAAAGAGAGTAAACTAAAGTAGAGCCGAGGAAAGTGACCAGAAAAGATGAAGTTACCAGCACACAATTTCCGGAAACCAGATTCTCTCCCTTTATCGGCAAGTGCACGACCCAGCCTAGCCACCATCTCTCTCTCTCTCCCTCTACACACACACACACACACACACACACACACACACACACACACACACACACACACACACACACATACACACACACACACACACACACACTAGCATTGTCACCGTGACGGCACCTAAGTTATTTTATCACGAGTATCTTGTTATTAACTTGTCATCTGTATTTCGTAAAGTGCAGACAAGAAAAAACAAATCACGTTCAACATTTTTTGGGAAAATTCTATAAAGTTTAAAAGTTGCTCTGTGTGAACCATTATTTATAACCAGTCCACAGCCTATTTTGACTGAAATATGGCAACCTCAGCGATGTTTGTTGCAGACGTTTCTTGACGCAGATGATCACCGTGTCTTTAATAGGTTATCAGTGCGACGGAGCACGCTGTTGCTTAGATCAGGATTTTTGTATGAGTCTGTTCAGTGTCTCTTTTGGTTTCCAGATACCTTATCATTGTGTGCATCATTTAATTGAACAGTAAACAGGGCATCTATATTTAGTCAGTATTTGTCTGGTTGGGTTCCGGATAGATCATCGACTCATCTGTGAAGTCAGCAGACAGGCTAACATATTCCGAGAGAGAGAGAGAGAGAGAGAGAGAGAGAGAGAGAGAGAGAGAGAGAGAGAGAGAGAGAGAGGGAGGGAGGGAGGATGGGAATGGGGGGAACGGACCGGGACAATCGTCTTCGTAAATCGGCGCACGCTAAAACGATTCCAAAGCATGATGTATATTTCTCAAAGTTTGAAAAAAAAATCTTCTTCTTCTTCTCCTTCTCCCTTAACTCTCTGAAGAGTGACTGGAGCACCAAAATGAAGAACAGATCACAGGTACCTTCAGTTCTGTCAGCTTGTGCCAAGAGACTGGTCTCTGCAATTCTTATCCTAGTCAATTCTGCAGTGTGGTCAGTCGTTTTTCCCGTCTTCTCTCCCCTCTGATTCCCTCTCTCTCTACCATTTCCTCGGCAATTATTTCAGCAATACCACCGTATCTCGTTACGTGGCCATACCAACGCAATTTTCTTTTCTCACCTATAAAAATGCGATGCACAGAATTCTGTAGAAAGTGGTATCCTCATCAAGATTGTTTCCATCATCATACTTCACAATAATGATGTCTGTAAATGCTGATATTTTCAAGGATCCGTCTACAAATCGCTTTACATGTACTAATTTACTTGCTTTGTTCTTTGGGTTCAATGTCTTAATGGAATAGAATAATCAGAGCATTACTGAAGCAATTCTTGTCATATTTTTTTAGTCTTTTGTTATATGTGCTACCCTCTTCAGTCTGGGGCTTTGGCCTACACTGAACAAATCATTAGTATTCGTATTCGTATCCCTCTCTCTCTCTCTCTCTCTCTCTCTCTCTCTCTCTCCCCCCCCCCCCCTCCTTTTTTTTTTTTGGTTTTGTTTTGGCACGTGAGCTCGACAATGCTATAATGATGTTTTTGAAAGGCTAACATATAATCATCTCACCACAGCTTTGACTTAAGGGAAGAAAAAAACAAACAACAACAAAAAAAAACAGCGGGCGATGCAGTGCCGTTTAGCGAGAACTACACATCATTCCGGGCCTTTATTTCTTTAATACCACAGACCTTTATTTCAACACCACAGTCTTTGGTTTGTTTGCAGGTGGCGGTTTTGAGCGCGCGCGCGCTGTGTGTGTGTGTGTGTGTGTGTGTGTGTGTATGTGTGTGTGTGTGTGTGTGTGTGTGTGTGTGTGTGTGTGTGTGTGCACGCATGCGTTTCTCCTTTTGTTTGCTTTCTGTGCTTTTGGGAACGGCTTTTTTGTTTGTTTGCTATTGTTTTTGTTTGTTTTCCTCCCTATCGCCCTCCCCTCCTCCCTCCCCTCCTCTCTCTCTCTCTCTCTCTCTCTCCTCTCTCTCTCTCTCTCTCTCTCTCTCTCCCATTTTCTTTAGAAGATTGTAAACAAAAATTCTTCTCAGTATCTTGGTCACTAATATCATTTTCTTTTTGTCTTCTCTTGACTTCTGAACACTGCACCATAACTGCGTCAATCAACGCCCATCTTGCGCCGAACTGGATGAAGAAAAGTGGTTGCCTGTTCATTTTCGTTGTCGTGAGTCTTGTGTATCTTGCCTGAAGAAGACCTAAAAGGTCGAAACGCGTCGTGTTTTCGTCTTGTGATTCGTTTGTCTACGTTTTTTCGGCGGAGCCTTATAAACATTTTTTTTAGAAACTGCACCATAAGGTAATTTCATTTCTCGTTCAAGAACTGTCAGCTGAAGATTCTTCTTTTTTTCGGATGTGTTCCAGTTGCCTCGAGTACTCAGAACGGTGGGATAGTACAGCGACATCTGTATTTCAGTTCATTTTGCGTGTCCCCACCCCCTACCTTCCACCCTCACCCCTTTTTTCAACTTTTAGATATGTAGCGATCGATATGTGCGACAAGTTATTGACTAAAATACTTATAATAATAATTTTTGGTTACAATCATCTAAAGAAGACGAAAGGGAGAGAGAGAGATACGGATACGGATACGGAAAGTTTACTCATGTTCAGGCCATTGCCCCTCATGAAGGGGTGTATATACAAACAATTGTCCAATCTGGCATTTAGAATCAATGACATCATTCGTAATACACTTTGCAATAATTTCAAGAGATGAGAATAGAACGCAATTTTAAAGCCTTGTACAAGGAGAGAGAGAGAGAGAGAGAGAGAGAGAGAGAGAGAGAGAGAGAGAGAGAGAGAGAGAGAGAGAGAGAAGGAGAGAGAAAGAGGGAGGGGAAGGAGACAGACAGACAGACAAAAACAGAGACAACTTGAATAAGTGACTGCTTACACTTTTTTTAAACTTTTTTTTTAACTGGTGGACCACTGGCTTCAGCCTGTCGTGCACAGCCTACCCTCTTACCTGAAGGACACCACTCACGTTCTGCAACTCCTGGAGGACTGGAAGACCACTCTGCAGCCCTTTTGAGACGAGGTACTGATCGCCACTATTGACGTAGTGGCCCTCTACCCTAGCATCCCTCACGAGGAGGTGACAGTATCACTGCGTGAAATGCTGCAAAACCAGACACACCTCTCGGACTCCATCCCCTCCATCTCCACACTTCTCCAGGTTGTCAACCATGTTCTTGACAGCAGTGTCTTCGAGTTTGACGGTGAACTCTTCAATCAGATACAGGGCACAGCAATGGGCACACCGATGGCTCCAGCCATTGCTAACATATTCATGGGCTGGTTGGAGCGACGTCTGTTATCCACATTCCCCTACACCATCGATCCTCAACACTGGCGCCGCTTCATAGACGACATCCTGCTGTTGTGGATGCACGGAGAAGAGAGTCTTCTGCAGTTCGTCGAGTGGTTGAACGAACAACACCAAACCATCAAATTCACCTGCAACTATGGCCGTACCAGCGTGCCCTACTTGGATGTCAGCATCAGCCTAGTGGACGGCCGCATCGTCACTGACGTCCATACAAAGTCCACTGACGTGAACATGTATCTCCCTTTCCACTCCAGCCACCCCCGGCAGTCTGTCAGAGGTATCCCGTATGGCCAGTGCCTACGACTAAGAAGGATCTGCTCCGAAGATGACCTCTTCCAGACCAGAAGTAAAGAACCAGAAGCTAAGCTCCTAAGACGGTGGTACCCACGGAGACTTCTCCAAGCAGCTATCGCCAAGGTGTCGGCCATTCCCCGTAGCAGACACTGGAATACACCTGTCAGCAAAGGAGAGCCGACAGAGTCCCTTTTATGATTACCCACAACCCCACCCCCCTCCTATAGCTAGATGGCTGAGAGAGCTGATGCCTACATTACACCAAGCCGACGGATGGAGCTGGGCGATGCCACTTCCCCCTATTGTTGGAGAAAGGAAGAGCATCAGCTTAAGAAGACTCCTGATGCCCTCTTGCCCACCTACACCCAAAGCCCAGAGTAGGCCAGGGTGTTACAAATGCTCAGCGAAAAGGTGCGTACTCTGCGAGCGAAGAAACCCACACCTTCAGCAGCGTCAGAACCGCAAGCAAATTCACCATCAGGACGACCGAAGGATGCAACAGTAAGAACGTAATCTACCTGGTGGACTGCGCGCGCTGCAGAGATGTCCAGTACGTGGGTGAGACAGGCCAGGCCAAGAAACCATTCAGCCAGCATCAAGGCTCAGCGCATGGGACCCCCAAGACAAGCGACGACCAGGGGGGGACAAAAGGGAAACGCTGGTCGCTCGTCACTTCCAGAGCACAGACCACCATCTGGACGACCTGAGAGTGACCGTGATTGAGCAGATCGGGGCGACAGGACCAACAGCCCATACAGTGCGCAAGCAAAGGGAAAGATTCTGGAGGTACAAACTAAAAACTATGTACCCGGCTGGACTGAATGTCTGGGATTAGCCCCGGTGTGTGTGTGTGTGTGTGTGTGTGTGTGTGTGTGTGTGTGTGTGTGTGTGTGTGTGTGTGTGTATATACGAGTGGGTGCGCGCGCGCGCGCGTGTGTGTATGTGTTTGTGGGTATGAGTGCATGTACGTGTGTGTGTATGTGTGTGAGTGTGCATGTGTTTGGGTGTGTATGTGTTTTAAAGCTTACAGTCAGATTTTCCTTGGTTAAACATGGTGTGTGTGTGTGTGTGTGTGCGAGTCTGTGTGTGTGTGTGTGTGGTGGGGGGGGGGGGTATGTGTTGAAATGCTTACAGTTTACCTTTATTAGGTTTAACTTGTGGCGTGTGAGCGTGTGTGTGTGTTGTGTGTGTGTGTGTGTGTGTGTGTGTGTGTGTGTGTGTGTGTGTGTGGTGCGTGTGTTTTAATGCTTACAGTCATGTTTTGCCAGGTTAAGTTTGAGTGTGTGTGTGTGTGTGTGTGTGTGTGTGCGTGCGTGCGTGCGTGCGTGCGTGCGTGCGTGCGTGTGTGTGTGTGTGTGTGTGTGTGTGTGTGTGTGTGTGTGTGTGTGTGTGTGAATACTTACAGTTGAATTTCACCAGGTTAAACTTGAGGCTTTCCCCTTAACACCCCTCTTTCTTCCCCCCCCCCCTCTCCCCACCCTTTCCACGCCCAGTTCCTCCCTCCTCTCTTTTACTTTTATTCTTTTATCGCGGTGATTCACAGGCCTGCCATTATTATTGTTCAGGAAGATATACATGTGCGCTTGCGCGCTAGCGCTCAGGTATAGGGTGTGTGGTTGTGTGTGTGATCATGTTCAGCTACTGAACTCTTGTATTGAAAAAACCCGTGCATTTTAAATAGGCTTTGGTATTAATTTTTATTCAGTTGTCTACGTTTTAAGTTCGGTGTTTCATTCTTTCAGTTCGGTCCATGAAGAAGCTTTGAATAAAGCGAAATATATTTTGCACTTAATAATAATAATAATAATGA
>CM065723.1:40084928-40087428 GCA_033310375.1 Conus canariensis | reverse complement strand
CTGAATGACTGAACGAGCGACCGACTGATCAACTAAACGAATGAGTTACTGAATGACTGACCGACTGACTGATTGACTGACTGAACGAATGAATAACTGAACGAGCGACCAACCAACCAAATTTAAGAAATGACCGAACGAACAACTGAACGAGCGAATAACCCAACGAGCGACCGACCGAATAAAAGACCAAACGAACCACTGAACGAATGAATGACTGAACGACCGACTGAACGAATGAATATCTGAACGACCGACTGAACGGCTCAATGGCTGAACGAATGAATGACTGAAAGACCGATTGAATGAATAAATGACTGAACGACCGAATGACCGACTGAAAGAATGCATGACTGAACGACCGAGTGGACGAATGAATGATTGAGCGACCGACTGACCGAATCAATGACTGAACGACCAATTGACCGAATTAAGGAAATTATGATTGAATGACCAATTGACTGACTGAACGAATCAATGACTGAACGACCGAATGAAAGAATGTATGAATGAACAACCGATTGACCGACTGAACGAATCAATGACTGAAGGAGCGACTGACCGATTGGATGAATGAATGATTGAACGAGCGACTGGTTGACCAACTAAACGAATGAGTTACTGAATGACCGACTGAATGAATGAATAACTGAACGAGCGACCAACCAAATCTAAGAACAAACGACTGACCGACCACTTGACCGACTGAACGAGCGAATGAGTCAACGAGCGATCGACCGAATAAATGACTGAACGAACAACAGAACAAATGAATGACTGAACGACGAACTGACCGAATCAATGATTGAACGATCGACTGAATGAATGAATAACTGAACGATTGACCGAACAAATAAATGGCTGAACGACCGATCGAACGACTGAACGACCGATTGAATAAATAAAATGACCGAAAGACCGATTGAATAAATAAATGACCAAACGACAGAATGATCGACTGAACGAATGAATGACTGAACGACCGATTGATCGAGTCGATGACTGAACGACCGACTGACCGAGTGAACGAAAGAATGACTGAACGACCGACTGACCCAATAAATGACTGAATGACCAACTGACCGACTGAACGAGAGAATACGTGAACAACCGACTGAATGAATGCATGTCTGACCGACCAGCTGACCGACTGAACGAATGATTGACTGAACGACCGACTGAATGACTGAACGACCGACTGAATGAATGCATGACTGACCGACCAGCTGACTGACTGAACGAATAAATTAATGAATGACCGAATGACTTAACGAATGAATGAATGACCGACAGACTGAACGAATGAATAACTGAACAACCGACAGACCAACTGAATGAATAAATTACTGAATGACCGACCGACCGAATCATGACTGAAAGACCGACTGACCGAATCAATGACTGAACGACCGACTGACCAACTGAACGAAAAAAATAATTGAACGATCGACTGACCAACTGAGTGTTGAACGATCGACTGACCAACTGAGTGTTGAACGACCGACTGACCATCTGAGTGTTGAACGACCGACTGACGGACTGAATGACTGAACGAGCGACCAACCGAACAAATGCACGAACAAATGACTGACCGACCGACTGACCGAATGAATGACTGATCGAGCGACCGACTGAATGACTGAACAACCGACTGAGTGTTGAGTGACCGACTGACCGACCGACTGACTGACTGATTGAACAAGGGACCGACCGAAGAAATGCACGGACGAATGACTGAACGACCGACTGAGTGTTGAATAACCGACTGACCGACCGACTGACTGAACAAGCGACCGACCGAAGAAGTGCACGGACGAATGACTGAACGACCGACTGACCGAATGAATGACTGATCGAGCGACCGACTGACCGACTGTGTTGAACGACCGACTGACTGAATAAGCGAGCGACTGACTGAATGACTGAACAAGCGACCGACGGAAGAAATGCACGAACGAATGACCGACTGACCGAATGAATGACCGAACGAGCGACCGACCGAATGAATGACTGACAGAGCGACCGACCAAACAAATTTACGAACGTCAGACTGGCCGACTGAACGAACAAATGTCTGAGCGACCGATTTACCGGCTAAAAGAATGAATGACCGAACAAGCGACCGACCGAACCAATTTACAAACGAATGACTGAACGACCAACTGATCAAGCGAACGAATTGATGAGCGAGCGATCGACTGAATAACCGAACAAACGCACGAAAAAACAAAAAACAAACAAAAAAAAACACCACCGACCGAATCAACAATTAAACGAATGTATGAAAGAAAAGCAGGAAGGGAAAAAAAGAAAAAAGAAAGAACGAAAACAAAAAAAGAAAGAAAAAGAAGAAAAACTGTTGTTGTAATTCTTTGTGCCATTTATTCTTACGTAAAACATTTAAACTTCAGATGTAGGAGCAAAAACCTTTAAACTTCCCGTCAGTAATACCGTGATTACCACATAACAGGATATTCACACTGCAAAAGATTGCATAGAG
>CM065723.1:40072428-40079928 GCA_033310375.1 Conus canariensis | reverse complement strand
ATCAGATATACTGATCATATCACCATTAAACAACTGCGTTAGACCATCAAAGAGCACATCGGGCCATGCGAAGATTTGCTGACACCAGCAAAGCAAAGAAACTACCTTGGCATTGTCATGAAGATTAAACAGCTCCGCTAAAATAACCATCCAGGAAATTGTGGAAGGAGCGAGACCAACGGGAAGACAGAAAACAATGGACTGCCAACATTGCAGAATGGACAGGGAAACATCTGTAGAGACCAGAGAGAAGACAGAAAACAATGGACTGACAACATTGCAGACTGGACAGGGAAACATCATAGAGACGTGAGAAGAACAGAAACAATGTACTGACAAACATTGAGAATGGGACAGGAAGACATCGTAGAGCGAAGCGAAGCACAGAAAACATTGGAGAAAACATTGCAGTAACATAGGACAGGGAAAGCTGAGGACCAAGGGAAGACAGAAAACAATGGACTGACAACATTGCAGACTGGACAGGGAAACATCTGTAGAGACCAGAGAGAAGACAGAAAACAATGGACTGCCAACATTGCAGACTGGACAGGGAAACATCTGTAGAGACCAGAGAGAAGACAGAAAACAATGGACTGCCAACATTGCAGAATGGACAGGGAAACCGCCTGTAGAGCCTAAGGCCTCGGAACACAACCGACAAAACTGGAGGAATCTGGTAAACAGTTCTTCAGTGCGATGCCCCAGTGACTTCACATGGACCTAGGAAAAAGAAGCTGGGTATTAGTGATAGCAAGACAAAATTATTCTTATCATTCTAAATGATTTTTAAAACTCCAGAACGTGTGCGTAATTCTAGTATTGAGCCATCTGTTAACATTAAAAAAAAAATCTGGACACATGGTTTTAATATGTTCTTGAGCCTCCGGGAAAAGTTTTATGCTATCACTTTTCTCAGATGATGAAATGCTAATGTTTTCTTGTGTCTCCAGTACAAGATACTCATTATCCAATTTGACATGTCGGTTCTCTCAGTGAGGCATGACAGGTACTGTTGGACCTGATGAAACAGATGAAAGAACAAAACTGCTTTCAAAAAATCATTTGCATAATTTCTAACTGGCTGGAGAGAGACAGCGTGTCTATCTCTTTTCAGACATTCGTTGCTAGAGTCTAAACATAATTTGCTTGCTTCTGATTTCAAGAC
Organism: Conus canariensis; assembly: GCA_033310375.1. Lineage (NCBI taxonomy): Eukaryota > Metazoa > Mollusca > Gastropoda > Neogastropoda > Conidae > Conus > Conus canariensis. Next base: position 40,078,760 of record CM065723.1, on the reverse strand, counting down.
ATAGAGACTGCAAATAAAACGATTAGCTTTTGACAACTTACCTCATTCTGAAAAAGACAATAAGTCAGCTGCTTCATCGTATGCGTTCAATATATTTGTATGTACCGGATTGCCAAGAGGTAATACAATAGCTCTGCTGTCTGTAGATTGTATTTCATTCATCAAGCTTTGCAGGGTTGAAAAATAAACTTATTGATAAATCAGTTTTTACCAGACAAGGCTGGCGACTGTGGTAACGGAGATTTGTTATTGTTGTATCTTAATCCCATGGTTAAGCACCAACTGCTGTCTTGTTGCTTTCATTATCAAATTTTCAGTATGAAATTACCCTGGTAAGTATTAAAAACTTCGTCTTGTACATGTGGTAAGGCTTTGTCATCTAATACTTGATGTTGTAGCGATAATGTCGGATTCTCCCCGTTACAAAAAAAGAAAAAAGAAAAAAAGAAAGAAATGAAAAATAAAAACAAATTATTATTAGTGTTTTCTCTAACGAATGTGCAAACCGAATGCGTGTTATTCCTTGAACATGTTTAATGTATCTAACTCCAGTTGATGAATATTTTGTGCATGATTTATTATCCTCATCTTCTAAGACTTGCACCTGTCTTGTTGGAAATACTGTCTGAATATTTTACCGTGTGCATGGCTTTTGATGGTACTTCAGCTTGTTCATAAGTAGGAGTGGCATACAAAAAAGAAGCAAGAAAGACACATTGAAGGATATGGCTATTCTGAAAAGATGACTAGATTCTGACGACTCTTACACATATTCTCCAGACTGAATATCTGCGGATACAAAACTTCGCTTATTCTATTAATTTTGACATGTTCCAACAGTTTTGCAAGTTAAATGCAACTGTAAGCTTTTATGGATGATTATACAATTTATTTCATAACACCGTAAGAAAATAGTAAAAGCATGCTTTATTACCTTCACAGTCATTGTCTCAAAACAATAAAGTATCAATGAAGGAGAACAGTTAAAAACATTTAAGTGGAGTGAGAGAGAGAGAGAGAGAGAGAGAGAGAGAGAGAGAGAGAGAGAGAGAGAGAGACAGACAGACAGACAGACAGACAGACAGACAACAACACCACGACTAACACCGAGCTGAACCTTATTCCCAGATAGCGTAAACAAGAATGCAAGAAATATATGGTTAAGACATGTTTTGGCAAAAGTCATTCAAAACAGTACACTTCGTCAAAACAACACAAACATATTTCATTTGAAAAGTTATAAATACATGCTCTCCCCATCCCCTTGCTCGACACCCCTCCATCCCCATCTTTCCCCCTGTCCTGTCGTTACTCCACAAACACATCAATTTACACGGCTGCGCGAAAACGCCGCCTCATGCGCCCACCCTCCCCTCCCCTCCCCTCCCATCTGTGCACACACACACACCACACACACACACACACACACACACACACACACACACACACACACACACACACACAACATGAGCGTGCGCAGGCACACAGAAAACAACACAGACACACATAAGTGCGCCCGCGCATTCGCACGCGCACGCACGCCCACACACACACCCATACGCGTGTGCACATACAAACACACACAGACACACACAGACACACACACACACACATATACGCACGCACGAGCACACAAGCGCAAGCACGCGCCTACGTACGCACACATCCACGTAAACGACTAAGCGCGCACGGAAAATGCATGTAGCGCGCGCGCGCGCGCGCGCGCGCGCCACACCACACACACACACACACACACACACACACACACACACACACACACACACTCACTCCTCACTGCGAGTCACAACAGAGTATTAAGCAGCTCACTGGCACTTCACCGCTTGCCCGTTGTTCTAATCTTGCAGCAGCATTTTGAATTGATCGGACTTCAAGATGCAAAAAAAAAAAAAAAAAAAAAAAATGCTGATTGACTTTTCTCTATGAGCTTATAGTGTGCATGAACCTTTTCGTCAGCCTGCCTGATGTACTAGGACTAGATGCATATTTTGCGTTTTTGCCAGAGGCTTTTGAAAACGATCTTCTAACATTTTTAACAACAAATATACCACCAACAATACTTTAACGCGAAAAGAAAGAGTAACTGTTCTTTGAATTCCTTGCATGTAATAGATGAATTAAGTTTTCGATAGACAGATAGAGTCTCATCTTTCTCTCTTCAGCTTTTGATATCAGACGTGAGGCTTGACGATGAACTGTTCCTCGAGAATGCCTTACACCGCCCTTGTTTTGTTACAAGTTCTTGTGACAACAATGCTGCCTTATCTAACAGGAGACAATGGAAGTTTGATTATTCTTAATTTCTTTTATGTTTCCACACGCTGTGCACATTTTTGCATTCAAATACTTCGAATGACGAAAATCACAAAAATAGTACAATTTTGGTTATAGCAACAACTCAATTGCTACGATTTAACGTGAAAATGATGAATGACAGACGGGAGAAAATGGAAATGATAAGTGACAGGAGATGAGCGTGAGAATGAAGAATGACTGAAGACAGAAGGACGTGAAAATGATGAATGCTGGCGGGAGAAGAATGAGGAAACGGTGAATGACTGTTTGGAGAAGAACGTGACAAGGATGAATTATGACTGGAGAAGAGTGTTCAAATGATACGTGACGAACTGGAGAAGAACTTGAAAATGATGAACAACGGACTGGAGAAGAACCTGAAAAAACGAATGACTGACTGAGAAGAACCTGAAAACAATGACTGACTGAGAAGAACCTGAAAACAATGACTGACTGAGAAGAACCTGAAAACGATGACTGACTGACTGGAGGAGAATGTGAACACAATGAACGACTGACTGGAGGAGAATGTGAACACAATGAACGACTGACTGGAGGAGAATGTGAACACAATGAACGACTGACCGGAGGAGAAAGTGACACAATGAACGACTGACTGGAGGAGAATGTAACACAATGAACGACTGACTGGAGGTGAATGTGAACACAATGAACGACTGACGGGACCACAGCGTGAGAATGATAAATGATGATCGGGACGTGAAGACAGTGTGAGAATGCCAAGAGAAGGGAAAATGATGAATAAATGACGGGAAAGGAGAGGAGATGGACGATAGCTGGGAGAAGAACGACAGAATGATGAAAAATAGTTCGGACGAGATGATAAGAACGTAACAGGAACGTATAACGCACGGGAGTAAAGCGGAACTTAAGAATAACGAAGGAAGTATGAAAGGAGAAATGATGAATAAAAGACAAGTTATCAAGGAGAGGTGGGGTGAGATGACATGATATCCATGAAGGACAGGCGAAGAGGAGGACGTGAACATGATGGACTGGGGACAGAACAGTGGCACCAGATTGACAAAAGGAGGGTTCAGGAGAGGGAAAAGGCGAAAGCAACATAACAATGATAAATTACATGAAAATGGAACAGCGTGAGAATGATATAGTGATGGACACAACTGGAGGAAAATGAAACGAGAGAACAATAAATTATTCACGAGGTGAAAAGAAGAAAAGGTGAAAATGATGAACAGGAGACGGGACAAGAAAAAAGGAAGAGAGGAAAAGAGCGTCAGGTCGGTGGGCTACATAAAAGTAAGACATTGTCAGAATAATTCCATAAGTGAAAAAAAAAGATGAAATGACGACGAGAATGGGGAGAGAGAAACACGAAATGGACAAGATGAATAAGAAGAATGTGAAAATAGCGAATAATGGACGGGGGGGAAGAAAATTCAGTGATGGATAGGACTGAACTTGCGAACGACAGACGGGATTAGAAGAATAAGACATTAACAAAAGGAATGATTTATGAGGAACAAGAACACGTAAATATGACAAAGGAAGGAAAGCAGCAAGGAATATAAATAACAGACACAATGAGGACAAGAAACTGTAAAAAATGATGACTGGCTGACAAGAACGAAAATATGGTGAACGATGGACTGGACAAAAACATGGTAACTATGAACGGATTGAGAAAAGAACGTGAGAATGACGAAAGAGGGACAACGGGGGAAGGAGAGTGGATGAATAAAAGACGAAAGAAAAAAACTGAAGAACGGTGAAAGACAGCAGAAAAGGATCCAAGGCGAGAACGTGGAAGGACAGCTGGGAGAAGAACGTGAACATGATGAAAAAGGAATGAGAGGCTAACGTGAGAGTGATGATAGGCAGTTCGGATAAGAAGGCAAAAAGATGAGGAGGCACATATGGCCCCGATAGGAAGAAAACAGGCAAACGCCAAAATGACGAAAGGACGGACGACGGGACAGCATGAGACGAGTAATGATCAATATGATCAAAGCGTCAGAATCATGAACGAGGGGTGGGGTGAAAACAGGAAGCGATATCTATGAACGAAAGGTGAAAAGGAGAACGTGAGGATGATAAATGATGTATGAAAGGTGACGGACAGAACTGTGGAAGGGAACATAACGTGAGAACGATGAAGATGAGAAGGAAAAGAAGAGAGGAGCGTGAGGCCGTGGGCTGATTATCACTGGACGGCGTTGAACGGTGCAGTGATGGCAGAAGAAAACAAAGAAAACAAAGGAAACAAGGAAACAAGGGAATGAGGAGTGATTGCAAACAGAGAAAAGGTGAGAATGAGGAATGGGACACTCGAAGAGAGAAGGGAGATAAGAGGGGAGAACGTGGGGACCATGGAGTACATGGAAATCGGACATCGTAAGAGTAAACCAAAGATAGGATGAGAAAGGAACGAGAGAAGAACGAATGCTGGATGCTATCAGAAAAGAGAGATAAGATAAGATAATGTTGCTTATAGCCCAGCCGACCGCAAAGGGCCACATCAGGGCTGTCACCACGTCAAAATCAACCCACTCAGAAAAGAGAGAGAGAATGACGAATGACAGACGAAATTAGAGAAAAGACAGTGGGGATGGTAAATGACGAACGTGGTGAAGAGAATGGCGCAAAAATGAATGTTGGACGACGGGAAATGTAAAAATAATGAATGTTGGACTTGCGGGAGAGTTGTGAATGATGAAAATCGGGCAGGAAAAAAGGTGAGAATAAAGCATTTGGAAAGAGGGGGAACTTGAAAATGATGGATGTTCGAAGGGGGGGACACGTGAGAATAATGAATGTTTGACCTGGGGAAACGTGAGAATGATAAATGTTTGATTGGGGAATAGGCGAAAATAATGAATGTTGGACAAAGGCAGACGTGAGAATGAGGAATGTTGGATGGAGGAAACGTGAAAATGAAAACATTGTGGAGTGGCTGCACACGTGAGAATGATGAATGTTGGCCGGGGAAAGCATGAGGATAATGATTGTAGGACAGGGGAAAACATGAAATGATGAATGTTAGATTGGGGTAAAATATGAGAATGATGAATTTTGGAGTGAGGAAAGTGCAAGAATAATGAATGTAGAACAGGGGGGAAACGTGAAAATGATGAATGTTGGACTGGGAAGAATGTGAGAATGATGAATCTTTGAATAGCAGAAAACATGAATGCTAAACGGGAGGCGCGCGTGTGTGTGTGTGTGTGTGTGGCGTGTGTGTGTGTGTGTGTGTGTGTGTGTGCGTGTGCGTGTGTGTGTGTGTGCGTGTGCGTGTGTGTGTGTGTGACCATGAATAATGCTGGACTGAGGAAAACGAGACAATGATGAAAATTGCACCGCACGAAAAGGTGAGAAGGATGAATGATGGAGTAGGGTAAAACATGCGAATGGAGAATGTTGGACGGGAGAAGTGTGTGTGTGTGTGTGTGTGTGTGTGTGTGTGTGGTGTGTGTGGGCGGGGGAAGCGGCGGGAATTGAAACTGATGAATATTGAACTGGGGGGGGGGGGGGGGGGGGGGGGCTTGAGAATGAACAAAGATGGACTGGGGAAAAAGGTGAGAACAATGAATATTGAACTGGGGGGAAACGTGAAAATGAGGAAGTTGGACTGTGGAAAAAAGGTAAAACTGTGTGTGTATGTCAACACGCGCGCGCACGCGTGTGTCATAAATTTCAGCTTCAGAGGGAAGCGCTTTTTCTTACACACGGTAAATAACGCTCCAGACATCATCGGACTTTGGATGGCTGGATACAAACGAAGGAAGGTCTTGTCAGACCGAGCTCGTACGGATGTGTAGTGAAAAACAACAAGGTCTTGGCATACCGGCTCCACAATCACCAAGAGAAGAATATTCGTGTTTTGATAAATGAATTATTCCAAGCTGAAAGCATAATCAGAAACAAAAGTGAGATGGCAACATCACGGAAATGTCCATCTCAGGACAGCTCAAGCAGACCACAAAGAGCATTTCCGGGGCTGTCAACACGTACCCCAAAACAAGCAAACAAAACGCAGG
>CM065723.1:40059832-40072328 GCA_033310375.1 Conus canariensis | reverse complement strand
TCCTTTCATAAGATATCCCGGCGTCAACCAGGCCCGAGAGATACAGGCACCTGCAGTGTTGGTCAGGAAATTTGAGCAACACTCTCAGAAACGCATCCATTAAGTGGATGAAACTCGACTGTGTGGTCCCAGTCTTCCCAACTGAGTCCGCAGCAACTCAACTCTGGGTAGGAGCCGGTCGGGGCAGAAAAACCCACATGACTTCTGATGGGATTCGAACCCACGACCTCCCAGCCGGGAGTCCGCGACGCTAACCACTTCGCCACGGCGGCTGGTCTGGTTGAAAAACTTAGCTTTGTCAATGAAAATGATAGTAATGTCCAATTTCATGTACAATTATTGATCGTGAGTGTGAACAGAAAGCTGGTAATTATGAAAGTCTGGTTATGCAACAGACGGAGATGAATTATTCGGGAAATGTGGCTGCAACACGTGGATGTAGAAGAATGCAACAGACTGCAGTTAATTATTGGGGGAATATGGTTGTGTCAAATAGATTTAAGTTAAGGCAACAGACTGAGATGAAGTATGTGGGGAGTGTCACTCTGATTTTTATTTCAAACAAAAGATTTCGATAGGTTATTTGGAGAACGTGGTGGTATCGCTCAGATATCAGTTAATGCACTAATTGCCATGAATTATTTGGGGAATGCCGTTGTATCACGTAGACTGAAGTTAATGCAACAGACTGCGATGATTTATTTTGTGGAATGTAGTAGAATTGATCCAACAGATTGCGGTGAGTTATTTGGGGAATGTCGCTGCATCACATAGATTGCAGTTAATGCAACATATTATGATGATTTATTTCGGGGGAATGCAGTAGAATTGATCCAACAGATCGCGGTGAATTACTTGCAACAGATTCATTTGGGGAATGGGACCGCAATGGATTATTTGGGGAATGTGGTTTACGACTTGGATTGAAGTTAGCGCAACTGATTGCAATCGTAAAAGGATGGTGTGTGTGTGTGTGTGTGTGTGTGGGGGGGGGGGGGGGATGGAGGGTGCGAAGGAGAGAGAGGCGGTGAACACACTTACTTTAAATTCAATGCAGCAGCTTGCGATATATTTTTTTTTCTTATTTCTTTTATTTTTTTAAGAGAATATAAACACATTGCAGCAATTCGTGTAGCGGAGTGGGGCCATCTTGAGGGGCTAAGGGTGTGTAGTGTAGTGTGGTGTGGTGTGGTGTGGTGTGGTGTGGTGTGTGTGTGTGTGTGTGTGTGTGTGTGTGTGTGTGTGTGTGTGTGTGTGTGTGTGTGTGCTTCCGCGCGTGCTGACGTGCGTGTGTGCGTGCATGCGTGTGTATATGTGTGTGTTTTTGTTTCTTTGTTTGTTTGTGTGTGTGTGTGTGTGTGTGTGTGTGTGTGTGTGTGTGAGTGGTGGTGTCGGCAGTTGTAGTGGTGGGTTTTCGGGATAGGCATTATAGAGATGCTGTAAAAGGACAGGCTGGTGAGGTTCTGTCTAACGCGTCTTCCCCTTCCCCCACCCCCTGCTTCCAGCTTTTAAAACAATCACAGTTTCTGCTCTTTTCCTTTCAAACTGTTATGTGTACTGTTGCTGCCGCTTATATTCTGATCACGTTGTAAACGACATTGTTAGGACAGTGTAAAATTTAGTGACTGGCGAGGACGTCTTTGCTCGTCTGTGCTTTATTACGCCTGTCTGTCCTCTTTCATTCCAGAGATCTGCTTTGATCTGATATTGTTTCCGTAAGAACTCAACCAGCTTTCTTGTAGAGGGTTTTTTTTCCAGAGCTTTTTTGTTGTTGTTGTTGTTTTAATTTTCATCCTTTTCAAAGAATATGTACAGATGGTTCCGAGGCTGTAATTGGAGTTGCTACTGCTGCTTATTGCTCAGCTGCTCCTGTTCAAAGGTGATTAAAAAAAGACACATTCCCCTTAATTTTTTCCACATTTCGTGCCATTCAACAGTTAGATCGTCAAATGAAAGAAAACGATCACATCTATAACCAACTAGAAGACCATCACAGTTGGCCGTGTGCTAGGGAAGAGAATGAAGAGAACGGCTCTACAATAACAGTGCCAGACAGTCAGTCAAGAGACCATCACAGTTGGCCGTGTGCTAGTGAAGAGAATGAAGAGAACGGCTCTACAATAACAGTGCCAGACAGTCAGTCAAGAGACCATCACAGTTGGCCGTGTGCTAGTGAAGAGAATGAAGAGAACGGCTCTACAAGAACAGTGCCAGACAGTCAGTCAAGAGACCATCACAGCTGGCCGTGTGCTAGTGAAGAGAATAAAGAGAACGGCTCTACAGTAACAGTGCCAGACAGTCAGTCAAGAGACCATCACAGTTGGCCGTGTGCTAGTGAAGAGAATGAAGAGAACGGCTCTACAGTAACAGTGCCAGACAGTCAGTCAAGAGACCATCACAGTTGGCCGTGTGCTAGTGAAGAGAATGAAGAGAACGGCTCTACAGTAACAGTGCCAGACAGTCAGTCAAGGCTCTACAGTAACAGTGCCAGACAGTCAGTCAAGGCTCTACAGTAACAGTGCCAGACAGTCAGTCAACCCCATTAGCCAATACCCCTTGCCTGCATGTTTGTAAACAAGCGCTGCATCAGATCGACAATTAGAGACTCGGGCAGTGGTGGAAGAAGCCTCACTCAAAGCCAAGGTGATGAAGACTTTGCCTCTCCCTCCCCCTTCCCTCCATCCTCGCGCTCCTCCCCCAATCTCCCCCATCCCGCCGCTGGCTGTCATGTATTGTTTTTTTTTTAAAAAAGGACCCATTTTCTTGCTAATTTTCACCTTAACTCTCAGAAAGACAAGCAGGTATATGTAGAAGAAAACAAAACTAGCCGCCTGTAACCGACTAACAGACAACGAGTGTTCATCCTCTGTGTTCTGTTGCGACTTGCAATCCTGTCTTCAGGAGAAGCCAGGATTACATGGACAAGCTTTTTGAAGAAAAAGAAATCAGGCGTTTACGTTCTCCACTTTTCAGACAGATAGACAGGGCAGCAGGCATTGAGTCAGAGGTGAAAACAGCAGCGTGTAATGAACTGATAAACGAGTAGAGAAGCCACCCGGTACTTATTATTATTATTATGAATACTTATATAGTACCTACCATCGGTTAGAGACCAAGCTCTAAGCGCTTTACATTCCACACTCGTTTACACAACGAGTTCTGTTTCTGAGAGGAGCAAGGATTACACGGACTTGCTGTTTGAAAAAAAAAAGGAAACACCACTTTCAAAGTTCTCCTTGTCACCTGGAAGACAGATAGACAGACAAGCAGGACAGACAGGCTAGGGAGGGACTGGCAGGCTAGGGGGGACTGGCAGAGTAGAACTAACCGACAAACAACATGTGTTCATGCCTTGCTGTCTGCTCGCCAAAAGCTGTCTAAAGTGAAGACAAACAGGGTTTACAGGTACGTGGTTAAAAAAAGGTTTGTTCCTTCTGTCCTGAACAGTTAATGGGACAAGCAGGCACATAGACAGAGATGGAAATGGCAACGTGTGATTATCTGACAAACGTCCATCCTCTATCGCCTACCAGCTACAGGCAGTCCAATCTGTCAAGAGGAGCAGGGATTACACGCTCTCACGTTCAACTTGCCCACACTTCCGACATAGAGGCAGATCTGCTAGCAGACAGGTGGGAGAGGGAGGGACTGACGATGTAATTAACCGCCAACGATCAATGTTCACCCTCCCTTTGCCTGCCCACCACTTGCAGTTCCATATTTAACAGGAGCAAGGATTACATGCACTCACTCTTTTTAAATGGCTTTTTCTAAACATTCAACGTGAAAGCTTTTGAATGAATAAGACAGACAGAGAGGCCGGCAGACAGGCAATGGGGGGACTGGCAGAGTGTAGTTAACTGACAGACTGGTGCTCATCCCCAGTTGCCTGTATCTTGTCACTTACAATGCCCTGTTTGCCAGAAGCTGAAGTCATACAACTTGCATGTACGGGTGCATCAACATTCACCTCAGGCACAGCAAGTAGGAAGACAGACGTGCTGGTAAGCAGTCCAACAGACATGGAAATGGGCAGACATGCAGACAGACGAGTAGACAGAGAGACAAACACGTTTGCAGGTATGTATAATGTGAACATCATAGACGCTGTACATTGCGTGTGATTATTTACTCATTTACTGTTTGTTCATTGATCTTGTATTATTTGCTTAGTATTTATTGTTCACTAATACATTTCCGAAAAATGATTCACAAAGCAGCCTGTTGCTTTGTCTATAAGATAAAACACATTTTAGAAAAGAATTCATCGCAGCCTGTTGCATTAACTTAAATTCAGATTATTCGACCTATGTTCCTCAATGATTCATAGCTGTCGTTTGCAGTGACTTAAATCCAAGTCACGGAATCATGTTCCCCCAAATATTCATCGCGTTTTGTTGTTTTAACTAAAGGCAAAGGCATACAATCTCATTTCCCAAATACTTCATCGCGATCTTTCGAATTAATTTAGATTTACATGGTAAAACCGCATTTCGCCCACTCCCTCTGTGGTGTGTGTGTGTGTGTGTGTGTGTGTGTGTGTGTGTGTGTGTGTGTGTGTGTGTGTGTCTGTGTCTGTGTGTGTCTGTGTGTGTCTGTGTGCGTGCGTGCGTGTGTGTGTGTGTGTGTGTGTGTGTGTGTGTGTGTGTGTGTGTGCGTGTGTGGTGTGTGTGTGTGTGTGTGTGAGTGTGTGTGTGTGTGTGTGTGCGCGTGTCTGTATGTTTATGTGTGTGTGTGAAAAAAGCTCCCCACTACACAATCAGCTGTACAAGTAGTATATTAGTTTTACAGACCCTTACAGCAATTGACTAATCATCCAGAATAAAAGAAGAAGATGGAAAAGATAAAAACGAAACAAAATAAATTCTCTGTGCAGCTAACGTCCGCGCCACAAGAAAATTGTGATGGAGAGAAACGAGCTCGTCCTTAGGAAACTCTCGACAGGGCCAGTCCATGGAGATCTGTCTCTTCACAGATACTGAGGTGAAAAAAAAATGCTCGAAGGAAACATGTGCCATTTACCATTAAGACCCCTTGTTTTGTGGGGGCAAGTGGAGGGAGGGTGGTGAAAAGGAAGGAGGGGGCATTGTGAAGGGAGGAAGGGGGGTGGTGGTAGCAAGGATATGTGGGCGCCACAAGAAAATTGTGATGGAGAGAAACGAGCTCGTCCTTAGGAAACTCTCGACAGGGCCAGTCCATGGAGATCTGTCTCTTCACAGATACTGAGGTGAAAAAAAAATGCTCGAGGATACATGTGCCATTTACCATTAAGACCCCTTGTTTTGTGGGGGCAAGTGGAGGGAGGTTGGTGAAAAGGAAGGAGGGGGCATTGTGAAGGGAGGAAGGGGGGTGGTGGTAGCAAGGATATGTGGGCGTAGCCTTTTAATCAACAGGGATGTAATAGGGGACAAAAAACAACAACAACAGAGAAGATGAATTGGTGTTGTAAGGAAAATCATGAAGAGAAAAGGATGTGGTCTATTGTACGATCTATCTATCTATCTATCTATCTATCTATCTATCTATCTATCTATCTATCTATCTATCTATCTATCTATCTATCTGTCTGTCTGTCTGTCTGTCTGTCTATCTATCTATCTATCTTTTTCACAATTGTATTTGACAAGGTGTTGTTGGTTTGTTTTCTCACTACGACATTGGTAGAAGTAATGACATGAAACACAAAAAACGCTGTCAGAAAACTCAAATCCACCAGCAGACAGATAAAAAGATAGCGTTAGGTATGTTTCAGATAACTTATTTTTTTCGTCTTCATTATCATACTACTGGCATCGTTCCAGCGCTGCTCATGCTGGTTCTCATAGATGGCCACCCTTTGGACATCTCCCTGCAGCCCTGCATCTGGAGCAATCAATATCAAGCCATCATGAGGCAGCCTACCAGAGGAGACACTGCACTGATACCGAGTCACTTTGTTAGAGTTCATTTGTGCCTGTTCTCATCCATCATATGCAGAACACCATCTGCTGAGCCCGCAACGTACAACAACAATTGGTTAGTCATGGAGAAAGCGTGAAACAAACGTCCATCTAAAGACGATGCGACAATATCCATCAAGTTAAAGTCCCCCTTAACTTTGCTGATGCTGATGAATATACCCTCAACATGGTCGTTGATAGGAATAAAATTGAGGTCACCACGAGAGCAGGACTAGAAAGAGCACAGGCTTTGAAACTTTTGAATTATTGCTGATGAGGATGAGGATGATTAAATGATGGTATGAAGCTCCATACTGTTCCATACTGAATGGAAAGGGACTGGACTTAGTTCTTACAGCACATGCGCTCCTTGTTTCTCTCTCTCTCTCTCTCTCTCTGCAATGTATGACAAACAGCAACAACAACAGTAAACAAACAAAAACAACCAGCCAACCCACAACATGGATTTATCGACCTGCATCGGGACACCATTCTAAGAGCGAAGGAAAAGATGGGAAAGATCAAAGGCCAAACTGACCGCTCTGTGCAGATGATGTCAGTGCATCAAAGATACTGTGAGAGAGAGAAGGAGTCGTCAAACAGGGGAGGGAGAGAGGGGGTGGAATAAACGGGAGGAGGGGTAGTGGATGTGGTGTGGACGTGTTGAAGCAGAGAAGCTTTTGACAGGGCCATTCTCTGGAGACCTGACTCTTCACAGCCACTGGGGTAAAGAAGACTAGAAATGCTCCAAAGAAACTTGTGCCACGCTGCTGTAAGGATCCCTGAGTACTACAGGGCATCAAGGGTCCTTTTTTGATTGGGAGATTTTTCCCTCGGAGTTAACATTGGTTCTGACTCCATTCCCCATACAGTCCTTCGTATGAGACTATAAACCGAGGTTCCGTGTGTGAACGCACGCACAACATCTTGCACACACGTAAAATCCCATCACCAACTTTCGGAAGAGAAGGCCAGTTTGGCCGTTGGTATGGATGACACGTTACACATAGCATGCACCTTCCCCGAAGATGGAGTATGGCTGCCTTAATGGCAGGATGAAAAACGGTCATACACACAAAACTCCACTGCCTGACTATACAGGCAGTGTCCGCAGGAGTATCAGCCTGCGTACGCAGAAAGAAAGAAAGGAAATTGGGGGCAAGAAAGGAGGGCTGAAGGGGATGGCAAGGGTTGGCAGGTAATTCTTTTTTAACAATTGGCAGACTGGGTGAAAAAAAAATCAGGGAGAAATTGGTGTTGACGTGAAAATCACACAGGAAGAAGTGCGGTGTCCCCAGCATGATGAATCACATTTTTATTTCACAATTGTAAGAAAGAAATATTTCTTCCAGATTAGCAGTGTATGTCTTCACGTTCGTTCGTTTGCTTTTGAACACTTTGTTCGCAGGTGTAATGACACCCAACATAAAATATTAAGTTATCAGAAAATCAAATTCCACCCGTAGATAGATATAAAGCAAATTTAAGAAAGTTTTGGGTTTAGTTTTCGTTAGGTTTTTTTTTTTTTTTTTTTTTTTTTTGCTGTCTCCAGCCATTCCAGTGGCACAACTCCTGTGCCGCTCTTCCTGACTACTTGTACACAGCCACACACAGATGTCTCCACTTTAACAACCAACAGTGACAGCCCACAAGGAGCAGTCAGTATGAAGTCATCGTGAGGCAACCCACCAGAACAGACACTGCACTGCTATTGCCTCTCTGCTACTGGCTCTCTGCTACTGACTCTCTGCTACTGCCTCTCTGCTACTGACTCTCTGCTACTGACTCTCTGCTACTGACTCTCGTTCAGTAATGCCTGTTTTGATCCACATATGCAGAACATCACTATCTAGTCCCGCACCCACCCAAAATCCCTGTTGATAATAATTGCTTAGTTGTGAAGACAGCATGAGTGAGCGCCCTTCTTCGGAGGGTAGAACCATATTCTCAGCCAACAGCTCCAATGACCTTTCAGATACCAATAACCTTCACATGAACCGACACCATGGGCTCGGGTGTTCAGGTGAATTCGAAACTGAGGTCACCAAGAAGGCAGGGCATGAAGGGCTTTTCTAAACGCTGATAAAAGAGAATGAGGATAATACAGATGGTGCTATGGTGCTTCATTCTGGCCAGAAACTGTCCAATATTGCTGTAGAGTGTCTTCTTTCATAATGTATTTAATAAAAGTGTGTGAGTGTTTGTTTGTTTGTGTGTGTGTGTGTGTGAGTGTGTGTGTGTGTGTGTGTGTGTGTGTGCGTGCGTGCGTGCGTGCGTGCGTGTGTGTGTGTGTGTGTGTGTGTGTGTGTGTGTGTGTGTGTGTGTGTGTGAGTGTTTGTGTGTGTGTGTGTGTGAGTGTGTGTGTGTGTGTGTGTGTGTGTTTGTGTGTGTGTGTGTGTGTGTGTGTGTGTGTGTGTGTGTGTGTGTGTGTGAGTGTGTTGTGGAGGTGGTTGGGATTCAAGAGGGAAGGTAGGAACAGCAAAGGAACATGGTGGATATATCTACCGCTTTTCTCATGCTTCCAGCGCTAAAAATCACCATTACTTTGGTTTTTTCTTTGTTTTTTTCTTTTGTTCTTCTTAAGTTTCTCCTTGTATTGATTTTGCCTCTTTTATTGCAGTTGTGTCTTCACCACATCAATATAACAGTGCAACGTTTGGTTATTGGCGAGGATGTCTTTTTTATTTACCATATGTCTTTCATCGCCAGTGTTTGTTTTACGTCTGTCAATTCAATTTCACTTCGGAGATCCTCTTTGACCTGTCTTCTTTCCGTAAAAACTGCACGAGCTCTCTGGTGTACAAGACAGGCCTTTTTAAACGGAGATTTGTTCTGAATTTCCATCGTTTCAAAGGATATTTACTGACAATCCCAAGTTTCAAAACGGAGTGACTGAGGGCGGAAAATGAAGCACAATTTAGAAAGAGAAGGGGTTAGTCACCGCCAAGGACACAGGCAAACATAACACAGGACAAGACAGACGGTAGGAACTCTTTATGGTTTTGACGGATCTGCAAAACTTAATTATCTGCTCTGAGCTCCAGTCCCTTCCCATGGGTCTTTGACTAACTATGAACTTTAGGTTTCAATCTATGAATGGAAAGATAATCTGGAGGGTTTTTTTTTTGTTTTTTTTTTTGCGACATTCTTGGCGAATTGATCGACTACCTCACTGCCTTGAGCGCCAACATGACCAGGAGCTCAAGGGACAATAATGTGGTGCCCGTCACATTTCAGAGAGGTGTTATCTTAAAAAAAAGAACTCCAGCAACACAAGAGTAGTTGAGTCTATGGCAACAATGGCCTCTGGAGCAAAAAGGACACTTGTCTTGTCCTGTGCTACGTTTGTCTGTGTCCTTGGCGGTAGCTAAGCCCCTCTCTTTCTAATTTTTGACAATTCCAAGTTTGCAGAAAAGTTGATTCTGCTGCTTATTGCTCAGCTGCTCTCATTGAAATGTTCAAAACACAATCTCACTGACAGATCCATCTTCACTGTTGAACTCACAGCTTAGTCCTAGCATTCAAGATGGCCTATCAGTGTGGACATTAGGACTTTCTTGCCCTCTCTAACTCTCTTTTTGCTCCAGAGGCCATTGTTGCCATAGACTCAACTACACTTGTGTTGCTGAAGTTTTTTTTATCTTGAAGATAACACCTCTCTGAAATGTGATGGGCACCACATTGTTGTCCCTTGAGCTCCTGCTCATGTTGGCGTTCAAGGCAGTGAGGTAGTCGATCAATTGCCATGAATGTCGTAAAATAAGAAAAAAAAAATCCAGATCATCTTTCCATTCATAGATCTGAAACCTAAAGTTCATAGTTAGTCAAGGACCCCTGGGAAGGGGACTGGCGGTCAGAGCATATAATTAACTTTTTCAGATCCGTCCAAACCGTAAAGAGTTCCTCCCATCTGCCACTGATGTCTGCAAAGAAGAAACATTCTTCTGCCGATTATAGACAGGCCACATAACGAGAAAAAAATCTACTTAATGAGAACTGTGGTTTTTAATCACGAGTAATTTTTTTTATATAAAGGTAAGGGTAACCTTATCATATGCAGAGTAAATTTTCCCAGACAGTGATTTTCAACATCGGAAAGAGACATTTTTAATCTGAAAAGAGTTATATTAATCATGGAACATCCTACTCACGATGGAGAAAAATTGCCGTAAAGTTTATCTTATGTATGTTATCATCGTTATGATGATGTCGATGATAATGATGTCGATGATGATGATTATGATACTGATGATGATACTTATGATGATACTGATGATGGTGATGACGATGATGATGATGATGATGATGATGATGTAGAGGGCAGTGAATGCTATTTCGACCCTATAAGAAGAACTTTTCGCTGCATCTTGCGCTATGAAGCCGTTGAACAAATCGTCAATTGAAACAAAATGATCACACGTGTAATCAGCCTGAAGACCACAACTGTCAGCCGTGCGCTAGTGAAGAGAATGATGATGATTACAGCGCTACAGTCACAGCGCTGGGCAGTCAGTCAACCCCGTTGCCCAGCTTCTCTGGCATGCGTGTTCGTGAACCCAGCGCTGCATCAGATCGACAGCACTAGACTCTGGCAGTGACGGAAGAAGCCTCGCTCAGTGCCAGGACGACGAGGGGTTAGCCTTCCCCCCTTGCTCTTCCTCACCACCTCCCATCACTTCCTCCACCACATCCCCCTCCCGCCACATGCAGTCGCATATTCAAAAAGAGCAGTAGCCACAAGCATGTAATTTTTTTTTCGATGTTCTTCATGCCTTCTTTCAGACAAATAGACAGACAAGCAGATATGGGCGGACGAAAAACTTGCAGCTTATAATTACATGACAGACGACGTGTGTTTATCTCTTGTGGTCTGCAGTCTGGTCTTTAGGAGAAGCCAGGATAGCATGCGCTAGCTTTAAAAAAATGAAACGTTCGCCTTGCCAACTTTTCATACAGATAGACAGGAAAGCAGGCATACTGTCAGAGGTGAAGATAGCACCGTGTGATTAAATGACAAACCACCAGTGGTTATTCTCTGTTGCTAACCCGCCGCTTAGACCTGTCTCTGAGAAGAGCAAGGATTACATGCATTTGAAAACACACACACACACACACACACACACACACACACACACGCACGCACGCACGCACGCACGCACGCACACACACACACACACACACACACACACACACACACACACACACACACACACACACACACTATTTGCCGCCCTCAGAGAAGGGAAGCAAGAATTACAGGCATGTGGTTAAAAACAAGAAACAAAGAGCACAGCTTTACCTTGTCACCTTATCAGACAGATCGTGAGGCAAGCCGGCACACAGGCACAGATGGAAACGACGATGAGTAACTCACTGACAAACAATCAGTGTTCATGCCTGCCAGCTACATGTGACACAGTCTTAAGGAGGAATAGGGATTGCATGCAGTCGAATCGCACTTTTCCTTTAAAGGGACCGTTCTTTAGACATTCAGTTCGCCGCATTGTAGCCAAACAGGCAGACATGCGGGCAGACGGGTGGACAAGGGTCTGGCAGGGTGTAATTCACTGACGAACGACCAGTGTTCACCCCCTGTCACCTGCCCGCCACTTACAGTGCGGTCTTTAAGAGGAGCGCGGAGCACTGGCTTTTTTTAACGACCATTTTCCAAACGGTCAACCTGACACCTTTTGGATGAATAGACGGACAGACAGACAGCCAGACAGACAGGCTGGCAGACAGGCTGGCAGACAAGCAGAGGAGGGACTGGCAACATGTAATTAACTGACAAACCACCGATGTTCGTCCCTAGTAGCCTGCATTTACGTTACCTACAATCTCCTGTTTGCAAGGAACAGGGATAATATATATCTTGCATGCGTGGGTGTTTTAAGATTCAAAGCCAGCAGACAAACATCAGGCGGGTTGTCAGATAGATAGGCAAATAGGTCGAGACAGACAAGCAAACGCACAGACAGAGAAGCTCGCATGCATAGAGGATGTGTACGTCATGAGTTGTGCATGCTGAGTGTATTTATTTAGTGACGCATTTTATTCAGTTCGCTGTCTGTTCGTCTATCTGTACTCATACTAGGAAGTCATTTTGGGGAGCTCACTGTCTTTCTCAGAATGCAGTTCTTCTTCAGTCTGGACTGTGGACATTAAAAGTCAAATTAAAAGAATTAATTCTTTGCATAGAATGACAACTAAGAAACTCCTCATCAACCATGAAAAGATTAACGAAACTAAAAAAAATCGTGTTTATGTTCAAAGTTCGTACAAATATGGAATCATCAGATCTTGCTGAGTTTCTTAAAATGGCTTGAAAATCATAATCCGACTAACTATAACTATGCCACGCGTACGCACTGGTTTATTTAAATGGAGCTCTGCATATTTCGGACCCTTAGAACTCTATACCTGCGTCCATCAAGTATGTCGGCCATTGCAAAAGTCCTTCAAATCACGCATAGGGAAACTACAACTTAGTGAAGAGTATCACCAACTCTGCCATCTGACAAGTCCGCCAGACAACTGACTTCGCGCTGTAGCTTGCT
>CM065723.1:40047332-40049832 GCA_033310375.1 Conus canariensis | reverse complement strand
AAGAATGTATATGGTTCATTTCTTACATGATCTAAGTTTTGTTTTTTCCGTTTCATTCAGGAAGACAAACTACTATGGTGGCAGGTGTGATGACATGACACACTAAATGCAGTCAAATATTCAAATATTCAGATAGCTGTAGGTATATATCGGTTAACCTTTCCTTCATCTTCAAGGACATACCACTGGCATTATCCCAGTGCTGCACCTTCTGGCTCCTCGTAGATAGCCACTCTGTGGACATCTCCCTGCAGTCCTGTGTCTTCAGGCTACAAGAAGCAGGCGACCCACTAGAGGACACACTGCACTGCTTCCGAGTCACTTCGGCAATGTTCATTTGTGCCTGTTTTGATCCACCATACGTGAGACACCACCTCCTAAGCCCCCAGTTTACAACGGTAACTGGTCAGTCATGGAGACAGCGTAAATAAGTGTTCATCTCCCGATATTGCCACCTGACTTTTAGCCTAAAAATATGTGGAAGGAATTGGCAACGAGATTATAGTCCCAGTTTGTTCCCTCATGGTTGGCTGAGCTATAAATAACATGAACAGAGCACAAAAATCAACGTTTATCTTGCTTGAATTGAAGACAAGTTATAAATGGACAGAAACTGAATCAGAGACCGGGGTTGATAAAGCATACTCAGTCTTCTCTTTCTCTCTGTCTGTCTGTCTGTCTGTCTGTCTGTCTTCTCCTCTCTCTCTCTCTCTCTCTCTCTCTCTCTCTCTCTTTTCTCCACAACTTTACGAGAAACAACACCAACAATAGCAACAAACAAACAAACAAAAGAGTCAGCCAACTCACGACTTGAATTTATCGACCTGCATCAGGACACCGTTCTGAGGGCAGAGGAAAAGATGGGAAAGATCAATTTTAAAGCCAAAGCGGCCGTTCTGTGCAGATAATGTCAGTGCATCAAAGATACTGTCACAGAGAGAAGGGGACGTGAAATAGGAGAGGGAGAGTTTGTGAGGGACGGGAGAAAGGGTGGTGGTGGTGGTGGTGGTGGTGTGTGGTGGCGGCGTGGGCGTGTTGAAGGAGAGAAGCTTTTGACGAGGCCGTTCCCTAGAGACCCGACTCTTCACAGACACTTTGGTGCAGAAGATTGGGAATGCATTAAGGAAACATATGCCACCCTGCATTAAGATCTCTTGTTTGTTTGGGGCAAGGAGGGAGGCAAGTAGGATGGGACGAAAGATGAGGATGGATGGGTAAAGTCTTTTGGGCAACAGGGCGACTGGTCAGGAAAAAAAAAAACAAATGAAAAGATAGGAAACAATGGAAATGGAAGAGAAACTGGTGTTAATAGGGAAATGAAAGGAATGTGTGTAATGTCCAGTGTACTATCAATCAGATCATTATTTCACAATCATAAGGGACAAACATTTTCCTCTGGATTAGCAACGTATGTACCCTTGTTTGGTTGTTTCTTGATTTCTGGGTATTCTGCTAGAACATGCAATGACAGCAAACATGAAATACTATATTACAAGAGAATCAAACACCAGGAGGTAGATATAAAGCCATTTTCTGATAGCGTGGGGTCTGTTTTAGTCAACTTTTGATTTGTTGTTGTCTTGTCTTCCTTACCACCCTACAGTCCCAACACCCACACTGCTCATTCCGGCTCCTTGTACACAACTACATTCAGGTTTCTTCCCTCAAAGCCCCAGCACCGGTAGTCCACGGACAATTAACATCAAGTCATTATGAGGCAACGCACCCGAACAATCATTGCACAACTACTGAGTCACTCTAATAATGTTCAGCGATGCCTGTTCTGAACCAATCTACACAGGGCACTCCATACTATGCCCCCTACTACTTAGTGGCGGAGACAGCGTGAGTGAGCACCTCTTTTCGGAGGGCGCAACCATACCCCTCCAACGACAGTCCCCATGAAATTTCAGATACCGATAACTTCAGCACAAAGTCACCATGGGCATGGCCATGGAGAAGATGGAGTCATCAGGGTCACTTAACACCTATCACCTACCTATTCTGGAGTCTTGAGAAGACCGTTGAGGCGCCACAGAATACTTCGCATCCAGCTTCCTCCACTCATCCCGGTTCTCAGACGCTCTTAGGCAGTTGCAGTGTGTGAGGCCAGTCCATTTACTGATGTCCTCCAGTATCGTTCTCTGTTTTACTCTTCTTCTGCCTCCTCGCGCTGTTCCATGTTCAATGGTTTTGGCAGGTCCTGTTGATCTTGATACATGACCATACCATCTCATTTTCCTTCTTTTCACTGTGGACAACAGGTCTTCATATGGTGCAGTGGCTCGCCTTGCTCTGGTTCTCAGGGTAGCAGGGTATGAAGGGCTTCAGAGTCTGAGATCTTTAAAAATATTAGCTGATCATTGAGGGTAAGGAAAATAGAGATGGTGCTTTGGTGCTCTATCTTCGTAAAAAAAACAACATGAGAAAGCGGTAGCTTACCTTCTTTCATAAAACATCTCATCTCAAGCAAGATCTAAGAGATACATTACCTGCTGTC
>CM065723.1:40034832-40039832 GCA_033310375.1 Conus canariensis | reverse complement strand
TTCTTCCAAGTGAGAACAGTTGGAGCTTTTGAATTCGAAGTATTATCGTATGAGTGTAGCGAATCTGTGATGAGTGTAGCGAATCTGTGAAAAATATGCACTAATTGGAGGACGTTTTTTGGTGATAATCCACTGGTAGAAAATCTCTGAGTAGTGCCTAACATAGATACGATGATCAGAACAAAGAAAAAAAAATTCTGTCTGACATTTGGCTTTGAAATAACGTTGGTCCAGTTTGTATTGAAGGTAAAATGGATCATGAACTGAATCATACTGAATCAGAGTTATAGACTGGGTTCTTAAAGGACTGTGCTTTTCAATGTCTTCTCTTTCTCTATCTCTAGCTGCTGTCTGTCTGTCTGTCTGTCTGTCTGTCTTTCTTTCTCTCTCTCAGTCTGTCTGTGTTTACCCCTTATTTTCTGATATTAGAAGTAAACATTTAAGTAGAGCAAGCAGTCAGTAAACCAATGTTTAAAAAAAACTGATCTGTAGAAACAATAAGAAAACTCTCTTTATATTTGATTTATGCTATTCGCAAAAAAAAAAAAAAAAAAAATGATGGAACGCATAATGCTAAAATACCAAAGGAGATCAAGCCCATTTATAAAGATCTGTGGTACCTTCTATGCTTCAATGTGCCAGTACTTTCTGTATATGCGTGTTCATGTATGACTTTAGCCTTTCTAAGGGCCAGTAGCTTAAAGATACTATAATACTGTTCATTGTTCCTTTTGAGTTCCTGTCTGTCTGTCTGTCTGCCTGTCTGTCTTCCTCCCCCCTCTCTCTCTCTCTCTCTCTCTCTCTCTCTCTCTCTCTCTCTCCTGGAATAAAACTACAATAAAAATTACATTCAAACCAAACAGCCAGAAAAAAAGATCAACACGGGTAAACAGGGAAAAGGATGGAAAAGATCAAATGTCCAAGTGGATTCTTTCACAGTTGCTGCCACTACTACACCAAGGATACTGTGTTAGAAGGGCGGGAGTCGTCTTTTAGAGACAGCGTAGGGGGCTGGGGGAGGGGGGAGGGGGGGAGAGTGGCACAGGTGGTGAGGGTGGTAAGGTTGCAGACCTGTTGATGTAAGTGCACCGGTGACAACAGGCTCATTTCATGAGGGCCTTCCTCTTCACGGACACCGAAGGAGAAATTTGTGCAAATTCTCTCCAAGGAAAATATGCCGGCCCATATTATTAAAGACATCATGTTGGGTGGGACAAGAAGGGCTGGAAGAAGGGGACGCCGGGGCTAGGTTAGGAAACGAGGTGTGTGTGTGTGTGTGTGTGTGTGTGTGTGTGTGTGTGTGTGTGTGTGTGTGTGTGTGTTTTGTTGTGTTGTCTGTGTGTGTGTGTGTGTGTGTGTGTGTGTGTGTGTGTGTGGTGTGTTGTGTGTGTTGTCTGTGTGTGTATGTGTGTGCGTGTGTCTGTGCGTGCGTGAATGTGTCTGTGCGTGTATGCGTGCGTGTGTGTGTGTGCGTGCGTGCGCGCGCGCGCGCGTGCGCGCGCGCGCGTGTGTGTGTGTGTAAGGTCTTTCGATCAGCCGAGGGAGGAAACAGAGAGAACAGAAAAAAAACCTCAAAACTATTAGAATTATTTAAAAAGAAAAAAAAAACAGAGAAAAAGAATGATGAGACAAACTGGTCTGAGCTGAAAATTACAGAGAAAAATGGATGCGATCCAATCTACGATCGATCAAAATGTTGTTTTACAACTGGAGGAAACGAACACGTTCTTCCAGATCAGCAGGATGCATTTCCACATTTGTATATTCGTTTGTTTGTTTTCTGAACATTCAGTGAGCAGGTGTGATGACCCCAAACACAGAATACTAAAAGAAAATTGGATTCCACCAGCAACCAGAAGAAAGGTAGTGTTCAGCGTTGGATATATTTTCAGTCCTTCTTGTACTCCCAGTTCTTATAGAACAGGGAGTACTTTACAATGGGAACGAAGAAATGCTGTGTGTGTGTGTGTGTGTGTGTGTGTGTGTGTGTGTGTGTGTGTGTGTGTGTGTGTGTGTGTGTGTGTCAGTATGGGTCACGGATCATGCCCAATGTGTTATTTTACTGTTATAGCGTTGCTAACGGCTATAACGGTTTTTTTTAATGGAATATCTCAGAAAGTACTTGGCCGATCTTTCTGAAATTTGTAGGTATGTTCATTATGGGTCACGGATCATGCCCGATGTGTTATTTTACCGTTATAGCCGTTACTAACGGCTATAATGGCCCATAACGGTTTTTCTTCTTTATGGAAGATCTTAGAAAGTACATGGCCGATCTTTCTGAAAATTTGTAGGTATGTTCATTATGGGTCACAGATGATGGCCGATGTTTACCAGAATAGCCGTTACTAACGGTTATAACGGGCCAAAACGGTTTTTCCTCTTTATGGAATATCTCACGTTTACATGCTTTGCATCTTGGTTTTTCTTTTCTGTTCGCTGTCTCATTTTCCTTGCTACCCATGTTGTTGACATCTCCCACACCGCTGTTGACATCTCCCACACCGCTGTTGATATCTCCCACACCGCTGTTGACATCTCCCACACCGCTGTTGACATCTCCCACACCGCTGTTGATATCTCCCACACCGCTGTTGACATCTCCCACACCGCTGTTGACATCTCCCACACCGCTGTTGACATCTCCCACACCGCTGTTGATATCTCCCACACCGATGTTGACATCTCCCACACCGCTGTTGACATCTCCCACACCGCTGTTGACATCTCCCACACCGCTGTTGACATCTCCCACACCGCTGTTGACATCTCCCACACCGCTGTTGATATCTCCCACACCGCTGTTGACATCTCCCACACCGCTGTTGACATCTCCCACACCGCTGTTGACATCTCCCAAACCGCTCATTCCGGCTTCCGCTTTCCGTATCAATGATAACAATAATGATTATTTCTGGCGCTTAATCTGACATCATAAGCCCTAAGCGCTTACAAATACATAAAAGGTTAAAGAAAACATAAATGAAACCAATAAGAAGAAGGATATTGCAATAAGTACCATGCATCTACTAACAAGGGTGCATATTCACACACACACACACACACACACACACACACACACACACACACACACACACACACACACACACACAAAACACATGATCCCCACACAACACCGCACAACAACGACACAACTGCATGCGCGCACACACACGCACACACCGCGCGCACACACACACACACACACACACACACACACACACACACACACACACACATACACACACACACACACACACACACATACACACACACACACACACATACACACGCACACACACACACACACACGCGCGCGCGCGCGCGCGCGCATTCCGTATTCTCTCTCTCTCTCTCTCTCTCTCTCTCTCTCTCTCTCTCTCCCCCCAAATGTTTAAGGTGAAAAACACACACACACACCACAACATACAATGGCAAACACACCGAATATCAAATCACTTGGATTTCTCGAGTGGTGCAGAACAAACTAGAAACCAGTTCCAGAAATCAAGGAAACGGAAGAAAAGATGGAAAGCTAAAGTGACTGCTCTGTGCAGATGCTGACAGTGTATTAATTAAGCACAACAGTGATAGAGAGAGAAACGGCCGCGCAATAGGAGCGAAGGGTGTCGTGGAGGGGGGGGGGGGGGGGCAGCGTGGAGGACGGAGGAGGGAGGGCGGGGGGTAGGGCGTGCAGAGGAAGGAAGCTGTTGGCAGCAGGGCGATTCCGGAGAGACCTGAGAGCTCACCGACACAGAGGGAAAGAACAATAGGATGCACCAAGGAAACACACGCCGCCCTGCATTAAAAGGTCCTCTTGTTTGGGGGTGGGGGGGGGGGGGGGCTAGAATTGAGGGAGGAAGGAAGGTGGAAGAAGGGGGAAGAGGGAAGGTGGACGGCGAGGGGGTGTGGTGCATGAAGTCTTTTGATCAACAAGGATTGAGCAGAAAAATACAAACCGACAGCACGGAAAGAAAAAAAAAAAAAGGGATGAGAAATTCACACCGAAAGAAGAAACACAAAGAAACATTACAAAGTCTGATGAACAATCCATCCAGTTTCTTGATTTTGTAGGTAATACACATTTTCTTCAAGATTAGCTGGCTGCATATCCCCTTCGTTGTTTGTTTTCGTTGTTGTTTTGTCATGCACCTGTTTCTTGAAGTCTGCACAGGTGTGAAGACGCTTCACACAAAATGTAATAACATTTTTATTCCATCGATAGAGAGACACACAGCAGAGTTCAGACAGCGTTGGGTAGGTTGAGTCAGCATTGTGTGAAATAAGAAACATTGTGTGTCTTTTGATTTACTTTATAGAGTGTTATGAATTGACAGTTCCGCAAGGAATGTGTACCCGTTAGAGAATGTTGCTATAATTGATGTTTTGGAAGAGAAAAAAATCCAGTAGCAGTACATAGCTGTAGTACATGCTAGAACAAAATGCTATTTGATCTCTAGTCTGTAAACAGTTATCTTGTTTATGTCAAAGATAACCAGAAAGAAAACTGGGTTCCTCTCACTCTTTCTGTTGTGTCTGTCTGTCTGTCTGTCTGTCTGTCTGTCTGTCTGTCTGTCTGTCTGTCTTCTCTCTCTCTCTCTCTCCTCTCTCTCTCTCTCTGGCATTCCAAGATGGAAGACAATATGAAATATTCCTGGTTCTGTTCTTTTAAAAGTACCTTGCAACCAGAAAATGTTCTGACTGTAGTTATTGATAAATGGCATAGGGATATGCTCGCTATATTGAGAAGGAGGGCACCTGAACTGAATGCAAACGAAAGATGGTGTAATCCTGAAGGCACTGTAGATGACCTGTGTGTAATGTGTACACATGGCGTGAGAGACAATGAAGATCACTCTATATTCCACTGTACAGCTTATCATGATATTAAAGAGAAGTCTCAACTTTTCAACATCATTATTACAAAAACAGTATAACATGTATAGTTTGTTATCCTCTGACGGCAACAGGATCATATTTCTTCTGGCTAAGTACGTTAC
>CM065723.1:40027332-40032332 GCA_033310375.1 Conus canariensis | reverse complement strand
TACTCATAGCTATCTAATCACTGCTTCATGGTTGTCTGCTTAGGAAACACACATATATTAGGTCTGTAAATAAGCACTGAATACATTATACATGCATGTGTGGTTCCACTCGCTCCTGCGCGTATTTATGTACATATGTGCACACATCACCATGGGCAATTGTAAGCACGCCCATACACGCGATTCTGCCATAGATACACACACAAACAGACACACAGACATACACACAGACACACACAGAGACACAGACAGACAGACAGACAACAACACACACACACACACACACACACACCACACACACACACATGTGTATACATATACATATACGCACGCGCGCGTGCACGGACGTATGCAGCCATGCACGGACGTACGCGTCCACGCATACACACACGCACATACAGACGCGCGTGTGCACACCACACACACACACACACACACACACACACACACACACACACACACACACACACACACACACACACGGCCAGCATACATGCTTTCATCACTCCATCCACCTTTTTGCTTCTCACTAAAGAATTGTGAACCACTCTCCTTAACGAACAAGCACTTTTCCCGTCATCCACCAAAAGAACGATAACTCAGTAGGCCGTACATCTGACAGCGTGTCCTTTCACGTTCGTTGTCTTGTCTTCTCATTCTTGTCTTCTTTTTCTTTTGCCCCTGTTCCATTTCCTCTGCTCTCCTCTCTGTTGATCAAAAACCCTTGTCCTCCTGAACCAAGAGCTTCTTAACGCAAGACAGCGCATATTTGCATGTATTGGAGCATCCCCTGTGTTCGTTAACGTTTGGTTTGGTGAAGAGTTCGGTCACCGTTGAGTAGCCCTGCTGTTAACAGTGTTCTTTCCACAGCATTGGTCATCCTTATCTGTCTCCCATCCCTCCTTCTCTCTTTTCATCGCCCTCTTCCGCCCCCCCCCCCCCCTCTCTTCACTCCCCTCTAAGCTGATCCTTGTTGCACTGGTTACAGCCACACGAACACTTAGCTCTGGCCGTCTATCATTTTGCCTCTCTCTCTCTCTCTCCTCTCTCTCTCTCTCCTCTCTCTCTCTCTCCTCTTCTCCTCTCTCTCTCTCTCTCTCTGCCCCTGAAATCGCATAAAAGGTTTAAGAATGGTGTATACTGAAAAAGTAAGTTCAAATTCTGTAACTGTCTTTTTCCCTAACACTTCGGGCGAAAGAAAAGAATGAGAGGGGAAGAGGGAGGGAGACAGAGACACAGCCAGCCGGGGAGAGAGAGAGAGAGAGAGAGAGAGAGAGAGAGAGAGAGAGAGAGAGAGAGAGAGAGAGAGAGAGGTGAAGAGCGTAGCAAAGGGAAGAAAGAGACAGCCCGACAAACAGATACTTAGACAAGCAGACAGACTGATAGACCAAAGCTTAGGTTTGCAAAAGAAGAGGAATACACCAAGACATGCAGTTGGCTAGAAAAGATGTGTTCGCATCACAAAACCAACACACATATTGGGAGGTGTCAACTACTGTGTCTCCAATGAGCTCTACTCCAACACCTCCCATTTCCTCTCCTCTGGCTCACGTTTGTGCCCAGAAAAGAAAAATGAAGAAGAAACACATTATTCGTGATGCCTGTACCGCCAGCCTTCAAACATGCGCCCATAACAAGCGCTCGTACGACCGAACGTGGGCACACATTTACCAGAATACATACATAGTGTGCGCATTTATACTCCCATATACACGTACATAAATACGTACCCACATCCACCGACAGACGCGCGCATTTACACACGCGCACACACACACACACACACACACACACACACACACACACACACACACACACACACACACACACACACAAACACACACGCGCGCGCGCACCTATACACACGCCCACTCACTCATGCACACACACACACACACACACACACACACACACACACACACACACACACACACACACACACACACACACACACACACACATCTCGCTGTTAAAATCCCAGCTTTGTGCTATCCACCTTAGAATTCGGAACAGCAATCTCCTATCAACCATACATTTCCCCCCCTTGTCATGGAAAGAATAACAATTTATGCAACCGTATATCCGACCCAATCCATTTCCTTTCAAACTCCTGTGTTGGTTAATTTTCCTTTCCACATCAATCGCCTTCCCTTTCACATTTCTGTTTTCTCTGTCTTCTCGTTCTTTTCTCTCTCTTTTCTTGAAATTTTGTTTCCTTCCTGTCTGCTCTCTGGTGATTGAAAACCATTGTCTTCCACAAGCAAGAGGTTTTTGAACGTAGGGCGGCACATATTTTCATGTGTTGGAGCATCCCAATGTTTCTTTTTTTCTTTTTGTTTGTTTGTTTGTTTATTTGTTTCTCCTTCGGTTTCATTACCTCGAACTTTTTTCCCCTTCCAATGAAGGTTCTAGCTCATATTTCAATTTCAGACATCTTACATTCTCACCACAGCATATCAGTAATTTAAACAAATGAAATGGCAATGACATCAAAGCCAGTGCCAGTTGTCAACTATATATAGGACATACGTATACACTTCAGCATACCATGAAGTAAATCTGCAATGTAAGAAAGATTGCAAAAAAAAGTTTATTTAATAATGTATGGGATAAAATTTAAAAAATCAGAACTACAAACATCGAGCACAGCCAATATTTTTAGAAAACAAACAAACAAACAAATAAACACTCAAACAAACAAGGCTAACAAACGAACAAGGAATTTTATATCAAAGGTCCCCAGTGATTCTTACTCCGGTGGCTGAAAGGTCAAGTCTCCAAGGGGTAGCCCTGCTGTCAACAGTTTCTTCCCGCCAAGACGCCCGTCTTCCTCCCTCTCCCACCCTACCTTTCCCTCCTCCTCCTCCTCCTCCTCCACACTGCCCCTTCCCTTCCGAGGTGTGCTAGATGCACTAGCAGCATCAACATCAGGTATCTTCTGTAGCATCTGATCTTTCTGCCCTCCCTCTTCCCCTGCCCTGTGATTCACTGAAAAAGGCTTCAAGAGTTGTGTATATCTATAGAGTAAATTTAGATTAATTTCTTGTTCTTTTCAAAGACACCCGGAGAAAGGATTACAAAGGATTAAAAAGCATACAAAATGAAATGCTTCACACGAAAAAGGTATCAAGACATGGGTTGGGGTGTTAAGACAGTCTTATGTGGTCATAAATTTGTGGCTATTTGGTTATGACAGAGACAGAGATTCATGTGTTGAAATGCTTGAACGATTTATTTCATACTTTTTTCATAACTGGAGAACTCACATCCATATGAGCCAAAAGGTGAATATCTATGATGTAAAACATATACTTATCAGGGAAACATATATCAAATGTCTGAGGAATAAAGGATTTGGAACGATCTTATGCTGTTCCAGATGGATGTGACTCAGCTAAACACACACCTGTGTGGCAGAGGTTAATATCTGAATCCCAAAATGTGGAGCGAAGCCAGAATCAGTCGTTTTCTGTTTGATTGTCAAGGTTGCTCCGATATCCGAAAAAAAATGTTACCCCGTTTAGTCATTTAGCCCTGTTGGTAATGTATGCGGGATGCTCTTGAAATTATTTAAAAAGGGCTCACCTGATAATTCAGTTAATTTGTCTAAATTTATGAGACATACCTGCAAGAAAAGAGCTGTGGATGTTTAACAAGACCCTGGCTACAATACAGAACACAGTGTGACTTTGAACCACGTGTATGGCAGGAAAAATAACATGAATTGTCTCAACCTTTTCCATTCTTTTTCTTCTCCTATTTGGCACATAGGCTTAACGTTCTTGTGCATCCTGGCATACTTTCGCGCACAAGTACCGGGTGACAAGGATTTGTGTGCGCATATGGTAAACTAGTGTTAGCATGGGTGTATGCATGTTTGAACGGGCGTTGGATGTATATACGAATGTGAGTGTCAGACAGGGGTAGGGAGTCGAATGGGGAGGTGGAATGTGCTAAGTCACATGGGATAATGTAGATATCATGATAAAGACTGTGGCCCTTGTCAGTACAATCTTTCAAAGCTCACCCCCCCCCCCCCCAAATCTCCCATCCCCTCATATCTTCTCTCTTCCCATCTCTCTCAAACTCTTTCTCTCTATAATCTTTCTACTCTTTCCACTCTCCGTTGTCGTCCCATTCTCCAGGAATCTGAACTTACCCTACTCATACACACAAGTCTTCAAGCCTTTCTCGTGAATCATAGGGCAGGAGAGGGAAAGAGGGAGGGCAGAAAGATCAGATGCTACAGGCGATATGTGATGTTGATGCTGCTAGTGCATCAAGCACATCGTGGAAGGGAAGAGGCGGTGTTGAGGAGGAGGAGGAGGAGGAGGAGGAGGGGGATGAGGGAAAGGTGGGGAGGGAGGGGGAGGAGGATTGACGTCTTGGTAGAAAGAAACTGTTGACAGCAGGGCTACTCCATGGAGACCTGACTGTTCTCCCACAGCGGTAAGGAACACTGGGGATGCTCCCACACATGCAGATATGCCCCGCCCTGCGTTAACCACCTCTGGCTTGAAGAGAACAAGGGTTTTCAATCAATAGAAAGAGACAGGAAGGAAACTGAATCAACAAGAAAAAAGAATGAGAAGACAGACAAGCGAAGGTGAAAGGAAAGGACGTTGCTGTCGAAAGGGAAATCCAGAAATAGGGCGTTGAAAGGAGGCGCATTTGGTTGAATGTATGGTCGGCCAATGGAATTGTCATTCTTTTGGTGAACAGGGGGGGAAAATGCACATTTGTTTAGGAGAGGTGTTCAAAATTTTAAAGAGGAAAGGGAAAAAAAGTTAGAATGTTGAAGGCAAGGTGTGTGTGTGTGTGTGTGTGTGTGTGTGTGTGTGTGTGTGTGTGTGTGTGTGTGTGCGCGCGCGCGCCCTTGCATGCGCGCGCACGCGCGCGTGTGTGTATGTGTGTGTGTGTGTGT
Source organism: Conus canariensis (assembly GCA_033310375.1). Lineage (NCBI taxonomy): Eukaryota > Metazoa > Mollusca > Gastropoda > Neogastropoda > Conidae > Conus > Conus canariensis. Next base: position 40,027,408 of record CM065723.1, on the reverse strand, counting down.
GTGTGTGTGTGTGCGTGCGTGTGTGTGTGTGTGTGTGTGTGTGTGTGTGTGTGTGTGTGTGTGTGTGTGTGTGCGT
>CM065723.1:40017332-40022332 GCA_033310375.1 Conus canariensis | reverse complement strand
TAAGCCGCAGAAACTACATTTATCATTATCAACTACTCCAATTTCTTTCAAAATTACATTTGTTCCTAAGCATCTATGGATTATTCTCAGCTGAAACCACTTAAGCTTCACATCCGTTATCTTATGTACATTAAAGAAACACGGTTCCCAGTCATGGGTCTCTGAAAGTTTCATGTCCCATTTGTCACAGCATGGAGCTCTCAATTTATTATCAATCAATACATCGTAATATGTCTTTGAGCCTCTGCAGGTGGTAAACAATATCTTATAACAGAGTGAAGAAATATTACCTCTTTTGTTTTCAATGGTAATGTCAACTTTCTTTATGAATTCAGTTATTGCCATCTTATATCCTGCAAAAGTAAGAAAATCAATATTAACATCATATTTGTTAGCGTGGTTAGCGTCGCGGACTCCCGGCTGGGAGGTCGTGGGTTCGAATCCCATCAGAGTCATGTGGGTTTTTTTCTGCCCCGACCGGCTCCTACCCAGAGTTGAGCTTGCTGCGGACTCAGTTGGGAAGACTGGGACCACACAGTCGAGTTTCATCTACTTAATGGATGCGTTTCTGAGAGTGTTGCTCAAATTCCTGACCAACACTGCAGGTGCCTGTATCTCTCGGGCCTGGTTGACGCCGGGATACATTATGAAAGGAAGCGTAGAGTACAGCCCTGTCATGTAGTCTCATACCGAAATGGAAATCCGTAGCATCATCTTAATCATCCTCATTCTCATTGATCAGCATTAAAAAAAAGTCTCATATTCTGTGGCCCTTCATGCTCTGCTTTCATGGTGACCTTAATTTCGATGTCCTCTCCGCGTCTGTAGCCTTGGTTTGGTTCCGTCGGGGTCACCGGTATCGGCGGGTCCATGGGGGCTGTCGTTGGACGGACGTGGTGGCGCCCTCCGGAGGGAGAGCTAACTCACGCCGGCTCCGCGACTAAGCAATTATTGTCGTCAGTAGGGGGCTTAGTAGGTGGTGTCCTGCGTATGTTAGATCAGAACAGGCGCCACTGAACACCACCGAAGTGACTCGGCAGCAGTGCAGTGTCTCCTCCGGTGGGTTGCCTCTTGACGACTTGACATTGACTGCTCCTGTGGATTGCTGGTGTCGGGGCTGAGGCGGGGCCGACTGGACTGTGGCTGTGGACGGGGTGTCGGAATGAGCGGCGTGGGTGCACTGCCTCTAAGGTGGCGCAGAGGTTGGGACAGCAAAAAAAAACAAAACAAAAAAAAAAACATCATATTTTTCCTTGAAGTTCCTGTGGGAAAGAAACTGACCATTATCATTAAAAAAAAAATGTGCGATGTAATAGACACCTTTGTTTGCGAGCATTGTAGAAACAATGTATCTTTTCCCGACTTGAATACGTTTATTGTAGGATATAGGTTCTGCGAGTAGCTCAGGAGAATGTTTGGGTTGACATTTATAATAAAAAAAAGTGTATCAGTTTCAAGACCGTCTGCCCAGAACGGGTTATATTTTGTGAACTTTGCGACAATTTCTGGACCGTATTTACTCATAAGAGGCCATTGAGGAAAATTACTGACTAAAATTTGTTTCCATTTATGGTTTGATCGTTCAGTTCTACGGATTCAGGATAATTTTAGAGATGCGACGTAGGTTTTTAATTCAGGAAGACCAATACCTCCATTTCGTACACTTTTATGAGCTGTTTTTTGACTAATTGCTGTTTTTTTTATTCCATACAAATTTATTGCATATTTTCTGGCACGTTTGAAAGAAAACATCTGGCGGGTTTGGTAAAAGCAGCCATAAATGAATCAGTTTTGAAAGGATGATGGATTCAATATAGCTATTCTACCTAAAGGTCCTCCCATCTCTTTGTCATCTTCGCCTTCTGCCTTCTCATACTGTTGTTCTTCGTAGAATGGTTTTAGCAAGTCATGTTGATCTTGATACATGATCCATACCATCTTATTTTCCTACTTTTCACTGTGGACAACAGGTCTTCATATAGTCCAATGGCTTGACTTACTCTGGTCTGGACCTCCAAATGGGTAATGTGGTCTTTGTATGAGATGCCAAGAATCTTGCGGAAGCATCACATCTCTAATGCCTGAATCCAAGGGACGTTCCAGTACACGCAAATATGAGCCGCTCTGCGTTGAGAACCTCTTGCTTGAGGAGGACAAGGGTTTTCAATCAACAGGAGCAGACAGGAAGGAAATGAATTACAAAAAGGGGGAAGAGAGAGAGAGAAGGAAGGAGAGACAAAAAAGGCGAAAGGAAAGGAGACGGCTATGGAAAGGAAAATCCAATGAATAGAAGTTTGAAAGGAAAGGGAATGGTCGGATGTACGGTCAATTGAATGGCCATTCTTTGGACGAGCTGGGAAAAGTGCTTGTTTGTTGAGAAAGCAAAAAGGTGGAGCGTTGAAAGCGAGGGGTGTGTGTGTGTGTGTGTGTGTGTGTGTGTGTGTGTGTGTGTGTGTGTTGTGTGTGTCGTGTGCGCGCGCGCGCGCGCGCACGCGGCGTACATGTGTGCGCGCGTGCTCATGTGTGTGTGTGTGTTCGCGTGCAAAAACGCGCGCGTCAGGACGGCATGTGTGCATGCATGTTTGGACGTGCGTGCGCGCACTTGTGTGTGTATGAACGTAACCTGTGGTGCATTCACGTGGTAGTGAATGTTTTTTGCATACGCACACATGCAATGTGTGTGTGTGTGTGTGTGTGTGTGTGTGTGTGTGTGTGTGTGTGTGTGTGTGTGTGCATGCTTATTGTGTGTCTGTGACGTGTGTGTGTGCGTGCGTGTGCGTGCGTGCATGCGTGGTGTGTGTGTGTGGTGTGGTGTGTGTGTGTGTGTGTGTGTTTCGAACAATGTTGTAGTTGGGGGAAACGTACCATAAAAATTATTCCATTTTTACAATGACGACTTGTCAGAGAAAAAAAGAAAAAATGGTGGGGTTGGGGGAACGGCGGGGGGGGGGGGGGGGGGGGGGGAGGGGGGGGGGGGGGGGTTGGTTTAGGGGAGGAAAACGGAACTGAAAAACTTAGCGGTTAGATTGTGAATATAAAATCCTTTACTAGCAGCATATGGGGACCACTATAATCCGTCTTAGAAACCTCATCATTGATATCGCTTGCTCTGAGGCCTTTCGTCCGCTGATGCTGCTTTGGCATCAAAAGGAGATATTCACCGCAGTCTGTAAATCTCTTGGTATCTCCACCACCAGGGGATATTCACCGCAGTCTGTAAATCTCTGTGGTATCTCCACCACCAGGAGATATTCACCGCAGTCTGTAATCTCTGTGGTATCTCCCCCACAGGAGATATTCACCGCAGTCTGTAAATCTCTGTGGTATCTCCACCACCAGGAGATATTCACCGCAGTCTGTAAATCTCTGTGGTATCTCCACCACCAGGAGATATTCACCGCAGTCTGTAAATCTCTGTGGTATCTCCACCACCAGGAGATATTCACCACAGTCTGTAAATCTCTGTGGTATCTCCACACCAGAGATATTCACCGCAGTCTGTAAATCTCTGTGGTATCTCCACCACCAGGAGAATTCACCGCAGTCTGTAATCTCTGTGGTATCTCACACAGGAGTATTCACCACAGTCTGTAAATCTCTGTGGTATCTCCACCACCAGGAGATATTCCCGCAGTCTGTAAATCTCTGTGGTATCTCCACCACCAGGAGATATCACCACAGTCGTAAATCTCTGTGGTATCCCACCACAGAGATATTCACCGCAGTCTGTAATCTCTGTGGTATCTCCACCACAGAGATATTCACCACAGTCTGTAAACTCTGTGGTATATCCACCACCAGAGATATTCACACAGTCTGTAATCTCTGGTTCTCCACCACCAGGAGATATTCACCACAGCTATAAATCTCTGTGGTATCTCCACCACCAAGGTTTAAACACAGAACCAAGAGGCTAGCAATGGAGCCCGTGAAGGATAGAAAAGGAAAACAAGAAGAAAGCGCCGTAAGGAATAAGTTGCTAAAAAAAAAAAAACTAGAATAATTATGCAATGTTTCAGATCTAGAGGGGGGGGGGGGGTATCTTTGCGCCCTGCTTGAGGATTGCTTGAGGATCCATTTAAGGACTCAAGGGAGGTCAAAATGTGTTAACAGTCAGAGTGGTCAGCTCTACTGTGTCATAACCCAAGCATTATCAGTCACACAAGTGCTGACAGCAGCTAAGAACTGTGCAAAATAGCTTTTACTTGGATCTCCTGAGAGATGCAGACTCCTAGTGATTGACCAAACAATGAGGCACATTCCAAGTGTCCGTCAGGTTAACTTAACACAAGTGTTGCAGTTTCTTGCTGAAAGACAAACAAGCAAGCAAGCACGTATGGGTGAAATCATAACCTCCTCGCCAGGATGTAAAAATAAATGGCATGGGATATATTGGATTGTGTATCTCTGGCTTTCATGCAACCAATCGAATAGCCATCTTGACCAAAAAGCGTTTCAATGCAGAGCTTTTGAGGATGTACGAACAGAAGGTAGGCCTACGCAGTTTCAGCTAGACAAAGCTGAAAGACAGGTCTACTCTGACAGACTGACATCAGAACAGAAAATAAGTATGCAGTCGATTGCAACATTCATTACAGATGCGTGGAGTATTAGACTAGAAGACAGTAAAGCTGAAGCCTATTATGGAATGAGTTATTTCCCATTTTGCAGACGGTTTTGTTATTCTGAACAGTAGAAAGACATCTAGAGACAGCTTGGCAGCAGAAGGTCTTCAGAGAGGAAACCCTCTCAGACAAGTGTTTCGGCCCTGAACTCCTTTCACTCTAAGGGGGCCGGGCCGCATCCAAGTCACGACTTCCAGATGCCCTTCTACTGCCATTTTTTTCTGGCACTGCCGGGATTCGAACCCGCAACTTTGGGGTGGGTAGGCGTCTCCAGAGCTAAAGAAAGTAGGGGACGCCGAGAGATTCCAGAAGACAGTCCAGCAAGACTATCACTCTCTCCCACACACACTCACACACCAACGCTTGCACACTTAT
>CM065723.1:39999832-40007332 GCA_033310375.1 Conus canariensis | reverse complement strand
CAGACGCAACGCGCGCGCGCGTGCACACACACACACACACACACACACACACACACACGCGCGCGCGCGCGCGCGCGCGCGCGCGCGCACGCACACACACTCACCCCCCTCCACACACACACACGAGACAGTAACACATGAGTGTAATGACGTGTTTCAACATTTGCTGTGGTTCAGCGGTCAGCATCATTGACAACAACTGAGGGTTGAAATCCTCTCAGAACCAAGGAAGAATCGTTTGACTTTGGCAGGTTTCCACCCAGAGTTGTGTAGAGTGTCCATGAGTTCTAACCTGCTCACTGGAAGCACACAGACCCAGAGAAGGAATTCGCCTCTGTTCACATCACTACGTACATTTCCTGACCAACACTGCAGGTGTGTGTGTCATATTTCACTTTGTTGAGGTGTAATCACAATACGGGCACTGGATTTTATTGTACTAATAGCAAAAGACTCTTAGGGACAGCTGGACGGCAGAATGTTAGCAGAGAACGTTTCACTCATAAATATCGACAGTTCTAGCTTAGAATGATTCAGTCGACATTTGTTGGGAGAAAAAAATTACTTTGCTGAAAACAATAATAACAACAATAACAATGACGACGACGACAACAACAACAACAATAATAATGATAATAACAATAATAATGATAATAATAATAATAATTAAAATGATGATAATGATGATAATAATAATAACAATAATGATAATATAATAATAACAATAATAATAATGATAATAAAGATAATAGTAATAATGATAATAATAACAATAATACTAATAATAATATTACTACTACTATTAAAAGATAACAAAACGTATTGGCTAAGGAATAGATTAAATTGTGAAAGAGAGGAAGAAGGGAGTGGGCAGGGGGTGGCGGAGGCACGGGATGGGGGGAGGGAAGAAGGACTAGGGAGAGGAGGTGGAGGTGGGATACGTTCCTATACTGGGCTTTCTGGTCACTGTGCACTTGTAGTCAGCCATACATTGCAGGGAAGGTCTGATGGTTGATGGTACCGGACAATGGATTCTACTGAACGCCTCACCTTATGATAGTCTATCTGTCTGTCTGTCTGTCTGTCTGTCTGTCTGTCTCTCTGTCTCTCTCTCTCTGTCTCTCTCTCTCTATGCACACGTATCTCTTTCCATGTGTGTGTGGTGTGTGTGTGTGTGTGTGTGTGTGTGTGTGTGTGTGTGTGTGTGTGTGTGTGTGCGCGCGCGCGCGTGTGTGTATGTGTGTGTGTGTGTGAATGTGTGTGTGAATGTGTGTGTGTGTGTGTGCGTGTGTGTGTGTGTGTGTGTGTGTGTGTGTGTGTGTGTGTGTGTGAGTGTGTATGCATATATATATGTATATGTGTGTACGCATATATATATATATATATATATATATATATATATATATATATGTATGTATATATGTACGTATATATAAATATATACAATCGCACGCACACACACAACACACACACACACACACACACACACACACACAACACACACACACACACACTCACACACACACAACACACACACACACACACACACACGCACGCACAAAAACGCGTGCAATGGTGTGCGCTCGGGCGAGACTGAAAGAGAGAGAGAGAGAGAGAGAGAGAGAGAGAGAGAGAGAGAGAGAGACAGACAGACAGACAGACAGACAGACAGACAGACAGACAGACGGACAGACAGAGAATGCGCCAGGAAATCGATTTTTAAAAATCGTTTAGCAAGGAAAAAATGAGTGTTCACATTGTCTCTTTACAGTACTGCTCAGAGACTGAACGGTCCGTTTATCCTTCTGCCTTTCAGTAATTCTCTCTGCCTGTCTGCCTTTCCACATGAAGGAGAAGGAGAAGAAGGAGAAGAAGAAGGAGGATGAGGAGGAGGAGGAGGAGGAGAAAAGAAGAAGAAGAAGAAGAAGAAGAAGAAGAAGAAGAGAGGGGGGGGGGGGGGGGGGGGGAGAGAAAAGGGAGAAACTGTAAACAGAAAGTCAACACGACTGTAATGTCTTGTGCATATATGACAAAGGTTCGATTGTGATGTTTGTAGCGGGATGTGGGGGGGGGGGGGGGGGGGGGCGGGGTGGGGGGGGTGATGAGAGAGTGCAATTGGAATGAGATAGGGGTAGATCCCATACCTGCTCAGTACACATCTCTTATGCACACACGTGCTAGGTGCATGTGTTTCGCAGAGAACCTTGCATTCATGAAAGGGGAGCGAAAGTTATTTTTCTTAATCATAATCTACTGGCGACGTCTCCCTGCCTCATTTTCGATCTCGTAGCGGAGCGTCGGTCCTGAAGGCTGTACCCATCCCTACAAGATTGCCTGCTGGGAAATCAGCTCATCGTTCACCATCTCTTTGATCCATCTTCCCGACCTGTGCTTCAGCAGCAGGAAGGTGCCGATGTGTGGGATGCGGATGGGAGAGGGAGAGTAGGAGGATCTTGGGGAGGGAGGGGGGGAGGAGGTCGTCGGGTGGGGTGGGTTGCTGACATGGATGATAAGGTGTCCCCTGGGGGTAGATTCTACGTGTCGGTGCTGTGAGAGTCTGTGGAAGTATTCCATGTGTCTTAAAAAGAGCGTTTGACAGATCCCATGCGCAGGGAGATCCAGTATTATGGACTGTGGTGTGTCTCTATTTGACGCCAGGAGCACAGACACAATCAACCGTGTCTCTCTGATGAGTCCGATCCAGCGGACGAAAGGCCTAGGAGCAGGCAATACAAATAGATCTGCCTTCGAGAGGGATTACGATGGTTCCCTCATGCAGCTAGTGAAGAGTTTTCATTTTTATAATATATTTTCTTAATTTTATATTTCCATTTTCTTCATCTTCAACCCCCCCCCCCCTCCTGAAGTTCAAATCTTTGCCAAGTCATTACTGTGATGACGGAGGGGTTGTTGGCCTGCGCTTGTTTTTCCCCCACTATTAGATTGTTCGTCTTGGTATTTTGTCTGACTTTATTCAAGTTTAAAAGGTGTGCCAGTCTTGAATAAAAGTTATTCTGTGTTAGGTTTTCCTATGGGAGCAAGAAGTACCCTACTTGTTTATTGTTTACTGTTCCCTGCCTCATTTTATTTTCAACTCCAGAATGAAGGGTTTGGGCCGGAGGGGAACATACGTAAAAGCGTCAGTCTTTTCTTTGTTTCTGTCTGCCTGGCTGTCTGTCTCTGTCTGCCTGGCTGTCTGTCTCTGTCTGCCTGGCTGTCTGTCTCTGTCTGCCTGGCTGTCTGTCTCTGTCTGCCTGGCTGTCTGTCTCTGTCTGCCTGTCTGTCTGTCTCTGTCTGCCTGGCTGTCTGTCTCTGTCTGCCTGGCTGTCTCTTTTCCATGTCGTTCATGTTTGATTTACTTCTGTTTCTTCGTTTTTATTTGTGTGACTGTGTTGGTCATTCTGTGTACTATTCTATCCTTTTGTAAACCGCAGACTGGACAGTTTAGAACTTCTTTTCTTCCTGCTTTGTCTGTCTGTCTGTCTGTCAGTCTATCAGTCTGTCTGTCTGTCTGTCTGTCTGTCTCGCTGTATATCTGTCTCCCCCCTCACTCTGTGCACGTGTCTGTATAGTTATCTTCATCTGTCTCAGTTTCTCTGTCTGTCTGTCCGTCTGTCTGTGTCTGTCTTTCTCTCTCTTTTTGTATGTCTCTGTATGTGTCCCTCTGTCTCTGTCTGTCTATCTGTCTGTCTCTCTCGCTGTATCTCTCACTTTCTCTGTCTCTGTCTTTTCTGTCTCTGTCTCTCTCTCTCTCTCTCTCTCTCTCTCTCTCTCCGAAGTAACATTGAAGAAAGCTTAATGCGCTGAAGGCAGGCAGTACTAAATCATATGTATGAATGTTTGACAGACAGACAAAACCAAAACTTGGATGGGCAGATTGTTATTAACTTAAACAATGGCGAATAGAATGTATGAATGTTTGACAGACAGACAAAACCAAAACTTGGATGGGCAGAGTTTTATTAACTTAAACAATGGCGAATATAAATAGCGACTAAGAATTAGCCACGAACTATGCAAGTTTTAAACCGTTCAGTGCACACACACACACACACACACACACACACACACACACACACACACACCACACACACACGCACGCACACGCGCGCACACACACACACACACCACACACACACACACACACCACACACACACACCACACACACACACACAACAACACACACACACACACACACACACACACACACACACACCATGCGTTTCCATCTCTAACACCGTTAAACTGTCTTCTGTGTTAAAAATTTAAAAAAAAAGATTTACTGTTCCGCTGAACGAAAGAGGCAAATTTCAAGACAAAGCACGACGCGTTTCGACCTCTTTGGTCTTCTTCAGGCAGGACAAACAACATTGAAGACAATGAAAACGAAGAACGAACAATCACTTGTGTCCTCAAATAGGGCGCAAAACGGATGTAGAATGGTCTTGGACACCGAGTGATAGAGAGATACATGTCCACCCTTCACTGTACCCTGTAGAATGGTCTCGCACAGGGAGTCATGGGGAGATACATGTCCACCCTCCACTGTATCCTGTAGAATAGTCTTGGACAGGGTGTCATGGGGAGATACATGTCCACCCTCCACTGTACCCTGTAGAATAGTCTTGGACAGGTAGTCATGGTGAGATACATGTCCACCTTCCACTGTACCGTGTAGAATAGTCTTGGACAAGGAACCGTGGGGAGATACATGTCCACTCGTAGTGTACCCCGTAGAATGGTCTCGGACAGGAAGTCATGGACAGATACATACCACTACCTGGTAGGCCAAGCTTACAGCGGGTAATGACTACCTGAAGAGATTCTCATCGAAAACCAATGATTGACTTGTTGTCCTGTCTGGTAATGCATTTAAACGATGCAGAAATATTTCCAACTCATTTCATCCTGACACACATGGATTTTTCGCAGGATCTGAAGCCAAGTATTCCCAAACAAGCAGGTCAGGGTTTCATATGAAAGAAACTCAGCACAGTGGTTAAAACAAGTTCAGCACATATGGCACTGCAAAAAGACAAAACGTGGATGGGACTGGAACAGCAGCCATCGTTCGTACGGTTGACAGGATCATTAATCACTAGAGTGCTGACTGGATCAGGCATCATCCACAGCTAGAACCCACCAGGGAATGGTGGATTGATCACAAACACACTTGGCCGGCCATCAATCAGAACGGACTCACTGACACGGTAAGGTGTTTGCAAGAGAGAGAGAGAGAGAGAGAGGGAGGGAGGGAGGGAGGGAGGGAGGGAGGAGGGGGAGGAACTCTTGATTTTAGTCAGGTCTCTATTCACTTTATGTTGTTGATACGCCCAGTCAAATCTATCAGGCCTGTTGGGAGATGGGCTAAACCAAAGTCAATGTCTGGAGAAGGGAGGTAGAGGTGGAGGGGGAGCATGTGGGGGAAGGAATACGGAGAGAGGAAGTGAAAAAAGGAGAGGGGGAAGGGGTTGAAGGGTTGAGTTTGGAAAGAGCTCTGCCAACCCAGTCTATCTAGAGGCTACACAATCACCTCCACAAAATGACCAACGACTTGGGAAGGCAGAGGAGGTGGGGTGGGTGGTAAGAAGTGTGGGGGCACAGGAAGAGCTAGGTGGGAGAGGGGCGAGGGATGGAAGGCTGGGTTGTTTACCCACTAACTCTGTCCATACAAGGTGGTCAGCCCCCATTACACGTGCAATCCATCACTTACACACCTCTGTTACAATGTGCCGAGTTCTGTTGACCACCACGGGGGTCAGTCAGTTGGCAGACGGTGGAGACAGAAATGTAGAGGGAGGAGGATTAGTGTCCTGTCTGTCTGATCCTCTTCTTCTGCGTACGCAAGCTGATACTCCTGCGGACACCCCCTGTATAGACAGGCAAGGACTGATTTCATCTACCCAACTAAGTGAGTGGAGTTTTGTGTGTATGACCGTTTTTTTTTATCCCGCTATTAAAGCAGCCATATTCCCACTTTGGGGAAGGTGCACGCTACGTGAAAAGTGTCATCCATACCAACCGCCAAACTGGCCTTCTCTTTCGAAAATTGGTGATGGAATTTTACAAGTGTGCAAGATGTTACGCGTGCGTTCACACACGGAACCTCAGTTTATAGTCTCATTGGAAGGGCTATACGGGAAATGGAGTCAGAACCAATGTTAACTCCGAGGGAAAATCCCCCTATGCCGAAACGGCCCGGCGGATTATTCGAACCTGCAACCCCAGAATCACCAAGATTACGAGTCCGGCGCTCTACCACTCGGCTGTTCCGGCCCCCCCAAATCGGATCCTCAATTCACCTTTGACGGAGTCCCATTTGCTCGGACAAGTCACTAACCACTTCCAAAATTCACTGTGCGCTGTGAGAGCTGGCTGGACTGCCCTCTGGGGTGACCATGTAGGTCAGTATGTTGGTGTAGCTGTTCAGAGAGGGCGGCTCAAGAGCTGGACACAGCCTTTGCTCACGTTCCAGCCACTATGTCATGACATCCGTGTGAAATAGGCTTTTTGCCCAGAACTTCTCTTTCTTTTTTATTCATCAGCCTTGCAAATGAATGATCTTCTATTCTTCTTGTTCTTGTTCTTCATCATCATCACTATCATCATTATCATCATCATCATCTTCTTCTTCTTCTTCTTCTTCTTCTTCTTCTTCTTCTTCTTCTTCTTCTTCCCTTGCAGTTTTTTTTGTTCTTCATCTACTGTATTCTTAGAACAAAACAGTTTTAGATCTGTCTCCTTTCTCACGCTGGCTTTTCTCTGCTCATAAATCAAGCCTGGCTCACTGGACTAAACGCCAGGAAAACTTAGCAGACATTATTTTCTTTAAACACCATCCATCATCTCTGCTAATCAACTGTCATGATCTGCACGTGGCCTAAAAAAAACCCACCTTCCTTCTGTGCTGAGAACAAAGAGCTGGACAAGGGAGTGGTGATCGCTGGTCAGTGAGGGAGGTGCCTATCCTACACACTCTGTCCTGCCGTGTCTGGACAATCTGGGCCAATGAAAAAGAAACCAATCATTCATCAGAACCTGACCTTTCGCGCCTGGCCGGTTACGGAGATGTTTAAGGAGCCGTGGAATGGTCTCCCAAAGGATTGGGGATTCTGAAGCAAATCCCTGAACCTGATCACAGGGATTCGCATTGATCCGTTAATTTCTGTTCTGTGTCATACGTCCAATGGCAAGTAATCATCAGGAGTTAATGTTCTTTTACTGGATTTAGTTTAAAACACGCGAGAGCCCTCTCCCGCTACTTAATCATGGGGATTCGGATTGATCCGATAATTTCTGTTCAGTGTCAAACGCCCTTTGGCAAACAGTTATAAGGAATTAATGTTTGTTTGCTGGATTTAGTAAAAACACGCAACCACCTCCTCCCCCATCATGATTCTGTCCATTTCTAGAGCCATGATTTCCTCTAGCATACCTGTCTCTCTGTGCTGTCTGAACTGCACATGGTGATAGGGAAACTCTAAGGCACGCGACTGCGA
>CM065723.1:39992332-39994832 GCA_033310375.1 Conus canariensis | reverse complement strand
ACGCTGACGCAACACTCTGACATTGGTGTCACTCTGGGTGTATAAATTCTAACTAGTTTCTGTCTTTTGTGTCACGTTGAGTGACACATTCTACCCCAATGCTCTGTTATTGGTGTCACGCTGGGGGATACGCTATGCTCTGTTACTGATATCATGCTCAGTGAAACACTCTACCACAATGCTCATGAAGGCAAAATGATTTGTCACATTGTCAATTTCAAATCCGATATGCAGGCATAACAATCATCTTGTCTGAGAGAGAGAGAGAGAGAGAGAGAGAGAGAGAGAGAGGAGAGAGAGAGAGAGAGAGGGAGGGAGAGACAGAGAGAGAGACAGGCACATACAAACAACAGAGAGAAAAAGAGAAAGAGAAAGAGATAAAGGAGGGAAGGGAAAGCGAGAAAGAGAATGTGTGTGTGTGTGTGTGTGTGTGTGTGTGTGTGTGTGTGTGTGTGTGTGTGTGTGTGTGGGGCGCGCGCGCGCGCGCGCGTGTGTGTGTGTATGTATGTGTGAGTGTGTGTGTGTGTGTGTGTGTGTGTGTGTGTGTGTGTGTTGTATTGTGTGATTTTGTGTGTGTGTGTGTGTGTGTGTGTGTGTGTGTGTGTGTGTGTGTGTCCGCGCGCGCCCACGTGTGAGTCTGCGCTTATAACGTCAATAGTTCCAGAAATTGTTCTCGAATTTTCCGAAGTGAGGGGTGAGCGTTTACAATGTACTATGCTGTACTCAAGAGGGGGGGGGGGGGGAGGGGGCGAGGGGGGTCAGATCTCAAATGGGGGTTGAGCGTTTACCAGAACTCGGCAATTACAAGTTACTTTACCCTATAGATCGATCGATCGATAGACAGACAGACAGACAGACAGGCAGACAGACGAAGAGTCTCTCATTTTATCTTTCGCGTCACCTGAAGACATTCTGATGGGTTATTGACAGGTCCATGTCTTGTTGGTCCCTCTGTCACGCTGAGAGTTTTTGAAGGTCTTTCATGTCCATGATGGGGTCTCAACCACCCCCCCTCCCCTCCACACACACACACACACACACACACACACACACACACACACACACACACATATATATATATATATATATATATATATATATATATGCACACACACACATGCACGCACACACACATACATACATACACGCCCTCATACATAGAAACACACACACACACATGCACACAAGCACTCGCGGACCACACACACACACACACACACACACACACACACACAACACACACACACACACACACACACACACACACACACACACACACACACACACACACACACACACACACACACACACACACACACACACACCACACACACACACGCACGCATGCAGACAAACACACATACCCGCACGCACGCACGTACACAGGCACAGGCACAGACACAGACACAGACACAGACACACACGCACAGAGAGAGAGAGAGAGAGAGAGAGAGAGAGAGAGAGAGAGAGAGAGAGAGAGAGAGAGAACTCCTACGTTCTGTCTCTTCCTTCTATGCTCCAAACGATGTTTTCCTCAAAGCGCGGCTGTTGTTGGCATGTAACTGCTGCACCAGTTCATCTTTCTTTTCTGAACAATGGTCAGCAGGTTCTGTGGTCCACTGGCTCTTTTGACGCGTTGGGTTTCCTCTGTTTAAACACCAGCTTTGTGCAAGACATTGAAGATGTAGCGATATTGTGACCTCCAGCATCATGGCGTCATCTTTGCTGCATGCGTGTGTGTGTGTGTGTGTGTGTGTGTGTGTGTGTGTGTGTGTGTGTGTGTGTGTGTGTGCGCGTGCGTGCGTGCTTGCGTGCGTGAGTGCTTTCGGGCGTGTGTATGTGCGTGCGTGTGGGTGCGTGCGTGCGTGCGTGCGTGCATGCACGCGCGTTTGTGTGTATGTGTGTGCGTGTGTGTGTATGTGCGTGCATGTGTGCGCGTGCGTGTGTGTGTGTGTTTGTGTGTGTGTGTGGCTTTGTGCGTGCGTACATGCAGTGAGTTTTCAAATTCACATGCACGCAGAAATGACTTATGCAAGCATGAGCCTGATTTATGACATGAAGGAGATTATTTTGTCACGTCTCGTGAAAGACTATGAAAAACATAGGCGACAACTGCGCATACAGACCGTTTAAAAGTCCTTCAGTGATGGGGAAAGACCACACTAAAGCGTTGTGGCGGCAGCGGAAATACGTAACTAAGCCCCCGAGATTTGACACAAATACCATTCTAAAAGCCTGTGGACTTGTTTAATTAGGGAGCGTTCTAAAAGCCTGCGGACTTGTTTAAGAAGCATTCTAAAAGCCTGTGACACAGTAAGGTTATTACAAAGCCCCTTGAAAGAGCGCTAAAGCCTGCCTGAATCTGCTTAACGTGCGCTTAATGGCTATTCTGTGTGTGTGTGTGTGTGTGTGTGTGTGTGTGTGTGTGTGTGTGTGTGTGTGTGATGTGTGTGTGTGTGTGTTGTGTGTGTGTGTGTGTGTGTGTGTGTGTGTGTGTGTG
>CM065723.1:39984832-39987332 GCA_033310375.1 Conus canariensis | reverse complement strand
TCGATTTCTTTCTGTGTAGCCTGAGCTTTGTAGATGATTGCAAAATGAGGTGATGCAGGCGGAAAGCAATCACTTATCTTCTCATATTCGGCATAAGATGAGTGTTGATTTCAACGCCCATCTTGCGCCGAATATGAGAAGATAATGTGAGTGCTCGTTCTTCATTTTCGTTGTCCTGAGTGTTGTTTATCTTGCCTGAGGAAAATCTTACAAGGTCGAAACGCGTCGTGTTTTGTCTTGTAATTCATTTGTTCATGTTAACTGGCAGAGTTATTTCAAATACCTTTAAAAACATTGTAGACGTTTAAGTCCTTAGGTGACATCTCATCTCCAGGGGGTTGGTTGGATTCTTCGTTGCAGAACTAGGCTGTGTGTTCCAGTTCCAGATATATAAAGAATCGACAAATACAAGCATGAGTTGATTTATGACGTGGAGGAGATCATTTCGCCACGCCTAATGGACGACCATACAAAATAATGGCGATATTGCACAGAGACCATTCATAAGTCCTTCAGTATTGGGTAAAAACCGTATTAATGTGCCGTGGTTATGTGCAAAAGGGTAGCAAATCCCCGAGATTTCAGGCCAGTGCCTTTCTGATAGCATGTAGACTTGTTTAAGGGGCATGCTGAAAGTCTGTAACACAGGGTGATTATTCTTAAGCGCCATGGGAGTCCTAAAGCCATTGTAAGTCCATGTAATATGTACGTAATGGCCATTGTAATATAGCTCTGTGTGTGTATGTCTGTGTGGAGGTGGGGGGAGGGCATGCACGCACACACACACACACACACACACACACACACACACACACACACACACACACACACACACACACACACACACACACAAACACACACACACACACACACGAACGTATGCGAGCTTCTCCATGTGTGGGCACCTCAGTGTTTCCTTATTGATATCCAGTCAAGATACCAAAGAAAGACTTGAGCTGGAGGAAATGACCGATTTGGAGACGGACAGAATCATATTATGGCGAGAGAGGACTCTTGCGTGTTTCAACTAAATCTAGTAAAAGAACATTAACTCCTAATCATAACTGGCCAAAGGACGTATAACACTGAATAGAAATTATCGGATCAGTCCGGATCCCCGTGATCAAGTGTAGAGATTTGGTTCAGAATCTCCAAATCTCTGGGAGACCACTCCACGGCTCCTCAAACATCTCCATAGCTGGCCAAGCACAAACGATCAAGTTCTGCTCATTGTTTTTTTATTGGCCCAGATGGTCCAGGCACGGCAGGACAGAGTGTGTAGGACTGGCACCTCCCTCATTGACCAGCGATCACCACTCCCTTGCTCAGCTCTTTGTTCCTAGCACAGAAGGAAGGTGGTTGTTGACGCCACGTGCAGATCCTGTCAGTTGATTAGTAGAGATGATGGATGGTGTTTAAAGAAAATAATGTCTGGTGAGTTTTCCTGGCGTTTAGTCCAATGAGCCAGGCTTGATTTATGAGCAGAGAAAAGCAAGCGTGAGAAAGGAGACAGATCTTAACCCGTTTCATTCTCAGAATTCAGAATACGAAGAAGAAATGAATAAAAAGACTTTAGAAGAGGAAGAAGAAGAAGAAGAATAGGTAGAGGAAGAAGAAATTATTAATTTGCAAGGCCGATGAAAAAGAAAATGTGAAGTTCTGGGCATAAGGCCTATTTCACACGGATGTTATGAGACAGTGGTTCGAACATTGGCAAAGCCTGTGTTCAGCCCTTGAACCGCCGCCCTCCCTTAACAGCTACAACAAAATACTGACATACATGGTTACCCCAGAGGGCGATCCAGCCCACTGAACATGTTCTGTCATGGTGCATAGTAAATGTTGTGCCGGGTGGTTGGTAAACTGTGCAAGTGAATGGGACTCCGTCAGATGTGAATTCAGGAATAGACAGGCAAGACGCTAATCCTCCTCCCTCTACATTTCTGTCTCCACCGTCAGCCAGCTGACTGACCCCTGTGATGGTCAACAGAACTCAGCACATTGTAATGGAGGCGTGTAAGTGATGGATTGCTAATAGAGCAAGGGCTGGCCCAACCTTGCATAGACATTGTTAGTGGGTAAACATCCCAGCCTTCCACCCTCACCCTCTCCCCCTAGCCCCCATCCATCCATCCCCCCTCTCCCTCCTTCCCCAGTCGTCGGTCATTTTGTGGTGGTGATTGTGTAGCCTTTAGACTGGGTTTGCCGAGCTCTTTCCCTACTCGACTCTTCAACTCCCCACCCCCTCTCCTTTTTCACTTTCTCTCTCTGATTTTCTTCCACACACATGTTCCCATTCACCTCCGCCTCCCTTTTCTGGACATTGATGTTGTTTTAGTCAGTCTCCTGATAGGCCTGGAGAGTTGACTGGGCGTATAAACACCATGAAGTGAATAGCGAGCTGACCAATAGTTTCCTCCCCCCCCTCCCAGCAGCCTCTCTCTCTCTCTCTCGTCTCTCTCTCTCTCTCTCTCTCTCTTCTCTCTCTCTCTCTCTCTCT
>CM065723.1:39964832-39982332 GCA_033310375.1 Conus canariensis | reverse complement strand
GAAGAGAACTATACAGAGAGAGAGAGAGAGAGAGAGAGAGAGAGAGAGAGAGAGAGAGAGAGAGAGGAGAGAGAGAGAGAGCTTTTGATTAAACAGGGTAATGAGATAAGGATAGAGACCACCCAGCCATGGAGCAAAGGTAAAAAAAAAAAAGAAAAGAAAGGATGGTTTTAGTAAGCCAAGAGTAACCACAAATACGAGGTACAGACAATTAACAGAAACGTGTTGTATTCATAATGTACAAGCTAACATCCACATAACTGACGTGCAAGTCGCGTAAACATAGTTGTAATAAAAAGAAATCACAAATATTGGTGGTAAGGGAAGGAACAGAGACAGAGACAGAGAGAGAGAGAGAGAGAGAGAGAGAGAGAGAGAGAGAGAGAGAGAGAAATGGGGGGGGAGAGAGAGAGAGAGAGAGAAAGAGAGAGAGAGAGAGAGACAGACAGACAGACAGACAGACAGACAGAGAGTAGGAAAGGGAGATTCCTTATATATGACAGACAGATAGACAGACGGACAGACAGACAGACGGAGAGTAGGAAAAAGATAGGTTCCTAACATAACTGCCACGACAGTGGCTCACAGCAGCAGAGAATGCTACACTATCGTCTCATACACAGTCATGAAAGAGAAACGAAGAAGGAGAAGTACATGAAACATGTCAAAGAGACAGACAAGGCAGTCAGAAACACAGACAGAGAAGGCTGATGCCTGTTTGTATATTCACGTCCAGCCCCAAACGCGTTCCACTCAATCCCCTGCGCATGGTTCTGTCACACGCACTCATGACACATAGAAACAAAACCATATGATAACCGTAAGAACATGGCTTGTATGGCATGAGAAACGATATGGTTTATGGGGGGTGGGGCGGGGGGGGGGGAGGGGGGGCACCTTTTCATCCACTTTAGTAACCCATCTCACCAAGACGCCACCACCACCACCTCCACCCCCCCCCCCCCAAGATCCTTCCACCATCCCCGTCCCCCTCTCTTATTCCCATCCCACTCCCTAGCACTTTCTTGCTCTTGGTGCGTAACTCGGGGAGATGTGTCAAAGAGATGATGAACGATGGGCTGATTTCCCAGCAGGTCACCCTCCAGGAATGGGTGCAGCCTTCAGAACCAACGCTCTGCAACGAAAATCGCAAAGGAGGCTTGGAGACGTCGGCAGAAGATTATCAATAAGAAAAGTCACTTTGGCTCCCTTCCATCAAAGAATTAATGAGATGTATGTCCAGAGAAATGTTCTCTGCGGAAGGCATGCATCTAGCATACATGCTGAGAAGAGACGTACTGAACAGATATATGATTTTCCCGTATCTCATCGCTAGTCGTGCTCCTCCATCTTCCCGATCCCCTTCCGTCGCCATTACCACCAGCATGCGCGAACCTTCACATTATACTTAAGATATTACAGACGTTTTCACTCCCTCTTCTTTTCCCTCGTCATTTCGACGTACTTGGTGATCTAGACGTTTTACGGAAGGTGCCGTTGTTAGCCTTCTCCTCCTCTTCCTCCTCCTCCTCCTGCTGCTCCTGCTCCTGTTTCTCCCTCCTCCTGCTGCTCCTGCTCCTGTTTCTCTCCTCCTCCTGCTGCTCCTGCTCCTCTTTCTCCTCCTCCTCTGCTGCTCCTGCTCCTGTTTCTCCTCCTCCTCCTGCTGCTCCCGCTCTGTTTCTCCTCCTCCTCCTCTGCTCCTGCTCCTGTTTCTCCTCCTCCTCCTGCTGCTCCTGCTCCTGTTTCTCCTCCTCCTCCTGCTGCTCCTGCTCCTGTTTCTCCTCCTCCTCTGCTGCTGCTCCTGTCCTCTTCCTCTCCCTTTCCTCCTCCTGCTGCTCCTGCTCCTGTTTCTCCTCCTCCTCCTGCTGCTCCGCTCCTGTTTCTCCTCCTCCTCCTGCTCTCCTGCTCTGTTTCTCCTCCTCCTCCGCTGCTCCTGCTCCTGTTCTCTCCTCCTCCTCCTGCTGCTCCTCCTGTTTCTCCTCCTCCTCCTCCTCCTTCTCCCTCCTCTCTCCTGCTGCTCCTCTCCTGTTTCTCCTCCTCCTCTCCCTGCTGCTCCTGCTCCTGTTTCTCCTCCTCCTCCTCCTCCTGCTGCTCCTGCTCCTGTTTCTCCTCCTCCTCCTGCTGCTCCTGTTTCTCCTCCTCCTCCTCCTGCTGCTCCTGCTCCTGTTTCTCCTCCTCCTGCTGCTGCTCCTGTTTCTCCTCCTCCTCCTCCTCCTGCTGCTCCTGCTCCTGTTTCTCCTCCTCCTCCTGCTGCTCCTGCTCCTGTTTCTCCTCCTCCTCCTCCTGCTCCTGTTTCTCCTCCTCCTCCTGCTGCTTCTGTTTCTCCTTCTTCTCCTCCTCCTGCTGATCCTCCTCCTTCTCCTCCTGCTCCTGCTCCTCCTGCTCCTGTTTTTCCTGCTACTCTCCTGCTCCTCCTCCTCCTTCATCATTATCATCACCATCATCATCATCATCATCATCATCATATCATCATCATCATCATCATCTTCATTATCACCATCACCATCTTCTTCTTCTTCTTCGTCATCATCCCTTAATGTGTTGTTGTGCATCATTTTTGTAAGCATTCATTTAAAAATAAAAGGACATGTATACTTTCTCTTTTTTTTTTCCAATCTTCAGATTGTTGCTATTCAAATGGTTTATATTTATCACTTTTCTGGGGGTTTTTTGCTTTTACTCCTCAGTTTGATAACTTTATTCCCCTTGTATGATATTTCAAAGCCTTCACCAAACACTTCCATAAACGTTCCATTCCCTGACTTCCACTCACAAAACCAGTGAAACATAGCTCGTTACAATTTCTACCCAGTTGCTGAAAACAGACCCCTCCTCTTAGCCAGATCATTATCCTTCTTCTTCCTTTTTTCATTTCTTCTCTTCCCTGTCCCATTTGTTTGTTTTGCCTGAAGAAGGTCAGTAGGTCGAAAAGCGCTGATTCTGGATTGTTTTGCTCTGTTCTCTACACATTCCTCACATCCTCTTTCTTCTCTGCAGGCTACGGTACAAAAAGTAGCAAAAACAAATTCTAGCGTTAGAACAGTAGCATTAATTTGAGTGCGTTTAGTCACGTTTTAAATCAACAACCTTATCACCCCCCCCCCCACTCTACCCCACACCCCAGACCCCGCCTTCCTCCCCTACTCACCTTTCTTCCTCTCACTGTCCATCTTACCCATCATAATTGTGCACAGTTACTTCACGACAAAACAAAACAAAACATATCTATGTATCTATCCATCTCTGTCTCTGTCTCTGTCTCTGTCTCTCTCTCTTCTCTCTCTCTCTCCTCACACACACACACACACACACACACACACACACACACACACACACACACACACACACAGCAAAAGAGACAGAGACAGAGAGAGAGAAAGAGAGAGACGTAAACAGCGGTAGCAGAGGTGCACACACACACACACACACACACACACACACACACACACACACACACACACACACACACACACAACACACACAAGCGCGCCTATGCACACACATACACACGCACTTTATTTTGTTCGATGTTTTGCATTGCCGTTCGGTTGCGGTTTAGAAAAGAAACGAAAAATGTACCCCCTCCTCCCCTCCTCATTTCTACCCGACCCGTTCGCAAGCGAAATAATCCTTTCCCTGGTGTGTGTGTGTGTGTGTGTGTGTGTGTGTGTGTGTGTGTGTGCATGGGCCAGCGCACGTGCGTGTTGTGTATGTAGCTGAGAATTTGAGTCAATATTCATGCACATGCTGATTCACTATTTCTAGCTGCATCTGCATGTTCTTCTCGATTAGCACGTGCAACACATCAACACAGATGAACCTGTGCTTCTCACTGCCCGCGACGACAGGCGACAACGACCAACAGCTGATTTCTGACCAATCACATGTTATGCCTGTTTCCCGCATGGATTTCAAGACGTTTGTGGCGCACTCAGCACAGCTGTGTTATCACACGCAGTGACAGCAGCAAAGAGTGTGTCGTTTATAATGTCTGCCAGTGTCCTGGTTATGTGTATGTCGGCTTCGCCAGCTTGTTGACTAAACGTCTTTCTTTGATGAAACAACCATCACCGAATGCAAATGAAGATTTCCTAAGTGTTCACCCGTCGAGGGACTTCGCCATTCTGAGCTGGTAAGCATCAAGTCTTGGAGGGTCGACATAGTAATTCAAAACCACAGTGACAGTCACACACCAGAAAAACGGAAACCCGCAAACATTATGTTCAGGGGATTCGTGTTGTCGACACTTTCTCGCTTTAAAACATTTCTCTTCGTCGTGTTTTCTTTCCGTAAGTGGTCAGAGTGCATGTGATTAGAAGACATCGAATATTCAACAAATACCAAGTCGGCATTAAAAAAGAAAAATCGGTCTGAGTACGTGTAAGCGAGATCGTGCGTGGGCCGACGTGTGTTTGTCTGCGCTAAAGCTGTGACCCGTTTTTACGTCACGTGCCAACAAGTTATTTGACGGTTGCTGTGTTTGTGATTACACGTCTCGTGTTTACGCAACGGGATGATGTTCACGCCCATGTTTTGACAATATCCGTTTGTTTCATGACAGTTGTCACTTCCGATGATGAGGGAACGCGACGGGTCGGACAAAAAACAAATCATGCTGAATATGATATGATGATTTGAAGGCATGTAGCAATACTGTTTGCGTACTGTGGTATATGCCAATATTCCTGTAAGCTGTACTAGCACCTTTAGTTTTAATGTGCACTCATGCAATTTTTTTTTCATATGGTATAGAAATGAGACCAAACTTGATTTTCACACCCCCCAAACTCTCCATTGTTCGAGATGTCTCGTGATCCCAAAAATTCCACCGGCGCCATCTTTGATAAAACGTGGTAGATTGGTCGGTGTTAAGTGAATAGAATCGGCATATACCTTTCAGTTTTGCAGAAATGGTGCATTTGTACCGATTTTGTATAGACAAAAAATATACTGATCAGTGATGTTATTTTTGTTTGTCACTTCACATGAAAAGCAAGAGCAGTTTGGTATGCACGCATCAGGTTCACCTAAATCATCTGCTGCGTCACGTGACTAGCTTGTAGACTTTGGTCGGCCATGAGCTTTGTTCACACTCATGTAATACTGGTGACCCTGGACAGGTGAACTCGTTTTACAATCAAATTGAAAAACCATTTCAGTAGCAATAACATATATAGCTAAATGATAAAAGTTATTTCCTTTTTATTCATGCAAATAGTAATAGATAGATTTCATTCAGAGGCAAGGTGCGTCAGAATCGCCAGGAAACCTC
The DNA here is from genome assembly GCA_033310375.1 of Conus canariensis. Classification (NCBI taxonomy): domain Eukaryota; kingdom Metazoa; phylum Mollusca; class Gastropoda; order Neogastropoda; family Conidae; genus Conus; species Conus canariensis. Next base: position 39,977,060 of record CM065723.1, on the reverse strand, counting down.
TTTCCTTGATCGAATAAAGGTTTTCTGAGTTTCTCCTCTCACTCTTTCACTCTCTCTCACTCTCACTCTCTCTCTCACTCTCTCACTCTCTACTCACTCTCTCTCTCTCTCTGTCACTCTCACGCTTTTCACTCTGTCTTTCTCCCCTCACTTTCTCCCTTCCTCCTCCCCTCTCTCTGTCTGTCACACTAGGAATTTAGGATGATGAAGACTCCATCATATTTGATAACAATGCATGTGAATGCATTCACTGTAAGATTTCAAACTACTCATACTTTTATGTTTATCCTGAATCAGAGTCAGAATTATTTCATTCATCAATCATAACTCTTTATAATGCCAAAGAATGTGTGTACAGTTCCCTTCGAAGTTTTTTGTCTGATTTTTGACAATGAAGGTCATGTACAATAGCAGGGAAATAGTGCCCTTTTCAGATATTTAATTTCAACACACCACACACACACACACACACGCACGCACAGCACACGCACCACACGCACGCACGCACGCACGCACGCACCATACGCACACACACACACACACACCATACTCACACATCACACACCACACACACCACACACACACACACACACACACACACACACACACACACACACACACACAACACACTCGCGGGCGCGCGCGCGCGGGCGCGCGCTGTTTCTGCAATTTGAATTCGACACATGCAGTGATGCACTAACAAAATGTACCAAAGCTCATATTTTCTCATCTGAAAGAGTTTCTCTCCTGAACTAAGATACTGCTGCCTCAATTACTTTGATAAACAGTAATTATATATGACAGAGTCATGTAGGAATATTTAATATGTATTTCTTGCAGTACTGTGAATACGCTTGCCATGGCATTAAACAATTTAGGACCATAAGGACCCTTAACATGTTACATCATCAGGAAGTAAATAAGCAGTGCCTTGTACTTGAAAATGCCATTGAAAACGAAAAAAAAAGCTTCAATATGTTTTATTCTGCATGAAACATTACACGATAAGACCTCGATCATAATGAAAAGTTAGTAGTAATTGCCTAAGCTCATGTTACAGTCGGTAATTTGAAAAAAAAAGAGAAAACTCTCATACTTTGCAGAACCTCATGACTTACTTACTTACTACTTAGGCCCATAGCTCAAGGGTGAGCATAGGCCATCGACAACACTCCGCCATCGCACTCGGTTCTGGGCTGCTCGCTGAATGCCTGTCCAGTTGGTCCCCTGCCTCTATCTCTGCCTCAGTGTCTCGCCTCCAGCTGCTGCGAGGTCGGCCTCTCTTCCTTTTGCCCAGTGGGTTCCATGTCAGGGATTGGCGTGTGGTGCTGGATGCTGGCTTCCTGAGAGTGTGTCCAATCCAGCCCCCTTTCCTCCGCAGAACCTTATGTAACCTGTAATAAATCACCCAGTCTGTGCCTTTGGATTATGTCACGGGGCCCATCGTGCCATTGGATCATCGTATTAACTGACCGTCGTTCAGGCGGTACTGAATACTAACAACACCGTTGCTTGCATAGACTGCTCTTAGTGCCGCTACTGTTGCAGCTGTTATTGCTGCTTTTGCTATGCTTACGGTTATTATGGTAATTATGACCAAATACGCCACAATTCCAGCAATTTCGTCAAATTTTGCAACAACGAAAAGCGACTGCTGTGACGACAGTGTACCTTGGTAGCCATACCGTAGATGACAATGTGACCAGTGACTGAGACAAGGATGAGGGCCGCTTAGGGAGTACGAGTGGTTTGTCTGCTGTTGACAGTTTTACGTAATACTTTATCCACGCAATTCATACCTACACTACCAAAGCTGATAAATGAAATTAGAATCGTTAGTATAGGTCTTAATAAAATCATATTGTCGTTTCTCATCCCGCACAAATCATGTCACTGCTTCATCCTCTGGTTTTGTTTCTTCTTTCTTCTCTATAAAAGCAAGAAGACTTCTGCAAACACCATGATATCCGGTGACGATGACGCTGTATTCGCTTGCTACTTTGACGATTATCACCACCATCATCGCCGCAGGCACCGCAAGATGCAGACTATTGTTGCTTCCATGAATACTTCAACTACGATGACGACACCAGGTAGGACAGCAACTGTCCTGGAAAGATTGTCCCTTTACATGCTAACTGTTCATTCCGTCAAATATGAAAGAAGTTTTAGAAGCAGAAAATACAGAGATTGCTTTAACTTAAGGGTGCGTACAACACCATCTGATTTCCATACATATTTTGACGGAAAGAAACTCAAGCTGAGGGTTGTGATAGGGAATCGTTCTGCATGGTGAAATATTCACGTAGGGAGCGATGGCCATTGAAGTTTCAGATTTTGTCTAATTGTACATGCCTATTATCAGGTCTTCGAGGCCATCTCTCGATTAAGCACCTCATTAGCTTGTTTTTCAATGATTCATTACTCTCTCTCTCTCTCTTCTCCTCTCTCTCTCTCTCTCTCTCTCTCTCTCTCTCTGTATGTATGTATTATGTATGTATGTATGTATATATGTATTGTGTTGTGTGTGTGTGTGTGTGTGTGTGTGTGTGTGTGTGGCGCGTGTGTGCGCGCGGCGCGCGCGCGCGCGCGCAAAGAGACGGACAAACAATTTCAGAGCAAACCAAATTGATTGTGCTCGATCCAGACAGCCGCCTTTGGAAGCCACCAGTCCAACTAGCGTAGTGAAGATTCTCCTCCCCAAACTGTCACTAGTACAATTCTCTTTCAACAACAGTTCCTTGGAAGTTCGATGGCATGCCGTGATGTGTCCTGCTGGTCAGATATCACAGTGCGCCCGCGATTTTGCGATTCAGTGACATTGTTACGCAGAAATATCGTGATCCATTGGAATATTTTCTTTCTCTCAAAAGCCACTTTGACTTCTCCCTTACAGAGGAACTGGCTTGTACTTTGACAAGGACAGACGCTGGGTATATTCTCAAGTAAGGCTGCCAAAGGTCCACGGAACTCTTGGGAATTCTTTTTGTCAAAAAGTCGATCTGAATATTTGACAGAGTATTTACCTGCAAAAAGGGGCTCAGGGACGGATTGCGTCGTCCGCGAGGGGGTGGGGTGGGTGATCGGGGGAGGAGGGAGGGGGCGTCTGATTTTTGTAATCCCTCGGTTGCTTGCTTGAGACAATATTACGGGTGAGAAAGGGAGAGGGGAGGGGAGGAACGAGAGGGAATGGGAAGAAAAAACAACTCAAGCGTAATGAAACTACAATGGTTCAGCGTTCTCCCGCTCTGCATCATTTTTACAGAGAGGCTATTGCGACGGAACATTAATTCGTAGTATAGCAGCGTTATGGGACGGTGTGATATTTACCAATCTGGAATATTTGCTGAAATGATACGAAAAGATATCAAATAGTTAATTATAGAAGTGTGCTATCCGTCTTTCCTTCCTACACTCCCAAGCTTGTAAGTAAAGTTAAGATCGGTAGCGTGGGACTTAGTTAAACCATATCGTTTCTCATGCCATACAAGCCATGTTCTTACGGTTATCCTATGGTTTTGTTTCTTTCTTCTCCATAAAGCAGGGAGACTTTTGCAAATACGATGATACCCGATGACGATGATGCTGTATTGGCTGGCAACTTCGACGATTATCACCACCATCATCGCCGCAGGCACCGCACGCTGCAGACTGTTGTTGCTTCCATGAATACTTCAACTACGATGACAATCAGGTAGGACAGCTACTATCCTACAAAGATTTTCCTTTCGTGTCCCCTTATACACTAACTGTTCATTCCGTCATATATGATAGTTTTAGAAGCCGAAAATACCGGGATTGCTTTAACTTAAGGCTGCGTACAAGACCATCCAATTTCCATACATAATTTAATGGAAAGAAACTTCAGTTGGGGGTTTCAAAAGGGAATTGTTCTGCATGGTAAAATATACACAGGGAGCAATGTCCATTGAAGTTTCAGATCTTACCTAATTGTACATGCCTATTATCAGGTCTTCGGGGCCATCACTTGAACGAGCAACCTCTCATTAGCTTGTTCTTCAACGGTTCATTACTCTCTCACTCCTCTCTCTTTCTTTCTCAGTCATACTCTCATTCTGTGTGTGCTGTGTATGTGGGTGCGCGCGAACGCGAAGAGACGGACAAACCATTTCAGAGTAAACCAAATGGATTGTGCTTGATCCAGAGAGCCGGCTTTGGAAGCACCAGTCCAACTAGCGTGGCGGAGGTTCTCCTCCCCAAACTGTCACTGTTACCATTTGTTTTTTAACAGCAGTTCCCTGGAAGTTCGATGGCATACTGATTGTGTGTGCTGATGGTCTGATATGGTGCGTCTGTGACTTTGTGATTCATTGGTATTGTTACCCAGTAATATTGTGATCCATTGGAACATTTCCTTTCTCTCCTAAGACTGTCTTTTTTCCCTTACAGAGGAATTGGCATGTAATTTGACTAGGGCAGACGTTGTGGATGCTTTAGTAATGCTATCACAGGTCCACGGAACTCATGGAAATTTATTCATTAAGTTGATCTGATTATTTAACGAAGTATTTACCTGCAGAAAGGTTATTAGGGACGGATTGTGTCGTCTGTGGGGGAGGTGGGATGGATGATCGAAGGAAGAGGAAAGTTGTGTCCAATTTTTTGTTAATCCTTCGGTTTCACACTTAAGATAATATCGCGGGCGAGAGGGGGGAGGGGGATGGAGGTAGGGAGGGGGTGGGAAGAGGAAACTACCCATGCATGATACAACTGCAGTGGTTCCGTATTTCTCTCCACTCTGCATCATTTTTGCAGAGAGGTTACATCGACGGAAAAGTAATTCGTAATATGGCAGCGTTACGGGACCATAATGATCTGGAATAGTTACTCAAGTGATGCACAAGAATATGAAATAGATAATTATAGCAATATGCTATGTGATCCCCTTTCCTACACTCCCAAGCTAGCAAACAAAATTAAAATCGTTAGCAGCGATCTTAATTAAAAATCACATTTTCGTTTCCCATCCCATATAAGCCGTGTCACTGCTTCATCCTGTAGTTCTGTTTGTTTTTTTCTCTCTCTATAAAGGCAAGAAGACTTCTACAAACACGGTGATACTGGGTGATGATGACGCTGTATTTGCTGGCTGCTTTGATGATCACCACCACCATCATCGTCGCAGGCACCGCAAGATGCAGACTGTTGCTTCCATGAATACTTAAGTACGATGACGACACCAGGTAGGACAGCAACTTGTTACCCTGGAAAGATTTCCTTTTGTGCCACCCGTATATGCCAACTGTTCATTCCGTCAAATATGAAAGAAGTTTTAGAAATAGAAAATAGAGAGATTCCTTTCACTGTAGGGTGCATACAGTACCAGCCGATTTCCATATAATTATATTTTGACAGAAAAACACTCCAGCTGGGGGTTTCGAAAGGGAATCGTTCCACATGATGAAATATACACATAGGAAGCAATGTCTATTGAAGTTTCAGATCTTATCTAGTGGTACATGCCTACTATCAGGTCTTCGGGGCCATATCTCGATCGAGCAACCTTTCATAAGCTTGTTCCTCAACGCTTCATTACTCTCTCTCTCCCTCTCTCTTTTTGTCTGCCTGTCTGTCTGTCTGTCTGTCTGTCTGTCTCTGTGTTTTTGTGGTGTGTGTGTGTGTGTGTGTGTGTGTGTGTGTGTGTGTGTGTGTGTGTGTGTGTGTGCGTGCGCGCAAAGAGACGGACAAACCATTTCAGAGCAAACCAAATGGGACAGTGCTCGGTCGAGGGAGAGAGCCGCCTTTGGAAGCACCTGTCCAGCTACCATAGCCGAGGTTATCCTCCCAACTTGTGCCACTTTTGCAATTTTTTTGAAAACGGTAGTTCCCAGGATGGTCGATGGCATACTGGCTATGTATTCAGGTGGTCTGATACCTGCGCCTGTGACTTTGTGATTTAGTGACATTGTTACACAGTAATGTTGGGATTCATTGGGACATTACCTTTCTCTCATAAGACTGTCTCTGCCTTTCTTCCTTACAGAGGAACTGGCTTGTAATTTCACAAGGACAGACACTAGGGGATGCTCTAGTAATGCTATCAAAGGTCCACGGAACTCATGGGAATTTTTGTTTTGGTCCTAAAGTCGATCTGAATATTTGGCAGAATGTTTATCTGCAAGAAGGGAGTCAGGGACAGATTGCGTCGTCTGCGAGGGAGGTTGGGTGGGTGATGGGAGGGGATGCCCGATTTTGTTTAATCGTTCGGTTGCTCGCCGAGATAATTTCACGGGGGAGAGGGGAGGGGTGGGAGGGGGTGGGAAAAGAAAACTCAAGGTTCAAACTACAGTGGTTCTGCAGTAATCCCGCTGTGCATCACTTTTTACAGAGGGGCTGTATCGACGGATCAGTCATTCGTAATGTGGCAGCGTTACAGGACCGTGTGATACATTCCAATATGGGATTTTTGCTCAGTTTATACACAAAGATATGAGATAGATAATTATAGAAATATGCTGTCAGTTTCCCATCCTACACACCTAGCAGGTAAATAAAATAAAAATCGTTAGCATCGATCTTAAATCATATTTTCGTTTCTAATCCCATATAAGCCGTGTTACTGCTTCATCCTATGTTTGTGTTTGTTTTTCCTCCATAAAAGCAAGAAGACTTCTACAAACACGGTGATACCGGGTGATGATGACGCTGTATTTGCTGGCTACTTGGACGATTATCACCACCATCATCGCCGCAGGCATCGCAAGATGCAGACTGTTGTTGCTTCCATGAATACTCCAGCTACAATGACGACAACAGGTAGGACAGCAACTACCCTGGAAAGATTTCCTTTCGTACCCACCTTATGTACTAACTGTTGATTCCGACAAATATCAAAGAAGCTTTAGAAGCAGAAAGTACAGAGTTTGCTTTAACGTAAGGGAGCGTATAGTGCCATCCGATTTCCATACATAATTTGACGAAAAGAATCTCCACCTAGGGGTTGCGAAAGGGAATCGTTTAACGTGATGAAATACTCACATGGAGCGATGTCCATTGAAGTTTCAGATCACTCTGTGTGTCTGTCTGTCTGTCTGTCTGTCTGTCTGTCTGTCTCTCTCTCTCTCTCTCTCTCTCTCTCTCTCTCTCCGTGTGTGCGTGCGTGCGTGTGTGTGTGTGTGTGTGTGTGTGTGTGTGTGTGTGTGTGTGTGTGTGTGTGTGTGTGTGTGTGTGTGCCAGCAAGAAGATGGACAAATTGTTTCAGAGCAAACAAAATAAGATTGTGCTTGAGAGAGCCACCTTTGGAAGCAGCAGTCCAAGTAGCCTAGCGGGGTTTCCCCTCCCTAAACTATGTCACTTTTACCGTTTGTTTTTCAAACAGCAGTTCCCTTGAAAGTCGATGGCATACTGGTTATATGTGCTGGTGGTCTAATATGGTGCGTCTGTAACTTTGTGATTCAGTGACTTTGATACCCGGTAATGTTGTGATCCATTGGGGCATTACCTTTCTCTCATAAAACTGTCTGTCTTTCTTCCTTACAGAGGAACTGGCTCGTCATTTCACAAGGACAGACACAGGAGATGCTCTAGTAATGCTATCAAAGGTCCACAGAACTCATGGGAATTTTTGTTTTGGTCCTAAAGTCGATCTGAATATTTGGCAGAATGTTTATCTGCAAGAAGGGAGTCAGGGACAGATTGCGTCGTCTGCGAGGGAGGTTGGGTGGGTGATGGGAGGGGATGTCCGATTTTGTTTAATCGTTCTGTTGCTCGCTGAGATAATTTCACAGGTAAAGGGAGAGGGGGGGGGGGGGGGGGGGGGGGGGGGGACAACTCAAGGTTCGAACTACAATGGTTATTATGCAGTAATCCCGCTGTGCATCACTTGTTACAGAGGGACTTTATCGACGGATTAGTCATTCGTAATGTGGCAGCGTTACGAGACCGTGTGATACATACTGATCTGGAATATTTACTCAAGTGATGCACAAAGATATAAACTACATAATCATAGAAATCTGCAAGCTGGTTCCTTCGTCTCCCCTCTCCTCCCGTTTCCCTCCCTCCTCTTCGGTCCTTCCTCCCACTCCCTGTTTCACTATCGCCCTGCCTCCTCCGCTTGCTCGTCCTATTTATCTTCCCTTCCCCCGTCTTTCCCTCTCCCCCCCCCCCCCCCCCCCCCCGGACCCCATGGCCCTTCCCCCGTCCGATACCCCCCTCCGATTTTCTAGTCTCCAGCCCTTTCTATCACCCCTACAAACCACCCTCCTCCTTCCCGTTTCCCCCCATCCCCCTCCACCTTCTTTCTATCCACCCTCTGTGCTCCCTTACTTATCCCCGCTCCTTACCCCAGCGTCTTCCATCCTCCATCATTGTCCCCTCCTCCTCCCATCATCCTTCCGTCTCCGTATCCCTTAGACCCGTTTCGAATCACGACATCGTTTGGTATTGCCCGTGGTGATTCGCTCTTGGGGTGCCCAAGCGAACTAAGTTGTCACCGTGCTTCTAGATTGGACATTCCGACGGTTGTATTCACCGGCCAAAGGCCATTCCTGATTATGGCGCAGGGAGGAAAAAGTTCTTTGAGTAAACAGAATTCCGGTCTGATTTCTATTGCCACACATTTATCAGAAGTTTTACAATATATTATTTCAAAGACGAAAAGGAGTTGAACGGAAGGCAGTTGATGCGTAACCACAGGTAAGAGAAGATAATCTCATTACGGCGAGAAAGTTAATGAACAAAATTAGAGAAGATAATAAGCTAAAGAGTTACATGCTGAGCTTCTTGCCGTCATGAGCTGTCCTGTTCCTCCCACTCGCATCCCAACCCCACCCCACCCCCGCCCGCACACAGACATACTCGTGTGCGCCCTCGTTTGCAAGCCGGCGCGCGCGCGCGCACTCGCGCACACACACACACACACACCCCCCCACACACACACACACACACACACACACACACACACACACACACACACACACATACGACCCCGATGAAGTAGAGAGAGATGAATTGTGCCTTCTGAGTATAACCGACCTCGTAGAGAAGTTTTTGACCGGCACGTTTCTTATAACCGAGGTTTCAGTCCTGATTGTAAATTATGCTCTCTCTCCTTCTCTCTCTCTCTCTCTTCTCTCTCTCTCTCTCTCTCTCTCTTCTCCTCTCTCTCTTCTCCTCTCTCTCTCTCTCTCTCTTCCCCTTTCGGGCGCGAGCGCGCGCCCGTGTATGCATGTGTTTGTATGTATGTGTGTGTGTGTGTGTGTGTGTGCGTGTGTGCGTGGTGTGCGTGTGTGTGTGTGTGTGTGTGTGTGTGAAAGAGTGTGTGTATGTGAGGCTCTGTGGGGGCTGGGCTAGGGTGGAGGAGGGGGGGGGGTGGCTGGCTGCGTTATTCGCCCGTTTCTGTAAACTTTCTTGCGACTGGCTGCTCATAAAGTCGCCGTTCACCTGTTGCCAGCGTTTCACTACCCCAGCGATCGTTGTGCTCTGAGATCGTTAACGCTCAGCAGGGTTACCCACCCCTCCCTTCCTCCCTCCCTCTCTCTGTGTCTGTCTTCTATTTCTTTCTTCTCTCTCTTTCCCTCCCCTCTCTCCTTAAACAAAGAAGAAATAGAAGCGAAAAAAGCCCACAACAAATAACAGCAAATTGAGATTTTAAAAGATTTGCTATTTTGTTCTCAAAGCTCGAGGGATGAACAGCAGAAAATTAAGAAATGGCGTATCTCCAACGAAGTGTGTTTTGAAACTGCGTATTTATTGAGCGTGTGTGAGATTGTGTGTTAGTGTTAGTGTGTGTGCGTGCGTGTGCGTGTGCGTGTGTGTGTGAGCGCGTGTGCGTGCGTGCGTGTAAGCGTGCATGTGTAAGCGTGCGTGTGTTTGCGTGTGCCAAGAGCTCTATAGAAGCTGGATTTTTCCTTGCTATGTTCCTGATATGCATCGTAGACATACGAGAAGTAAGAGATCGATTCCTTTTCCACACCCCCCCCCCCCCCCCCCCCCCGCTCTCTTCGCTCAGTACTAGCAGGACATTATAAGTACGAGAAAGACTGTCTTGATGTCGTATCGGAAAACATTAACAGAGAAAAAAGTCTTTGAAATATACTAGTCGGCAGAAAGAAGGTGTTCTGAACTGCACATCAGGAAAATACGGGCCTGTGTGTCAAGTCAAGTCAAAATTATCTTTATTGAGGGTTAAAGAATAAGCTTTCCAGCTTTTTTACATCCTGCCCTGTGTGTGTGTGTGTGTGTGTGTGTGTGTGTGTGTGTGTGTGTGTGTGTGTGTGTGTGTGTGTTCGTTCGTTCGTTCTTTAATTTAACGTCTATCCACCTAACAGTGATCTTAGACAGTATGTAAGTGTTATGTGTGTGTGCATGTGATGTTTTTGGGTGTATGCATGCGAGCAGTTGGTGTTGATTTGGGGCGTACGTAGGTATGTATAATGCAATTAGGCCTAGATTAAAATAAATAAATAAATAAAAAGAAAGAAAAAAAACCCACACACACACCGCATAACTGAATCCAAAACTTTAAAAGAAACACTAAATAAGCAACTAACACCAAGATGGGGAAAATAACATAGACGTTAAAGTAAATGTCCAGTTGGGCTCTTAATCAGTCCTTGAACAACTTCAAAAATGTTTGATTCGTTAGAGATGACGTCTTCAAAGACTGATATCGACGGTTCAGTGTTCAACAACCAAGCAGGTAAATAGGGTTTCATTCTATCGCACAAAAAAAGTAGATGGAACGGAGTGATTTGCTGGCCACAAATACAAGTCACATGTTTACAGAATTTGGTTTTAAAGGCATCAAGCCTCAATCTAAAAATCAAACTTTTTAAAATCCTTCTTGGTAGAGATTCTTGATACCTGTTTTATTGTCTAATATCTTGTTAAATATTATCTCCTTTTTGTTTTTGGTGCCTTTTCCCTTATTTAAAATAGAGTTCCAGGCTGCGTCTTTTAAAAGACTATAACTTTCATGTAAGGATAAAGGAATGCATATCTTTGTTAAATCAGTTTCAGTGATAGCAGCCTTTTTGGCTAATTTGTCTACCCTTTCATTCGCAGATAATCCACAGTGAGATGGAACCCAACAAAAATCGACATAAGAACCACGTAAATGCAAAAAAAATGAATTAAGTGGTAGACTTCTGATACAAGTTCTGCTCTCACACTTGTATTCGAACATTTTAGAGCTTGTAGGACTGATTTTGAATCAACACAAAGTAGTATTTGAAATACAGGAAATCGAAAATCAAGAAGAAAGTTTAATGCCATAATAATGGCAACAAGTTCCGCAATAAATATGGAAATATTCTTACCAAGGTGGTAACCTTTCTCTATTTTTAAGGATGGAATTATGAATGCTGAACCAAATGATTGTCTAGTACGGAACCATCTGTATAGATTTTAAGGTGATTTATATAAGTTTCATTTATATGTGACTTAACCATACGTTGGCAGCAAGGGTCCATCACTTTTTCTTAAACTTGTATAGTCTTGTCATAATTTGCTCTACTAAGTTCCCATTCTGGGATAGTGCTAAAAGACACCCGAGGAGCTACGTTTTGAGGTGCAGTGCCTGCTTTTGTAAATAAGTCAGATGTATATGAGGCTATCGATTTTAGAGAATCAATTTTTTGTGCCCGTTTAGGAAAATTTATTTCTGATTTTAATTCAGTTTCACTGGTATTAAGATTTTGTAGTGTATGACTTAAAATATATTTTGCAGATGCAAGTATCTTGATACCTGTTTTATTGTCTAATTCAAAAGGCAATATTCCGATCTCCATATAAGTTCTTAAAGTTGATGTATGAACCGGGACACCAAGAGCTATCTTGTAAGCTTTACTATCGATACTCTGCAATTTTTTAATTAAATATTTTGGGGCTGAAAAAGATGGACAACGGAACAAGCTGATTTTCTTTCTTTCTTTCTTCTTTCTTCATTCCTTCCTTCCTTTCTTTTTTCTTTCTTTCCTTTTTTGTTTTGGAAGACAGTGGCAGGAAGAAGACGTGAGGACTTTGCACATGCCAGTACAGAACAGTACGAACAAGCATTTCTTTTTAAATACAGATGGACAACGGAACAAGCAGAATCGGAGGAAACCTTCAATTGCATCTGCTGACGCATTTTTATCCTCCGTCGGGTGACATGTTTGGCAAAACGTTCGTTCCCGCATGATACATAAAGAAGAATTTGGCAAACCGTTCGTTCCCGTTTAATACTTAAAGGGAAATTTGGCAAACTTTTCGTTCCTGCTTAAT
>CM065723.1:39942332-39962332 GCA_033310375.1 Conus canariensis | reverse complement strand
CACCCACGCACACGTGTTCAGAATATTTTTCATCTCTTGACACCACCGCATTTCGCTTGCATGAATATTCATGAGATCCTGATGGACTTCTGAATAAGAGAATGAGTGTGTGTCTGGATCGGGAGATTGGTTAGATGAAAGGATGGGGATAATATTCAGCTATTCTGAGACAGTACAGACTGCACTGTAATGCAAAGAGGGCACGCGGAGACGCAGAAAGGGGGCTCGGGAGGGGGGTAGGCAAGCGGGCAGACGGGTGGGCAAGTAGGCAGAGAAGGAGAGAGAGAGAGAGAGAGAGAGAGAGAGAGAGAGAGACGGAATTCATTCAATAAAAGCCATAGCCCCATTTGAAGGGGGATGCTGTACAATAATGAACAAGCAAAGTAAGCAAAGTTAAAGCAAACAACAAATACCGGCATGCTGACATTTTTCCATAGATCAGTTAGGTAGTTATACAGGTGAGCAGGGTATTTAAGGTTCCGTTGTCAAATTTGTGCGTCTTTTGAAAACTTTATTCAGATATAAGCACAGGTTCTTCACAATGTGTTCGTTCTGATTTGACATAGTAGACATGCACGGAACAGACGTGGGTGTGCATGAAACGGAGAGAAACAGAGCAGGTCAACAAAGTAAAATATGTAATTCATCTTCCTTGAGAGAGAGAGAGAGAGAGAGAGAGAGAGAGAGAGAGAGAGAGAGAGAAAGAGAGAGAGAGAAAAATATTTTGTTCCACGGATTTCATCAGATATCTTTTGAGATTGTGTTTTTGTTATGCTTAATGCTGCTTTGGCATAGAGTTAGGATTTCCTCACATCTGGGCACAGTTACAGATATTCGTGGAGTCGATTCAAACGAAACGTCTTCCCTGTGCAAAATACTGTACTAAAACGACACTTCCCAGAGCAGTATTAAGTTGCGGAATATCGTCAACCCCAGTAGCGAACGTTTAGCACCATCTGGAAACGAACAAGAAAGATTTTTAAATCACATATGCGCACGCGCTAACTGCACATACTGGCCCAGTAACACTCATGACCACGGATAGGTCCAATGCAGAGACACTTCCAGAGCAGTATTAAGTTGCAGAATATCGTCAACCCAGTAGCGAACGTTTAGCACCATCTGGAACGAACAAGAAGATTTTTAAATCACATATGCGCACGCGCTAACTGCACATACTCGCCAGTAACACTCATGACCACGGATAGGTCCAATGCAAGAGATCGTCAGAGGACTTGCGTGGCCTAGTGACTGACATCTTTAGTCTATGCTGACGTGGACACCATTAAGTGGATGGAACGCTAATAGTCCTAAATGCTTTTAAGTTTTTGCAGCCAACACGCTAGCTTGCCGCTGCACAGTATTGTAGGATTTGATGCTTCTACTGGAGTCTTGCACGTAAGACGGGCTAAGAACAAGGGTTAACAGTAAACCTACCTTTATTTCGTACTGCCTTCTGTCGTGATTTCCTGGACTTTTTCGATCTTCGGCTTCTCTACATGTTTTCTGTCCTTTTGGTCTTCTGCATTTGTCGTGTGGTGTGACCTGTGATGGACAGTGATGTCCTGGAGATTGAAAGAGCAGTGGTTTTCAGTACATCTGTTTGGTTCGGACCCCTCCTGGAAAAGAGGTACACATTAGCCCGTAACTATCGGTCGGCTACGTGTGAGTGAGGTTAGATCAAGACGGTAGATTTTTTTTTAAAATATCGAATTTTAATCAAGTAAGCTTAGAAGTTACAGATGCGTCAAAAGAGATATAGTGCGTAGAGATTTCAACACATAATTGACATGCACCTGTAGGGCACAAAAATACGTACCCGGAGTATTTCTTATAACTTACAGCAATTTAAATGAAAACAAATGAAGCAAAGAAGAAAACGTAAATGAAAAACAGCTGACCTACTATGCAAATGGTTGACAGTTAAAGACGCTTACACTGTAAAACACACAACGTATTATTTGAACTGGTGATGATCATATATTAGAGATATGTGGATTTTTGTTCTGTTGTATATAACAAAAAAAGGGAAAAAAAAAGATGCATGCATCTCGCCCACTACGAAGTATTTAGGGCCTAATTGAAGGAGAATGGCCATTTTCTTCCTGGAAAACTTTGGAGTTACTCTTTAATTTAGAAATCAACTGGAAAAGTTATATGCAAAAAAAATGTAATTGTGAATGCGACAGTGGCCACACCCAAGACGGACAAATGTCATCCAACCTTAAGTGGTTTTCTACTAACTGGGAACTTATTTAAAGCTTATGTGTGAGTGCGTGTGTTTTTTGTGGGGGCACATTTATCCAGACTGCAAATTTAACGATGAACTAGTTTGTGTACTGATTTCTTAGCGAAAATTACATGCAGTTCAGCGTAGATAGCCAGCCTCTGCACTGAAACCATGTTTTTTTTTTAACTGACTGTAGTTCATATCTGATTGTTGGATGTACTTTTCTGTCTTATACCTTGCGCCTAGTTCTTTAAGGAACACATAGCTGTTTGGCTTAGATTTAGTAATTCTATTCTTGTATATAAGATATTCACCAAGTAAGATTATCAGGTCAGTTATTGCATCTGTTTCAATTTGCACTTCTGTACCAGAGAAGATTAGAAGTATGAAACGAAAGTTTATCGCAGGTTTTGCATTTCTTTGAGAATGAGTTCCAAGTCATTCCAGAAGGATTGAGAATGCCGATATTTATATGAATAATGTTCTGTTGAATCCTTTTCCTCGTCACAGAAGTTACATCTGTCATTACTTACAACGTTCATGTCTTTTAAAATGCTGCTAGTTACTGAAATTTTGTTGCATGTTTTTATTTGAAACCATTTTAATTTCATTTTTCTTTTCTTTTTTTGTATTTTCTTAAGGACTGCTGTCCACTCTATCTGTGTGTTTAGCTTCTGTTCCCAACGCAGCAAGGCTACAGTGTCAAGGATTTTTATCTCTCCTAACAGGATGCTGTGGTATGATCGTGAACCCTTTTCTACACTAGCTGATACATGCATGGCTTTGATTTGTGAGTCACTAGTTTTCACTTGAATATTGCTGTTTGGCCTCTTTTTATACTCCTCGATGGTGTGTAAACAGCTTTTGTGTCCACAAAATTCATGTCCATTCCGAATTTTTCCGATAGTGCTCTGTGACTTAAAAATGTGCCATTACTGTCTAATAAATCTCTCACCAGAAGAATGTTTTTATCTGCCCATTTCTTATAATAAAAAACAATTGGTAGCAATTTTGAATTTTTCATTATAAAATAATGGTCCAGTAATTTATTCCTGTCCTTTGTTTGGATGCACATGTTTATGAAATTGTGAGTATGCTGTGAAAACACCATTCCCAAAATTATTGAGTTTAGTTCTTACAAATCGACTCGGCCCATTGTAGTTTGATACTTTTATTTCTGGATGAAACGAGTATATCGTTTTTGACCACTTTGGCTTTTGGGTGTACATTTTTCTAATCCAGGAACGTTTCAGTGCCTGAACGTATGTCTCAGTGCTAAGAATGCCTATTCCACCCATTTCTATGTTATGCACGGAATATTTCCGTTTGATTTTCTCATTTGTTTGTGCCTGAAATAAATTGGTAACACCGTGACACATTTCTGTCACCAAATATGGTCTTGGATTGCATTTTTCATCTTCGTATAGATTTTTTGTATAGCAATTGCATTGTTTCTTGTTTGAAAATGTGTTTCATTTGTGTACGTCTGCTTGTCAAGAGAAATAAGGGCATTCATTGATATCATTCTTCTTTCAAAAAGTAGGTTGCAGTGATAATGTATTAATACGGTGTTATATAAATGAGTAACTTAAGAATATCCTCTTTAAGTTGTCAGGGGTTAGGGAACTTTCAAAAAAGAAGGGACGTGTTCCAGCCTCTTAGGCAAAAACGGTATTCAGTCTATTTTCGACAGGATACACACTTTACAAAAGGTATAGAAAAACAAATAAGAGCAGACTGGGGCTGTGAGTGCGTGTTCTGCATCTAATAATTCGAGATCAAGGGGAGTTGCTATTTTGCTAAATAATAATTTAGACTTCATAATAAAGTAAGAGGTTACGAATAGACGAGGAAATTATATCATACTTATTCTGAACACATTACACACACACATTGTACAAGTAAATGTTTATGGAACAAACTGCGGTAATTCCACATTCCTGAGAAAATTCAAACAAAAATTAAAGAACTGGCATTTCCACCATTGTAACTGGCAGTGACTGATTTTTTTTTTTTTTTAAATAAAATTTTTGCCGTCCCAACCTCTGCGCCACCTCAGAGGCAGTGCACCCACGCCGCTCATTCCGACACCCCGTCCACAGTCACAGCCCGGTCGGTCCCGCCGCAGCCCCGGCACCGGCAATCCACAGGGAGCAGCCAATGTCAAGTCAAGAGGCAACCCACCGGAGGAGACACTGCACTGCTGCCGAGTCACTTCGATGCTGTTCAGTGGCGCCTGTTCTGATCTAAGATACGCAGGACACCACTTACTAAGCCCCCTACTGACGACTATAATTGCTTAGTCGCCGAGCCGGCGTGAGTGAGCTCTCCCTCCGGAGGGCGCCACCACGTCCGTCCAACGACACCCCCCATGGACTCGCCGATACCGGTGACCCCGACGGAACCAAACCAAGGCCATAGACGTGGAGAGGACATTGAAATCGAGGTCACCATGAGAGCAGGGCATGCAGGGCCACAGAATTTGAGACTTTTCTTTTTAATGCTGATCGATGAGAATGAGGATGATTGAGATGATGCTACGGATTTCCATTTCGGTCTGAGACTACATGACAGGGCTGTACTCTACGTTTCCTTTCATAATACATCCCGGCGTCAACCAGGCCCGAGAGATACAGGCACCTGCAGTGTTGGGCAAGAAATTTGAGCAACACTCAGAAACGCATCAAATAAGTGGATGAAACTCGACTGTGTGGTTCCTGTCTCCCCAACTGAGTCCGCAGCAAACTCAGCTCTGGGTAGGAGCCGGTCGGGGCAGAAAAACCCACATGACTCTAATGGGATTCGCACCCACGACCTCGCAGCCGGGAGTCCGCGACGCTAACCACTTCGCCACGGCGGCTGGTGCAGTGAATGAAATTTGGTGATGAATCTTAGCCTGGACTGTTATGATTGTAAATGTATCAATAATGCAAAAGCCAGACAAACGGCTTTTAACTTGATCACCAAACTAGAATTGGTAGATATTTGGAGAGAATTAAATCCTGGAGAGAATTAAATCCTGAAATTGTAAGATATGCCTGGAGAAGACCCAGTCCTATACAGCAGAGTTGATTAGATTTCTTTTTGATATCAGACACTCTCGCTGGTAATATTAGAGACGCAGAAGTCTTTTGGGGATATAACAGTGACCATTCTTTAATCAGACTGAGCATAGGTTTGAATACCGAGCAGAAAAGAAAAACAGTCCGGAAATTTAACGCCCCACTACTTAAGGATGTCAGTTACGATGATTTGGTGAAACAAACTGTTTATAATGTCAAGGAACAATACGCAGCATCACCGTACGACAGACAGAATTTAAGCGAGGTACCGAACAAGGAAATACAGTTTACAATAAGTGATAGTTTATTTCTAGAAGTTCTGATTATGGAAATAAGATTTTAAAAAATTGCATTTAGTATTAAAAAGAAAAGAGAACAAAACGAACGCAGAAAACTGCTCAAAAAAAAAGAGAAAAGAAATACAAGACCAAAAAAGGGACAGACCCACTCATGTTAATGCTATTAATCTCCAAAGAAAAAAAATGAGCACATTTATGAAAAACAAAATAGATCGAATCATTCTTAGATCCAAGGCAAGATGGGCTTCACAGGCTGAAAAGACACGTATTTTTTAAATCTAGAGAAAAGACATTTTGTCCGCAAACAGATGTTGAAATTAGTGTCAGATCAAGGAAATATGTTGTCAGAAACAGATATAATACTATAAGTGACCAGATCATACTACGAGCATTTGTACAAGAAATGGGAAGTAATGGATATCGATATTAGCAAATACATTTCTAATCTACTACAGTTAAATAAAGACGAATCAGAACAATTAGAAGGATTGATTACTATCCAAGAAGCTTCTGAAGCCCTGCAGAATGAAAAAGCCCTGGCACAGACGGATTGACAGTCATTTTTTTTTTTGGACACAAATAGGAGAGTTTGTAATCAGACTTTTAAACGAAGGTTTTAGGAACACAGGGATGTCAGTGTCTCAAAGAGAAGGAACAGTCACGTGTCTACCAACAGCAGACAAACCGAGACAGTTTTTAAGAAATTGGAGACCAGTTTCATTGTTAAATGTTTCGAACAAAATAGGCGCCACACGTATTGCTAATAGAATTAAGACTGTTCTACCTCATTTGATTAAAAACGATCAGACAGGTTTTATCTTTGGATTAATATTTCACCTTGAAAAACAATCTCTACCTGGCTTACTAGTATCAGTCGACTAAGAGAAAGCGTTTGCTTCCATGAACTGGTCTTACATGAACAGGGCACTTAAAGCTTTTGGATTTGGGAAAGGTATGTGCTGCTGGGTTTCAGCATTTTGTAAAAAAAACCCATAAGATCCTGTGTAACTGTGCACGGGAAAGTGTCTCAGGGTTTTGAAATACAATGGGGGTGCCATCAAGGTGATCCCATTCCACCATTCTATTTGTTTAGTGTACAGAAATTTTAGCATGTAAAATCAGGGAGGACGAAAGAATAAAGGGCATTACAATACTCGATACGGTTTTCAAAATTAGCCATTTTGCAGATGATACAGTATTTACATTAGAAGGAGATAGAATGTCGTGTGAAAAGCTGTTTGAGACTCGTACAAAGTAAGTTTTTCCAGGACTTAAACTGACTTATGAAGGAAAAAAACCCTGTAAATGTATGGTTTAGAAGACTTTCAGAACTCAAAATGTCAGTATCTGCCCGAGAAGAAAATTAAATGGAACCCACACAAATACAAAAAGTAGGTATTTGGGTCATAGACGATACATCAAAAATGACAGAAATCAACAGCACAGGTGAATTTAACGAAGTCAAACAATTGTTCAGAATTTGCTCAAAACGTATATCTACACCTCTGGGCAGGATTGCAGCACTGAAGTTCATGATACTTTCAAAACTCAAATACCTGTGGATTCTGTTACCAGACCCTCCCGAAAATGAAATAAACCAGCTTCAGAAACTATGTTTTGAATTTATTTGGAATAAAAAAAAACCCTGTCAAATTCAAAAGGAAGTACGCGGTAAATTCTGTCGAAATTATTGGAAATGTTTTTAAGGGAAAAAATTGGTAACATAATTACGCTTCCTTAACTTGATTATCTGGTGGGTTTTGATAATATGAATGTTTTAGCACAGCTACTCTGCCTAATGGAGTCAAAATTCTTTGTAAACAAATTTTAAAGAGAGTCTTTACTTCGAAGAGCTTGTCTGTTTTAATTTCTGACTTGCAAAAGAGATCACATGTAACCCAAAGTCCTTATATTTTGAACTTAGGTGGGTTCCATTTCATTTTCTTATGGCTAAAATTTGTGTCTTTATAATTCTTTTTACTTCCTAACCATGCATTTAAGGTCTCCTCAAAATGTATTTTGAACCCTGAAAATCCTTCAAACATGTTAAGTGCTTCATTTTGTTTTCGTAGGAGACTTTGTCACATTGTAATGTAAAAGTTGTATCATCTGCAGATTGATTTTGAACTCAATATAATTTATATTTATTCGTTTTATGTCTCTGTCTTCCCTGATTTTGCATGCTAGTATCTCTGCGCAGAGAACAAATAAATCGGGAGAAATTGGGTCACCTTGGCGATAGCCTCTTTCCACTTTAAAACTAGTAGACGTTTTCCCATTTACTTGTTACATAGGCCTTCGTATCTGTATGAAAGTATAACACCCATTTCCTTGTCGCCCCAAAACCAAATGCCTACATAAATTTATACTTATATGACGAACTGACAGAATCAGAAGCCTTTTCAAAGTCTGTTGAGACGAGCAAAGGAGGCAAGCTTTCATTTTCTAGATAACTCATGCCATAAAGGGTTCTGGTACTATCACCCACATTATATATATATATATATATATATATATGGGATGAATTCTGTCTGATCTTCGCATATTGATTTTGGAAGAACAGATTTTAATCTATTTGCGATGCATGATGATCCAGTCTTGTGGACTACATTCAAAAGGGTTACAGGTCTCTAGTTTTTAAGATGTTTGTTTTGGTTTATCAGGTTTGGTAAGCATATTATTATCCCTTCTTGTTGAGTTATTGACATTTCCCCTTTCTGAAACACATCATTTCAGGAACGAACTACAAAGTTACCAATTTGCTTCCAGTTATTTTTTTTAAGTTTGCTGTAATTCCGTCTGTTCCTGGATCTTTATCATTTTTCATGTTCTTCAATGCTTTTGATGCTTCATCTAATTTAATCGGCCCCTCTGTTTTCAGATTCATCTTGCGTCAATGATGGAAGGTTTTGAACGTATGCTTCGATTTCTATGCCCATGATGCTTGTTTTTTGAGTATCATAATTTAGAAAAGTTAATTGTCATTTCTAGCATGCCTTTGGTTTCTGTAAGTAGCCTGCCTTTGTCTGATCTAAGTTTAATCATTTGTTTGCTTATAAGTGCATTTTCTCCAACCAACAAAGGTATTCATTTATCTTTTCTCCTTGTGAAGTCCATCTTGCCTTTGAGCGAAGGATTATACTATCCATTATTCTGTTTTTGTAATTTGTTTAGTTCTTCTTTCTTGTCCTGCAAGAGTTTCTTTAGTGTGTCAGTGTTCAAAATCATCCTTTCTAAGTCTATGATTTCCTTTTCTAATGTTTGTTCTTTTTCATTGGCTGTTTTCTTTTTAGCAATTCCAAAAGATATTGTCTGAGCACTGATTTCCTTTAGAAGAACATCTAGAAACAACTGGTCCGATATTGTAAAACGTATCTGGCATTTGGGATATTATCTATGTTCTGTCTGTTATAAGTGAATGCTGCATATTGTTCCTTATTATTTTGAATTGTTCTATTTACTACTTCGACGTAAGCGGGGTATTTGAGTAAGGACAAATTAAATTTCCAAAAGCTTTTGCCTTTTTCTTCTGATTTGAATGCTGATTTAATGTAAACCAGAGAGTGATCACTCCTGTGTCCATATGGAATGTCACTATCTTTCATAAATGTTACAAGAGTATCAGACAGAAGGAAGAAGTCTGATGTACTCTATTGGAGAGGAGTTGGTCCTCTCCAGGTGTAACGTTCCATCTCTGGATTAATTTTCTCTCCCGATGTCAACTAATTCTAATGCAGGCATCATATTTCTAACAGTTTCTGGTGATTTAGGGTTGTTTGTAGTTTTATAGCTAAAGTAGTCAATGTTTGGATTCAGTACCAGATTTCAGTCTCCAGCCATTATTACATTTGAGATATTACTGTCTTCTATCTTTTTTCTGCACGTCTGTATATACAAGATTGGTTCATTCGTATTTTGGCCATAAATGTTTGTTAATATATTTTTTCCATAATGTTAAGCATTAACATGAAATAATTACCATTAGGGTTTTAATAGTGTTTTTAACCTTGAATTCGAAATTATCATTTAATAAAATGGCTACCACTATATATTTTGTATTATTTGAAACAATGATGCGTTCATATCCCCATTTGGCTGTGATTTGACGTTCTAATTTGTAGCTATAATGAGTGTTTTGTAATAAGTAAATACAGTGTTCCTTTTGTCTTAAAGTATTGGAAAACATCCCGTCTTTTATTCTTTTTTAAAAATTTTTTTTTAATAAAACTTGCCAGACTCTGGCAGTTAAGTGAAGAGAGTTAATTTACTCATGGACATTTTTCTTACATACTTTTTGTTTTTACCTTTCCAGTGACTCGTCTATGTTTTGGAGCAACCTATGCTTGCCACGTGTAGTATTACATTGATATCCATTGAGAAAATGCCCATCTCAGTTCTCAAAACTTCAGTACAATTTTTTTTTATTCATAAAATTATCAGACATTTGAAAATAAAACAGAATCCATCAAATCAAGAAAGCGAAAGTAAACGTTTGAAAACCAACAACTTTGTCCTCCAACTTTGGCTGGCACCCAGTCCAGCAGGTGAAAATCAATCACAAGTGACGTGTAGGAATGGTTAAACTGGTCTTCTACCATGTGGGGGGTCGGGTTTTGAAAACCAGTAACTTTGTCCTCCAGCTTTGGCTGGCACTACTAAAATCATAACCTTAATTATGTCAACTCATAATCTCTCATATTTTTACTCATGAAGAGTGATCGGTGTTACGATTAATGTCACCCTTGAAGTTGTCTAACAATCAGTGTTCCCTTTTACACAACGTACATGTTAACATATACTTTGTGTTAATTCTCATGTATTGATATGCAGTTCGTTGCTCGTTCTTTAACATTTTTACTTCCTGAATATTTGGCATGATGATTACCAACTATCTCACTATCCCTAGAAACATTATCTCCTTATATAAAGTAAAACAAAACTAACCATTTACTAGCATAGGTTAAACCAGCTTGATTTAAACTAAGTCATGTATCATACAATGCCACTTACCTAGAGAGAGAGAGAGCACAAACACAACTTATTACAGTGGTGTCGAGGCACAGAATGGCCTGTGTGCCAACAGTGAGTTTGTTCACTGGGCCACTCTGTTCCCTCCCCCTAGGCCTGTATTCACCTATTACACACACACACACACACACACACACACACACACACACACACCACACACACAGCACGGCACGGCACGGCACGGCACGGCACGGCACGGCACGGCACAGCACGGCACAAACATAGTGAACGTCTGGTCCAAACAGGTGTGTGCAAGCATGCCCACAGAATGTTGCCAACCAGAGCAGTATCCAAGAAGTCTTATTGATTTTAAAGAAAAAAACCCTGAAATAACGGGGCTAGGAGGAGGGGGGATTCTTTCCTCGGGGAGAGGGAGGGAGGGAGGGAGAGAGAGAGAGAGAGAGAGAGAGAGAGAGAGAGAGAGAGAGAGAGAGAGAGAGTTGATTGCATATACAACAAAAATCCGGTTTTTCTTTTCAGTTAGAAGATTAAGATTCAACTTTTTAGTTCCAAGCCTCCACTCCGTGTGTACAGAAAATAGATATTACACACAACACGGTTTGAAAAAAAAAATCAAATTTCATTTGAACAAGTTCCATAACCAAGACATCAAGACGGGAAGGAGGGGGGGGGGGGGGGGGGGGGTAGTAATCAAGCCAGGAGGACAAGGAAGGACCGAGAGACAGCCACGTAGTCTGCGATTGAAGTCCAGAGCCGCTGGCAGCCGGAAACGCCTCCCCCGGACAGATAACTGTCTGGTCACGCCCCACTGAACATGTCCGGAAGCGGATCTCTATCAGGGGGCAGCAGGGATCCCCCGCCAAGATATTTCACGGTTCAGTTCCCTCCCAGAGTCACCTCTGCGATCCGAGGGACTACGTTTTGGGGGGAAAGCGGGACTGATAATGCTGTCACCTGTCAAACGGTCTGGGTGGGTAGAGTGGAAGTCCACCCCGATCAATTCCAGTTTTATTGAAAAACTTTTTCTTTCTATTTTTCGGGGGAAGGTGGGACGGGAAGGGGATTGGGGAATGACTACTGATCGGAAATATGGTTTCTTTTACGTCATTCTCTCTCTCTCTCTCTCTCTCTCTCTCTCTCTCTCTGTCTCTGTCTCTGTCTCTCTCTCTCTTTTGCCCCCAACCTGGAACGAACCCCATGCTGATCATTCCGGTTCCCCATTTCTCCCTGTACACAGCCACACCAAGTTTCGTCCTATTGCTGCCTTAGCGCCAGTTGTCCACTGGGAAACTAAAGCCAGAATATCCGGTCCAGTGGATCGGAGTTTATAATAAGCATGTGCGATCCCGCCCACAAACGGAGTGAAGCACTAACGGGCACTGCGAGAGAAAATCTTTCATGTGTGCCGGGACGCTCGCTCTCATAACCCCGCTGTAGTTTGAACAATCCCCGAGCGTCTAGCGTAGGGGAGGAACGATAAAAATACATTAAGGAAAGAAAAGCAAAAGTAACTGAAAGTACTGAAAGGTGCAGAAAATGTTTAAGCCGTCTTTGCGTGTTTTAGAAATTCTGTAGTGTGTGTGTGTGTGTGTGTGTGTGTGTGTGTGTGTGTGTGTGTGTGTGTGTGTGTGTGGCCTCTGTGTAGGGAATTGCTTTTTGACGAAATGACCACCTTGGATTATGATCCCTCTCGAGTTCGGCTGCTCTAAGAACAACTTGAACTGAACTGAACAGATCCAGCATATAAGAGATGCTAGTTGCTTAGATTTGGGGAAATGGTTATAGTATTGCTAGTATTGCTTATGTAAATTTGCTGGGTCATTGCCGGCCGTGACCTCAAACACCCTCAGCTGCTGAATTCATCCGAACTGTATACCTCTCTGAAAGCAGATAGACATAACATAGTTTAAACCCTTTCTTATCTTTTAAAAGGTGAAGGAACTCTGTGGTGCCTTCCATGTCATGTTCCACTCACAGCGAAACATATTCTTTCAGAGTGTTGGGACTTGCATGATGTGAGACATAAACAATTTAAAGCAGACTCCATGAAAACCATGTTGAGAGAATCCTGATGTGATCTTTGAAAATCTAAAAGCGATTGACATATTTTATCTGATCTGATCTGCACGCTGCTTCAGTGGAAGCTACGATTCCCTTGACTGGAATCGATGTGGGCGCAACACAGAAGTTAAGTCCTTTCTTCAGCACACTTGATTCACTGTCACTGAGAGCACGGTTGGAGAGATTGAGAATCCATTTTTGGTGTCTATGGCATTGGAGGTAGGTAAGTTTCCATTGGGATGTTGCTCCTGGCGAAAGCGTTCTAACTTGTCTCGTTGCCTGTATTTGCAAACATCGAACTCATGCGCATGCGCGAGGCGGCATGAAACTAAAATGTCGTCTGCTATTATCCTGTAGGAGGATTCTGTGAAGTTCGCGTCTGTCTCTCGGATTTCGTTATCGAGCCTCCGGATGTTGTGGTTGCATTGTCTGATTCTTTCTTGGATCAAAAATCGTTCAGCTTTCTTCAAGATCTGGGAAGCATTGATTCCTTTCACACAAGTTTTCAAATGTAGGCTTGGGGGAGTGATCTGTTCACGTTGGCACCGAATGTTGAAATGTTTATGGTTTTGCCATCTTGCTAGTTTGAGTTGCCGTTTTTCCTGTTTCCTTACTGTCTTCAAGACTTCACGTCCATGTTGGCGAAATAAATAAATATGTAGGTTTCTTGATTCTGGATTCAACATAAGAAAAGTAGTTAAGGACTCAGAATCAAAACCTTACTTGGAGAATATCTCGACAGGGTCGCCCTGTTTTCATCAGGTGGAGACCAGCGTCTATAGGAAACCAACCCACACTGACCAATACCTGAACTTTTACTCTAACCACCCCTTCCAGCACAAGAGATCTGTTGTCAACACCCTCATGCACAGAGCCTCTGTACTGTGTTCCACCAAGGAGGAAGAGCTGAAAGAAGATGATCACATCAAGACTGCCCTTTCCGCTAATGGATACCCTGCATGGATGTGGGACAACCCTCGGAGTTCCCTACCCTTCTGCAAATACGGACAGTGTGAAAGTGGGGATCCCTGACATTAAAGGAGTCTCAGAGCGTCTAGCCAGGACCTTCCAACAACATGGATGCAAAGTGTTCCACAAACCCACCAACTCCCTACGCCAGCAACTGACTCATGTCAAAGACAAAACGGACCCCCTCAAGCAGTGTGGTGTAGTGTACCAGGTAGGGTGTCAAGACTGTGCCAATACCTACATTGGCGAGACAGCAAGACCACTCACCACCCGCCTACAGGAACACCAAAACCGATCTACTTCTGCCATACACGAACACCTACAAGCCACAGGCCACAGTTTCAGCCCTCAAGAAACCAAGATCTTATCTACAGATCCCTTCCTCACAAAAAGAAAAGTTAAAGAAGCCAACGAAATCAAGACCAGACGCCCCAGCCTGAACAGAGATCAAGGCTTTGAACTTCACCCCATCTACAGTCAGATCCTGACAACCGTTCACCCCACACAACAGTGGCCCCACCAGGCCTCGCTGCCACAACAGCAACAGTGAGCTGATGAAGACAGGGCGACCCTGTCGAAATATTCTCCAAGTAAGTTTTTGATTCTGAGTCCTTAACTACTTTTCTAACAGCATTACCTTATGTAAATTTGCTGGTGGTGAAAGTCAGGCTAAAGCACATCAAGGGTATGTGCATTCGTATAAGTATGTGTGAACACGTGCATCAGACCATCCCTTTCTCCCTGGAAATGAGCTGTCATGCTTTCACCTCTCTTCTGACAGAACAGAGACCAAGGAATATATTTCTACTCTGACCACAATGGTATTAGAAACAAACAAGAAATCGATATTTTCTGATCCCGGGTCAAATAATGTTAACATGCTTTTTATAACACCTGGTATCCACATGCACACACGCACGCACATTGGCACACCACACCACAGTTCTGTTACTTTCTACACGAGCTACAGAATGCCTCGTTGCCTCTGGACAGGGAGCAGGTGATTGTGATGCCTTAGGTCGTCTAGGACCAGGTTCAGGGCTGGATTGCTGTCGCTGTCTTCTTCGAAGTGGAATCCTCTTCTGTCCCTCTTAACCTCTGGGTCTTGATCGTCTTTTGTTTTGTTTTTAAAGCCATCCTGGGTGTAAAAACTTTCCATCGCTTCGGCTGCCTGGGGTTACGCTCTCTCGATCAGTCTATCTGTTGTCGTATGTGTTTTCTCCAACGTCCGTTTAAAACGGACTTTACACAAAGGTTTTCTTTAAGCTATGTACACCTGTGATAGATAACTCAAAAACTGTGTTCACCTTGACAATGGATCTCTCTATAAAAGTTTGCCCTTCCCACACGTCAGTATTCTTGCAGATTTGCTAAATAGCTTAACAATCAGTTTGGTAATAAGGTTCGGTCCCCGCGCTCATCAGTGGACATCGAAATTAAAGGCAAGCTTTGTAACACTCTTCAGCCACACTGACTTAGTCCACACACGTCCGACTGGCCCGACCATTCGTCAACGTCGTTCTTTACAATACCTCTTCGAATGGAAAGGGCAGAGTGGGGTAAAGGCGGAAGGGTGGGGGGTGGGGGGCTTCTACCCTGCAAATGTTGGGTTCTCTAGCCTTGCTGTGTCCATGCTTTGCTTGATGACGTCCGCATAACTTCATCACAGGGAGACCATACATGGTGCGCCGAGACTCGTGTAAAACTTGCCTCCCCTAAACATTTCCCACCCGAGTGCCTGGATTCTGGAATCCTACGTATGCTTGCCGATTCTTGTCACCCGTAATTTACTACCTGCTATGAGTCGGCCTCGTTCACGCAGCCTGAGGGGTCGACACAGGTAGAGGACCCAAATGTCTTCTCCGATTATTTGCCAAAGGTCCTCTCTAAACCGTTGTCGCTTTAAAGCCCGTTTTGGAGGATTTCGCGCCTTTGGCTCTGTCTCTGTCTGTGTGTCTGTCTGTCTGTCCGTCTATGTGTGTGTGTGTGTCTCTCTCTCTTTCTCTCTCTCTCTGTCTCTGTCTGTCTCTCGTCAGAGGAATGGAGGGTTTCATGATTGTGTCTTGTATCATCTTTCGCTGCTAGGTTATAAGTGACTTGAGAGTATGCATTGTTTTCGCCCTTTGTCTCACATTGTCTTTAAACTGTGACGTTCCGGAACTGTTCCATTGTACGTGCGCCTCGCCTGCCACTGGCGCTATCATGGAGGAGTGCGTATCATAGACAGTGGAGGAGGGGGTATCATAGACAGTGGAGGAGGGTGTATCATAGTGGAGGAGGGGGTATCATAGACAGTGGAGGAGGGGGTATCATAGACAGTGGGAGGGGGTATCATAGACAGTGGAGGGGGTATCATAGACAGTGGAGGGGGTATCATAGACAGTGGAGGAGGGGGTATCATAGTGGAGGAGGGGGTATCATAGTGGAGGAGGGGGTATCATAGTGGAGGAGGGGGTATCATGGACAGTGGAGGAGGGGGTATCATAGACAGTGGAGGAGGGGGTATCATAGACAGTGGAGGGGGTATCATAGACAGTGGAGGAGGGGGTATCATAGACAGTGGAGGAGGGGGTATCATAGACAGTGGAGGAGGGGGTATCACAGACAGTGGAGGAGGGGGTATCACAGACAGTGGAGGAGGGGGTATCACAGATAGCGGAGGAGGGGGTATCACAGACAGTGGAGGAGGGGGTATCACAGATAGCGGAGGAGGGGGTATCACAGACAGCGGAGGAGGGGGGTATCACAGACAGCGGAGGAGGGGGTATCACAGACAGCGGAGGAGGGGGTATCATAGACAGCGGAGGAGGGGGTATCACAGACAGCGGAGGAGGGGTATCATAGACAGTGGAGGAGGGGGTATCACAGATAGTGGAGGAGGGGGTATCACAGACAGCGGAGGAGGGGGTATCATAGACAGCGGAGGAGGGGGTATCATAGACAGCGGCGGAGGGGGTATCATAGACAGTGGAGGAGGGGGTATCATAGAGAGTGGGAGGGACGTAGCAAGGGGGGTGTGAGGGACTGGCTTGGACCAAGTAACCTTGGCCTTTGAACATCGGCTCACCTGAACAAGGGGGAGAAGGGGAAGGGGGTGGGGCAGTTGAAAGAGTGGCTCTAATTTTCCAAGTATGAATCTCCAAGTACACAAAAGGTCAAATAAAAGAATCGCTCGAGCTGACAGGTATGGGTATACCCGTAAAGAAAGGCGCGGGGGGCGGCGGGGGGGGGGGGGGGGGGTGCAGTTAAACGATCGCTTTAGCCAACTAAGTATGAATGGACGTGCAAACAGAGAGTCATTTAAAACGATATAGTTGGGGTCACCAGCTGTGAATATCCACATAAATCAGAAATGCAGTCAAAAGAATTGTTTTAAGCACTCGAGAATAATTCTCTATGTGGTAAAGAAGGAGGCATGCAAATTAAAAGTTTCAGTTAATTTAAACAAGAATGGGATTTCCACTGGAGTTAGAGTGGACTAGTTAGAAACTTCAATTTAGCGCGTACTCCTGCTTTCACTGAGTGAAAAGTATTCCCAGGATCCTTTCTCGTAACAGTTGGTAACATTCATCGCTACAAGTCTCATAAAGCCTGTGGTCTTGTTACACATTAGGCACTTACCCACAGGGAATCACTTGGATGGGAGTCGGTAGGTGTTCAGCTATGAAGTTCTTTTGCTCACTCCTTGGCGTCACGAAAGATGCAGGTCTACCTCGCTTTCGTCTCGATTCTCTCACGTTCAGTGATGCAGGTTTTTGCACAGCCTTTATGTTTATATGTATTACACTAAATTGAAATTGTGAACAGTCTCGCATCCCCAAACCATATGAATTATCGATATTAATAAGGAATTAACACAGTACCGAATCTGAACTGAAAGTGAAATGAAAACCGAATCTGTCCTTTGTCTTTATTTTCATTAAGGATACATCTGTGTGCTGAAAATCTGTCATTTTGTTGGGGAAATAGCTATAAAGTTCCTAACTTCAGCGATCATGCACACAAACGCACGCACACGCGGGCGCGAGGGCGCGCACACACACAGACACACAAACACAAACAAACGCGCGCGCTCATGCACGCACGCACGCACGCGCCACACACACAACACACACACGCACACACTCACGCACCCCACACACACAACACACACACACAACACCACCACAACACACACACACTGTGTTTTTGGAACGTCGACAAAATTGTTCCAGTTCTTCACTTCTTTCACTTCAGTCCCGCTGTTCGTTCTTTTAGCTTTTTTTCTGTCTGTCTGTCTTTGTGTTGCTCTCTCTCTCTCTCTCTCTCTCTCTCTCTCTCTCTCTCTCTGCCTCTCTCTGCCTCTCTCTGTCTCCCTCCCTCCCTCCCTCTCCTCCCTCCCTCCCTCCCCCTCTCTCTCTCTCTCTCTCTCTCTCTGTGTCCCCTTGATGATTGAAGGAGAGTAGAGTTAGGGAACACTATGTGTGTGTGGAAGAATTGCGTCTCATGTTCGGCAGAAAATTAAACAAGACGGTAATCTCGTTTGTGAAATGAACAGGGGAGGGAAGGACGCGATGGGCAGGGAGGAGGGCCAGAAGACGCTTCAGCACAACACACAGCAGGCGTACCAGGTGATCGGATACACTCTGGATGTACCTAAAGGCTTTTCTGCACGAGTCGCTGGCTTGACTCCCCGGCCTAAGGCTCAGCCGTGGGATGGCGAGGTTGCTGTTGTCGGAAGGCTAGCGCGGTCCAGTGATCCCTTTGGTTCTGCTGACGAGGTATCAACTCTTGGATGGAATGCTAGAATTGCGTAACGCTTCTAGGCCTGTGTAGCCGAGTCGCTGAATGGCCTAAGCACGACATGGTAGGAGCTGATGCCCCTTGTAGGGTCTCCCATTTCAGACAGGTTACGGATGAGGTCCCTGACGAATGTAACACGCTTTTCCCTGTTCTCTCCTCAGCCTTTCTTAATGGCTCTTTTCTGTCTGCTTCACCCCTTCAAGCCTCCTTTTCCACGCTCTTTTTTTTCTCTGTGGTTTTTTTAAGATCCGTCACGTTTGCCGTGCGGTGCGACCTGTGATGGAGGGGAATGAGATCTTGGTGATTGAGAGGGAGGGCGGGTGCTCTGAACACATCTCTTTGACTTGGACCTCGTCTAGACAGCAGGTACACACTGGTCCAAACGTACTAATCGTCTTTCGGGGAAAAAAGAGAGGAATATCTGGCCATTATCGGCCCAGGATTTGGTGTGGGCTGGGCAGGAGTCGCGTTATGAAAGTCGTCTCAGGAAGTCGAGACCAGGACATACAGTCCATACGGATGATCAGCGACTTTCCGGTCAGTTAGTACCCTTTCCTGAACTGTGACACTAGGTCCAAAAAAAAAAAAATGGCGGACGCACAGATTGTGCAAATGGCGGCAGGGGTGAAGAAAAAAGCTGAGAAGGATAACAGAATGATTTGGCCAAGCTTTTCACGGGCACAGAGTACTGTTGAACGATCATCTAACGAGGAGAAACGTCATTAGGTCTTTAGTTTTTACCCCACACTCCTCCCAGCTTTCCGACGGCATGACTGTCGATACAGTGCAGGCAGTGTTCTCAGTCTGATTTTAGTTCCATTCGTTTCGGGTACACTAAGGAGGTAGACAGTGCGTGTCACGTGGTCGGGTCATGAGATTCGAAGATGCTGTCCATCAGCGCAGCTTTAGCGGAGTGTGTAGCCGCATCTTAAGGAAAAAAGAGAAAACGCCTGTGACAATTGCAGCACTGGCGTCGCCACGGAAGATGACAGAGGTGTTCTGTTTCAAGAATAACTGAAATTAGGTTGTGATATAGAATAACATGTTGCGAAGATGAATTGTAACCTGTCCATAATTTTTTTTTCAAACCATGTATACTTCTTAGGAACCTGTGTGCAGGGGGGTTGAACCCAGCTGACTCTCACTACATCATGCATAGACCTTTTCCTCCATTCTCCTGGGACGCTTGGTTATTCTCTGTCTGTGGGGTGATGCTGGTGGGTGTGGGCGTGATGTCTGACGTATCACGTGACGGTGAAACGAGGAGCTTTCACCGTGGCCTCTTTAAAGCTCGTTGTTGGATCTTCGAGATGTAAACTGTTGACCTGAGAGATGGAAAAGAGACTGAGCGAGGACGTCTGGAGTGAAGGAGAGCACTAGGTCTGGAGAGCTGTTGTTTTTCTGATTAAGACGTCTCTCTCTCTTCCTGTCTGTGTCTCTGTCTGTGACTCTCTCTCTCTCTCTCTCTCTCTCTCTCTGTCTGTCTGTCTCTCCCTCGCTCCCCTCTCAACACAAACACGCACGCGCGCACGCGCGCACGCGCGCACGCACGCACACGCGCGCGCGCGCGCGCGCACACACACACACACACATGCATGCACACGCACA
>CM065723.1:39907332-39937332 GCA_033310375.1 Conus canariensis | reverse complement strand
GAGCAGTGCACAGAGAGACAGAGACAGAGAGTGCATACAGAGAGGGAGAGACAGAGAAAGAGACAGAGTGCACAGAGAGACAGAGACAGAGAGTGCATACAGAGAGGGAGAGACAGAGAAAGAGACAGAGTGCACAGAGAGACAGAGACAGAGAGTGCATACAGAGAGGGAGAGACAGAGAAAGAGACAGAGTGCACAGAGAGACAGAGACAGAGAGTGCATACAGAGAGGGAGAGACAGAGAAAGAGACAGAGTGCACAGAGAGACAGAGACAGAGAGTGCATACAGAGAGGGAGAGACAGAGAAAGAGACAGAGTGCACAGAGAGACAGAGACAGAGAGTGCATACAGAGAGGGAGAGACAGAGAAAGAGACAGAGTGCACAGAGAGACAGAGACAGAGAGTGCACACAGAGAGGGAGAGACAGAGAAAGAGACAGAGTGCACAGAGAGACAGAGACAGAGAGTGCACACAGAGAGGGAGAGACAGAGAAAGAGACAGAGTGCACAGAGAGACAGAGACAGAGAGTGCACACAGAGAGGGAGAGACAGAGAAAGAGACAGAGTGCACAGAGAGACAGAGACAGAGAGTGCACACAGAGAGGGAGAGACAGAGAAAGAGACAGAGTGCACAGAGAGACAGAGACAGAGAGTGCACACAGAGAGGGAGAGACAGAGAAAGAGACAGAGTGCACAGAGAGACAGAGACAGAGAGTGCACACAGAGAGGGAGAGACAGAGAAAGAGACAGAGTGCACAGAGAGACAGAGACAGAGAGTGCACACAGAGAGGGAGAGACAGAGAAAGAGACAGAGTGCACAGAGAGACAGAGACAGAGAGTGCACACAGAGAGGGAGAGACAGAGAAAGAGACAGAGTGCACAGAGAGACAGAGACAGAGAGTGCACACAGAGAGGGAGAGACAGAGAAAGAGACAGAGTGCACAGAGAGACAGAGACAGAGAGTGCACACAGAGAGGGAGAGACAGAGAAAGAGACAGAGTGCACAGAGAGACAGAGACAGAGAGACATGACCACACAGCGAAGGAAGGGAGGGAAGGATGAAAAACAAACCAAACAAATGCAAAGCTCAAAACACTGTTCTTGGAGGGGGGAAGTCAGTCCTAAGCGATCGAACGCGTGTAGCTCAATCAGCAGAAAATTCACATCTGATTTCAGACCATCCGCGCCCTGCCGCCCCGCCACCTCACTGAACTTGTCAGGATCTTGAGGGCGGTGTCTTCATCATCGGAGCCCACTGTGGGTTCTCTGGGACATTTCATGGTTCACCCCGTCACTATGTTTCCCCCTCTCCTCTGTCATAGCCCACTGTAGGTTGTCTGGGACATTTCATGGTTCACCTGGTCACAACGTTTCCCCCTGTCATCCGTCATAGCCTGTTGTAGGTTCTCTGGGAAATTGCATGGTTCACCTGGTAACAATGTTTCCCTCTCTCATCCGTAATAGTCCACTGTAGGTTCTCTGGGACATTGCATGGTTCACCCGGTCACAAAGTTACCCTCTTTCATCCGTCAGATCCTACACAGCGGGCATGAGGGCCGCTGTCGCTCGACCCACAGACCCAGAGAAGACGATTCTTGTGTGTTTTGAGGAGAGGAGCGGGAGGGGAGAAGGTTGTAGTGAAGAGGTAGATTGGTTGGGGGTGGAGGTGTGTGTGTGTGTGTGTGGGGGGGGGGGGGGGGGGGGGGAAGAAGGACGATGACGCGAGGCCATCGATTATTCTATAACCTCAGTTTGGGAAAACAAGTGTTGCACTCTCTCTCTCCTCTCTCTCTCTCTCTCTCTCTCTCTCTCTCTCTCTCTCTCTCTCTCTCTCTCTCTCTCTCTCTGTAAGTTTGTGATAGCGCTTATGTGTAAGCGTGTGCGTGTGTGCGTACAAGCGTACCCTTTTGTCCCTATACGTCACCATCGTTTGCGAGGGGAAATCACTGAGCAACGCTAACACTGAACTACACGAACCCCCTCCCTGGATGATTTTTAACCCTCAGGACTCGAGTACATTTTCAGCCTGCAGATTCCAAGGACAACACATGTTCGACCAATGACTCCACGCACGTTGTCAACTACAGGATCTAAGGACATTTTCAGCCTTTAGAGATCACAGGACATTTTCAATCCACAGGTCCCAACAACCGTTTAGATCCACAGGACTCAGGACGTGTTCAGACCAGAGGAAAACAAGACATTTTCCATTACAGGACATTTTCAGACCAGAGGAAAACAAGACATTTTCCATTACAGGTCATTTTAGACCAGTGGAAGGCAAGACATTTTCCATTACAGGACATTTTCAGGCCAGATGAAAACAAGACATTTTCCATCACAGGACATTTCAGACCACAGGAAAACAGGCGTTTTCCATTACAGGACATCATCGGACCAGAGGAAAACAAGACATTGTCAATTACAAGACATTTTAGGAAAACAACACTTTCCATTACAGGACATATTCAGGCCAGAGGCAAACAAGACATTTTCCATTACTGGACTTTTTCAACCCATGGGATCCCAGAACATTTCCAGCCCGTAGTAAAACAAGACATTTTCAACCAACAAGTTTTCAAACATTTTCAATCAACACAACCCAGTACTTGTCCAGCCCATAAGACAACAGGACATTTTAAACCTGCATGTCCCAGGGTTATGTGATAGCCGTAGGTCCTCAAAAACTATTTTAAATCGGCAACATCTCAGGACATTTTCAGTCCACAGTGAAACAGAACTTTTTCAACCCACGGGACCTAACAAATTTCAACCCACAGGTTCCCGGGAAATTTTCGTCCCATAGAAATAAAACAGGGCATTTTCAAACCACAAGTCCCATAGAACAGGTTTTTTACATGACCTCAGGATGTTTTCAACCCATCCAGTTCCCAAAATGCTTTTAATTCTGCAAGACTGGAATTTTCAAGCCAACTGTCCCAGAACGGTTTGTTTGTTTTTTTCCATTTCTACCAGCAGGTTCCCAGGACATGTTCAGCCCATAGGAAAAAAAAAACCCACGACATTCTTAATCCAGTTCAACGAGGGGACACTGTCAAGCCACATGACCCACAAAATTGAAACCTGCAGTTTCCCAGGCACTTTCAACCTCCAGGATGCCAGAACATTTCACGGTTCGCTTGGTCTGACTCTGTAGCCTGCTCTGTGGGCCTCGCTCCAAAATGCAGTATTGATGCCACCGCCGCCGGTGAAACGGTTTGAGGAAATTGCTTGTTTAGATCAATGGATCGATCGATCTGTGTGTTAGCTTCAGTGATAAGATCTTCAGCCTGTTAACTACGCATTGGGAATGAAATAAACGGACATAGTTGTAACCGGGCCACACTGGGTGGGGTTGTCAATAAGATGACTGACAAGAGCAGCGGGGCAGTAATGCAATGGAGGGGGCACAGAAGACGAGATGACCGCCAAATGAAAAGCCATGTTTGTCATGCTGGTTACATTTGCATGTCCGTGGGAGGAAGCATGACGATGACGAGAAAACGGATGGAAAGTGAGCAGACCATATAGCAGACGAGCAGGGAGGGACACTGACCAAAGTGCATGTGTTGCCTTTTCCCCCAGGTAGTATGTAAGGGGCTTTGTGGGTGGTGTCCTGCATTTTTAAGATCAGAACAGGCATCGCTGAACACCATTCAAGCGACTCTGCAGCAGTGCAGTGTCTACTCTGGTGCGTTGAGTCCTAGGGACTGCTTCCTGTGGATTGCCAGTGCCAGGACTGCTGCTGGACAAACTAAGGTGTGGTTTTGGATGCGAAGCCGGAATGAAGTAGCACGACAGATGAGATTGAGAGAAAGTAAACATCGTTAAAAGGACGAACGATTTCTTTCTTGAATTTCATGTCATCACTAACTGCGCTTCATCTACCTACTCTCTCTCTCTCTCTCTCTCTCTCTCTCTTCTC
Source organism: Conus canariensis (assembly GCA_033310375.1). Lineage (NCBI taxonomy): Eukaryota > Metazoa > Mollusca > Gastropoda > Neogastropoda > Conidae > Conus > Conus canariensis. The sequence goes on along the minus strand of CM065723.1, from coordinate 39,933,409 downwards.
TCTCTCCTCCCTCCCTCCCTCCCTCCTTTCACCTCCTCTCTCCCCTCTCTCCTCCTTCCTCCCTCTCCCTCCCCCTCCCTCTCCCTCCCCAACCCTCACTCCACCCTTTCTCTTGACCCCCCACCCTCCCAGGCACCTACAGCCCGATGTGTGTGTGTGTGTGTGTGTGTGTGTGTGTGTGTGTGTGTGTGTGTGTGTGTGAGAGAGAGAGAGAGAAAGAGAGAGAGAGAGAGAGAGAGAGAGAGAGAGAGAGAGAGATGACACGAGCAACAGTTAAAAAATAACAAAAAGCGTTGCTTTCTTCGGGGCCCGTCAGCCCTGCCACTGATAGCGTCAACCACTGGCCGGCCCCCGGAGCCAGTCCACCTTTGGTATTTCAGCACTGAAGGCATTTTTCTGCTGCCGCCTTTCATTTCTTCACCCGTTTATTTCTTTCTGTCATCAGCAGCTGACCAGCCCTAACAAGGACCGGTCACCTCCGACATTTCAGATCTGCAGGTTTTCTTTCTTTCTTCCCTTTGCTTTTATCCCTCCTTTGTTTCTTTCCTCATTTTTGCCCTTCCTTCAGAATTTTTCTCACTCACATATTAGCCTATGAAATAGCACTCTGACTGCAGGCAAAAAGACACAGATATCTCGAAGAAAAAAAAAGGCATTGGTGATATACTGTCTAACGACCAGAATACATGATAATAAGCGATGGAATGAGCGACTTCAATGTTAGAGGTTTCAGTCGTCACGCATCTGCAGTAAGTGACGGGATTATCGGCAACTAATTTCCAAGGCAGTGTAAAGGAGAAAGGAGACTAATTTAATCTTATGTTTACTACCAGAATAGCAACACACTGATGTGGATGGGGGGAGGGGAGAGAGAGAGAGAGAGAGAGAGAGAGAGAGAGAGAGAGAGAGAGAGAGAGAGAGAGAGTTGCTTTTAGCCAAACAGATCACAAAGGGCCTTATCAGAGCTGTCACCTTGTTGAAATCAACTCAAATTTTTTTTTTAATCCACACAAGATTCATTTTATCCTTTTTTTTTATAAACACGCCGTAATTTCGTTAGAAGCTGTCTTCCATAACTCTTAAACGAGATGAAAAATGAGTCTTTCAGACCCGCAAAAACCACATCAGATTGGACATGGCTGAACAAGCTGATGTTCATAGTCTTGCAACGTTTCCTAAAACGCTTTCACGTATGTGAATGAACGGTATTATTTAAAGCAGTCTGATGAGGGAAACATAACACTAAATGTGACTGTCGTGTTGTTGCTTTCCTGCCCCATGCCCCAACAGGGTTAGCAGTGTACGAAACCTTGAATGTGGGAAGGAACCCACATGAGGAAACCGTGCGCTACCCCGTCACTCAGGGATGGTTACATTTCAATTTATTCATTTCATGCATTTATTTACTCATTTGTTTACTTACGCTTATGTATTTTTGCTCTCACGTTTCTTTACCCCCTTCATCGCATCACATCCACATCGGTAATTCCGCCCCCCCCCCCCCCCCCACCTCCTCGCCCCTCCAGATCCACACGGATTTGCTTGTCAGTGCTCGTACCATAGTTCACAAGGAGCAGTTGGTACAAAGAACTAACGGCAGTCCACCAGAGGAGACACTGCACTGCTGCCGAGTTAAATCGGTGGTGTTCGGTGCCACCTGCTCTAACCCTACACACGCGGATCGCTTCCAACTAAAAATCTCTAAGGACGACACACTGACTGACTTGGTCGTGAACCAGCGCGAGTGATCGTCCTTTACCACTAACCACCACACACACACACACACACACACACACACCCCTCTTCTCCGTGCCATTGCATATGCCGTGCGCGCGCGCGCGCGCGCGCGCGCGGTGTGTGTGTTGCAGTGCGTGCGGGCATGCATGTGTATGTGCATATTTGGAACTTAGTTTTGGGGGATGTTTCCTTGTTTGTTCTGTGTGCTCTGTGTTGTCATCTCTTCTGAGCGATTCGGTGTCGTAAGCAGCATTTGTTTGGAGTTATGGGCGTGTATTTAGTTCATCATGGGAGCAAGAATTATCCTACGTGTGCGTGCTTTAATCTGATTATAACATGAGACACACTGTATAATTAGAACATCATTTCATATACAGTAAATTGTTTCTGACATTCGAAAACGCTTTTCTGGCCACAATTTTTGTCGCGGCGACCAGTTTCTTACAAATTTATAATGGCACATTTCCACTAAATGGATGTTTTCCCAGTTTGTATTTTCCTTTTCCGTTCACTCAAAAAATAGGTGCCTTGGCGTTATTTGATTAATCCTGCATATATAAAGAGAAAAATGCATACATTGATATTGAGTGAAATGTTGGATCTGTTGTTGTTTTGTCGTGATGACCAAACAAGGTTAGGTCAACACTGAGAGAGGGGTCTTTCACGGCTGCCACGTGTTTCCCACTGAATTCGTTCTACATGTGACCAACATGTGTGTGAGCATGGACTGTATGACGAAAAATGCTGCACTGTGTCTATCAGTATAACAAACATTTCATCGGTCATGAAGAACTACTCGCGTTCATTTTAAGCGTGCGCGCGCGTGCGCGCGCGCGCGCGCGCGCGCGCGCGCGCGTGTGTGTGTGTTAATCCCATACGAATTCAAAGCATGTTTTCTGCAGACCTGCTATGTCACCATCAGGTCAGTTTGGTAGTAGTGTCCATGAATACACCAGTTCGGGTAGCACTGGAGATTTTAGAACAGCTACCCTCCTTACATAAGATGTACGCACTCTTTCTCACCAAATATTAAACGATTTGGTTACCTAAATGCTATTTGCCAGCCGTGTTATCTGTTTAAGTCAGTAGATTATTCGTTAATTTGGATGGTTCCGTTTCGCAATACGATTTGTGAGAAATTAATTAATTATTCTAAGCTAATTCTCATGTGTGTTTGTTTCTACTCTGAGATTAGAAAGAAACGCACGTGAGAATTAGTTTAGAATAATTCATTTCTCACAAATCGTATTAGTCTCAAAACGGAACCATCCAAATTCTCACAGATGCGCAATCGTGTATTTGTCTCTCTCTGTTGGAATATCTGTCTGCCTGTCTTATCTTTTTTTTTCTCCTGGTTTTAGTGTCTCATGTTCTTACTTCTGGTAGTCTTTCTATTGATGTTAACTTTCTTTCATGTTTTATTGTACGCTGATGTTTTTAATTGACTTTGTTTTGAAGTAACTGATTTATAGTCTTATAATACTGTTCTGTTTACCGTCGTGACGTCATAGAACAGAGACAGGTTCAGAAGAACGTCAACGAAAATTCTCGCTGAATGTCAGACCCGATCAGATTGATCGCCTCAATCCATCAAGTAACATGTGGTTCCTCCAAAACACCACCACTGTGATGCCCCCTCCTTCTCCTCCAACTCCTTTCCTGTTCCTCTTCCCTCGCCTGCCGGCTTTCCCTCGTCCCTTTCACACTACCCATCATCCTCGGCGATGAAGTGTGATCAGGCGTTCGTGCAGACAGACTGGAATTGGATACGTTCAGGGCCGGTGTTGATGGAATTGCTCTTTCGTTTTCAGAAAGAATGCTGAACTGGTTTCTATTGATTGCAGCACAACAAGCAGCAAGAAAGAAATGTGTAGGAAGCAAATTTCTTGTAGATGAAAATTAGTTTTTTTTTGTTTTTTTTTAAAAAAATAATCATATTGGAAAGGGCTTCATCAGCAAAACGTATTGTAGGTAGAGGTACGCCAGATGGACGTGATGACTTGGATTTGATGGGAGGAGGGAAATGTAAGCGAAACTGGCAGAAAAGCGTAGGCCCACCTGTATTGGTTTTCATTTTAGCACGGTTTATAGTGCAGTCGCATCATATGAACAGTACAAGTGCAGACGGTGGACGGGGGTGGAAAAGAATGTCTGCTTTTCCAAAAAAAATTCTTTAACACACTTTCGTTGACTTGGGAACGGAGCCAGAGGAGAGTGGGATGGGGTGCTGTGAGGGAAGAGGGGAAGACGCAACAGAAATAGATAAGTGCAAATGTTCTGCAACAAGTTTGCTTTGGAAAGCGGTGTAAGGAATCATGTGAAATGTTTCCAAGAGAATGATAAGAATACGCAATAAGGAGAGAAAAGCAAGAAACGTGAAATGTTTCTTACATCTAAAACAAGAAACACGTAACATATTTTCGCACATCCTGTCCAAATCTTCTGGAGGATTTTGTGCGAATACCACCTATGACAGATAAGACAGAACATTTTGAACGAATGCAGATTATCTTCCAACTTGATTTCCTTTAAGAAAAATTGTTTAGAAAAAGTCTTACATTTGGTTAACCCCATTTATTCAACCCGTGAATGTTCATTTGTACATAAAAAGGGTGACAAGTCAATAAAGAAATAAATCATAAATAACAAAGATGAAAAACTCGGCTGTAATTATGTTCAACGTCCCCAGCGTTAATACGCTGTCTCGTATTAATACTCTGACTACTGATGAGAGCAGTTAGAATCGGTGCGTTTGAATATTAATTGCCAATCTAATCAGTCAGCTGCAGACTGATTGGGTTGTGCCAGACACTCGTTCTCTCACTGCTAGCAACGGTGTCACAGCAGGGGGTACCGAGATTATTATTATTATTATTATGAACATTTATGACGCCTAATCAATTGAATGCCCTAGGCGTTTACAATATCACAACAGACATCAAATCACACAATATATAACAATCATACATGAGAAAAAGGCATCAAAATCCAAAGCAAGGACACAAACTCACAAGCATGCATACACGCAAACACACACTCACACAGACACGAACGCACACAAAGCAGACACTCGCATCACACATTGCAAACGTCGGGTCACAGGGAAGACGAAGTTACCTAGGAAACAGATGAGTTTTGAGAAGGCGCTTGAATGTGAGCAGTGAGGGTGAGTATCTGAGAGAGCGAGGCAATTGATTCCAGGTAGTTGGAGCTTGATAGGCAAAGGAACGTTGACCAAAGGTTTTAGTGCGAACAGTGGGGATACTGTAGATACGAGTGTCACATGAGGAACGTAAAGCTCGAGATGGGGTGTAAAGATGTAACAGGTGGGTGAGATACTCAGGACAGGAAGACTCGATAGATTTGAAGCAGGGAGAGGCAATCTTGTAGGATATTCTTAGCTGAACAGGGAGCCAGTGGAGAGAGCGGAGCAATGGGGTAACATGGTTATATTTAGAAGTGCGGAAGATGAGACGGGCAGCATGATTCTGAGATGGCATGCAAACGAGGGGGTCACGGCGCCATGTAGACGCACGCACTATTTTGTCGGTGAAACACTGGCATTATGGTGTTTACACGGCACGCGACGGCTTCGCGAGCAGACTTCCAAATAATTATTGAGTTGAAAGAGAAAGAAAATTTGCGCACAGAACGAATTACCAATCAGACAGCGTTTGTGTTTACATCGCATAGAAAAAAAAAGAAGTAAAGAGGGTTCACAGGAAAGATTCCCTTTCTGATCCCTGTCCGTCAAAGACGACATTTATCTTGGTCTGTGTTCAAGGTAAAGACTGAGTTATGAACGGAATGAATATGAATCGAACACTAGGTCTTCAACATCCTCTTTGTTTTTCTTCTCCTGGCCCGTTTTACATACATCCATCGAAGCTAGCTGAGAATATTCTCGCCATTCCACACAAACAAGTGAGAATGCATTTGGATGACATTAAGAAAAAGAAAAGACAAGAGAGAAGGGTCATTGATCACGTGTCTGCCACAGTAGAATGTTTTGAACTGAATAACGCTTTGTATCATGTGCTTGTCTGTAAGCTCTCACCCCCTTCCCCCCTCTTTGTAGGAGATCATTAGTTTGCTTATACTAAGCGAACTTTGAGATGTGTATGTCGCACTAAGCTGTTCCACCAGATTCTGTAATCCACCTCGGGATAGGTGGTTATTATATAAGGGCCGTTCAGCCCTTGGAAGGTCGATGTTTAGTGAGGGACACATCCATGTTTGGTGAATGACACAACCTTTATGACGACTTCACCACAGCATGCCAGCAGTCGTCGACATTGCAGGATCTAATCTATGCCAGTGTTTAAAGGAAAGAGAGAGGACATGGCAAACGAGAAAGACTATAGGCAGAAGGTATCGGTACAGAATTCTCTCTCTCTCTCTCTCTTGCTTGCTCTCTCTTTATGTGCGCACGCTCGAACGCTTGGCCTGTCACTGTTTTAAGGGGAAACGTGAACTTGTCCAGTGTTGTGGTGCGGTTTATCAAGCCTTTCACCGCGGCCGACAATGTATACACACACACACACACCCACACACACACACACACGGCTTATGTCCTCTGGGGGTTAAGGGTTGCAACCTTGCTGTGGTCAGAGAGCTTGCGCGGTCCAGTGATCCCGTAGGCTCTGTTGGAGGGGACATCAATACTCGGATGATCGGCTAGTTTTTGAAAACGCTTCTGGGCCTGTTAAGTCAATTTGCGGTCTGGTCTAAGCACAACGTGGTAGGAGGTGATACCCCCGGTAGGTTCTTCGATGTCAGACAGGTTAAGGGTGAGGTCCCTGACAAATAGTAACCCATCTTTTTCCTGTTCTTTTTTCTGCCTTCTTTAATGGCTCTTTTCTGTCTTCGTCTCCCTTTCAAGCTTGCTTTTCCACATTTTTTTTCTGTGTGATCTTCTTAAGATCCGCCGTGTTTGCCGTGCGGTGCTACCTGTGACGGAGGGGAATGAGATCTTGGTGATTGAGAGGGCAGGTGCCCTAAACACATCTCTTTGGCTCGGACCTCTTCTAGACAAGAGGTCTAACCCTGCTTGGGGCTGGGTTAGGACAGGCAGTTCCCCGGCTGGCCAAGGTAACCCCTGCAGTGCTCGGCTCTATCTCCCTGGGAGTTGAGCATGATCAGCGGGGATAGGGTTGGTGTGCTCTTGTTTGTCGTATATCACTCCCGAAGATTGGAAGGGGTCAAGACAGTGATCTTCTTGGCCTAGGCCCCGTAATTGGACTCCATGGTGGGTCGGTAAGGGAGATATGAAACAAAAACCATCAACAAAAATGGCTTCTTTACCGAAAACTCCGTCCGTCCCCGCAACAGAAAAAAAAAGAAAAACAAAAGAAAAAAACAAACAACAAAAAAAAAAACACGAAAAAAACATTCGTAAAAGAATATCACAGGAATCTGAAGTAGACTCAGATTCCGAAACAGAAACTAAGAGAATGATCAGATTTTGGTCTGCATGGTTGATTGTCGTTGGAACAGAACAGGACAAACCGATTTCCGCATTAAGCCCATTTGCCATTCAGAAGGGCTTCCAGGGATTGCAGGAGACCCACAGTCAGCAGAGAGACTAATGAATGGTAAAGACCTCGTTCAGTGTAAATCTAAGAGACAGTCAGAACAGCTGCTGAGAGCCACAGAACTGGTAGACAGAGAGATCCGAGTGACTCTCCATAAACAATTGAATTCATCCAAGGAGTCATTCGATGCCCGAATCTCAGAAGCGTCTCGGAGACTGATATTAAAATTGAACTTGCTTCTCATTTGAATCTGCAAATCTGCAATGATTCTGCCCCTGGCCTGGATGATATTCATTATCAGCTTTTAAAACATATCCCAGAGATCGGTCTCCAGACCCTTCTAAAAGTCTATAACCTTATCTGGACCAGAGGGTGCTTACCACATTCCTGGTGAAAAGCCCAGATCATTGATTCCTAACCCGGGAAAAGACCTCACCAACCCTTCAAACTATCGTCCAATAGTTCTGACCTGAGCTGTCTCTGCAAGCTAATGGGAAAAATGATCAACTCCCATCTGATGTGGAAGCTGGAAACTGATGGCCTTTTGGCGAATGAACAGTGCGGGTCTCAGAAGTACCACTCGACCGCTTACCATTTAGTCTTTCTGGAAACCACCATCCACAACGGCTTCATTAATAAACATGTGGTTGCTATCTTTTTGATCTGGAAAAAGCGTACGATACCACTTGGAAATCTGCAGTTCTTATGGATCTTCATAAACTTGGTTTTCGTGGTCATTTGACTTCATTTATTCAACACTTTCTGGCTGATCGGCATGTTTAAGTCCGTATTGGCACCACGCTATCTGACATCCACTGGCAGAAGTTGGGTGTACCTCAAAGGAACATTCTTTCTCCTGCTCTCTTCAGTATCAAAATTAATGACATTGTCAAATCAGTAAACCAGGGTTCTGAGTCCTCTCTGTTTGTTGATGAATTAGCACGTGGTTGGAGCCTCCTATGCCAGTGTACAGCTTCGACTCCAACTTTGTGTTAATAAGATTCAACAGTGGACCGAGGAAAACGGGTTTACCTTTCCAAGCACCAAAACACAGTCAATCCATTTTCACAGTTTTCGTTAGTTCTTTGCTGTTCCTGAAATTCGTCTGGATAAGTCCACCATTCCAGCTGTGAAGAAGCCAAATTTCTGGGTGTTACTTTTGAAAAAACAACTGAACTTTAAAAGTCACATCCAACACTTGGAAACTGCATGTCAGAAAGCACTGAACATTCTGCGAGTTGTGGCACACACAGATTGGGGCGCTGACAAGAAAACTTTCCTCCATCAATGTGATCTTGGAATTTCTGTGGGAGATTAATATTTTTCATTTGATCTAAGATTTTACAGAGGAAATATTTTTAACAAAATATCCGCTGTGTTTTTGGAAGATGTGTATGAAAGAGTCGTGTGAATGAGTTTTTTTTCTTTCTTTTTTTTGATGACTTGAGAGTTGACTTCAACGCGTGACAGCCATGATATGGCCCTTTGCGGTTGGCTGGGCTATGAGTAACATTACCTTACCTTACCCGGACTGGTCAGATGGATTTGTCAAGCGTTTCGTTACATATTCCATGTCATGTTCCACTCACAGTGAAATATTCTTTTAGATTGTTGGGACTTGCACGATATGAGACATAAACACTTCGCAGCAGAGTCCATGAAAACCCTGTCCAGAGATGTCCCACCTGACGTGATCTTTGAGTTTCTGAAAGAGACAAACATTTTTCATCTGATTTAAGATTTTATGGAAGAAAGATTAACGAAGTTCTGGTGCGTTTTTAGAAGATGTATTTTAAAGAGATGTATGAAAGTTTTGTTTGTTTTTTGATGACGTGTGAGTTGATTTTTACGTGGTGACAGCCCCGATATGGCCCTTCGCGGTCGGCTGGGCCATAGCAACATTACCTTACCTTACATAGTAACAGTGGGGATGATCACCACCCATTTTCACTTTGTTCTATCTCATCTTCCATGGCATTACACCCGGACTACCCGTTCCCATTCCCCTGCACACAGCTACAGCCTTGCAGCTCTGCCCTATCGCAGCCTCAGAACCAGCAGTCTTTAGAGAACAATCCATACTGGGCTGCCCCAAGGCAAACCACCAGAGGAGGCGCTGCACTGCTGCTGAGCCATTTGAAGGAGTTCAGATACGCCAGTTTTGATCCTGCGTATGCAAGACACAACCCAGTGAATCCACTACCAAAGCTCCCACAGAAGAAGTGCAGAAGTGTAAGGAGATGCGCCCCTCCTTTTTCCCATCTCTCCACCACCCTCCCCTCCTCCATAAAAAAGTGTGGAGGAGGGGAAGGAGCATACTTTGATTTCAGAATGGTTCGATCTGACACAAACGTGAACAAGATGCACAGCATATAAACGTACTCCCAGTTTATCTGGAATACGCGGTTTTTAATGGTCAAATTTTAAAACACTATATGGAAGTGCCATTTGCGTGTGATAGCCTTTCTATATACCAAATTTTATTCGAACCCACCAATATATAAGAAATAACGGCAAAATAACGGTTTTAACGGTTATTTAACCGAGGTACACTTTTAAAACTGGTATTTTAGTCCTCACTGGGCTAAAGCCTATGTACCTACCAAATTTGATCGAGATTGGACAATATGTCAAGAATAACGGTTTTTAATGGTCAAATTTTGAAACACTATATGGAAGTGTCATTTCAGTGTGACAACCGTTCTATGTACCAAAGTTTATCAAAACCCACCAATATATAAGAAATAACGGCAAAATAACGGTTTTAATGGTTATTTTACCGAGGCACGCTTTTAAAACTGGTATTTTAGTCCTCGCTGGGCTAAAAAGCCTATGTATCTACCAAATTTCATCCAGATCGGACAATATGTCAAGAATAACGGTTTTTAATGGTCAGATTTTGAAACACTATATGGAAGTGCCATTTGTGTGTGATAACCTTTCTTTATACTAAATTTCATTAAAATCCACCAATATATGAAAAATAACGGCAAAATAATAGTTTTAACGGTTATAGAACCGATGTACACCATTACATCACTTACATATGGAAAGAGGCTTCGATTTGTCACAAGATCATCCAAACCGCTTATAAATCGGCCAGGTACTTTCAGAGATATTCCATAAAGAAGAAAAACTGTTTGGGGCCGTTATAGCCGTTAGTAACGGCTATTCTGGTAAAATAAAACATCGGGCATCATCCGCGACCCACAATGAACATGCCTACAAATTTTCAGAAAGATCGGCCCAGAAGTTTTGTCTGGAGCGAGTGGAAAATATTTTGACCACGGACAGACACACAGACAGCATTTCTTCGTTCCCATTCTGAAGTACTCCCTGTTCTATAACAACTGGGAGTACAAAAAATGTGTGGTGTGTGGTGTATGATTCACTTTTTGATTCAGCAACGACCAGGACCACTTGTTCGTACAGATTGTGTTGTCCTGCTTCCCACTGGCAGCGTCTTGCCACCACAGGACATCTCAGTATGACCTTTTGCCTTTCTGTCTGACCACTCTTGAACAGAAGCTTACACCTTCAGTGGCAACCACAGCTCCAAAGATTCCGCTGTCACTACCCCTCTTCCCCTTTCCCCTTCTTCCCCTCCCTCCTCCTCCCCATCCTCCCTCCCGCCTTTTGCCCTCCCACCCCTGCTCCCTCCAACCCCCAAACTTTTTTTTAATGATTGAAGTTTTCCTTCTTTCCTCCCACAGTTTCTCATTTTTGCATTTCCCTGATTTTTTTCTTAATTGAAGCCCTGCCAACTGCTTAGTCGTAGAGGTGGCGTGAATGAATATTCCCCTACCATGGGTGCCACCATGCCCATCCACAAATTACTGTCCAGCTCAGCCACTCTGTCAGAATGAGTCTTGCACATCACACGCTATGCCTCCACCAGCTCCTGATGGGTCAGGCTGTCCAGGTTCTCAGGTTTATGCATTTTGGATGCGGGAATCTTCTTGTGATACCTTACACAATCTGTGCAGAGTTTATACGATACGGCGCTAACATTGCCAAGATCTTAGGATCGATGTAATCTTTACGGCACACCGGAGACTCATAAAGACATGAAGCATCTGCAATCAAACGACAACAAAAAATGTTTAGATGTGATAGTTACCTCAAAAAAACTTTGACCACGGTAATAAAAAAAAACCCAAGGGAAAGGTTGTAATACTAGCTGGATTCAGGAAGAATCTATCAATATACAACATGTACAGCCTCCAGATCTAGGCAAATAAATATTTCATTAATTATGATCTTAATGCAGAGCGCCAACAAATCCACAATCAACGCCAGAAGGCTCAGCATGTTGTCTGTCGCTGGCCATCAATGCTTTATGCGAGGGCTCACCAAAATCCCCGTGCCAAATCTCCCTACATTTTCAAAAAGTGTAAACGTTTGTCTTGGAGAGACTTCTGCTCCAAATTGACTGCAAAGACCTCTAAGCAGAAAGTATGGAAACTAATCAGGAAAATTAGTGGAAAAAATGCAAATCCTTCTATCCATGACCTGAAACTTGCAGAAGCCCTGATTACAGATAAACAAGTTGTAGCTAATGTGCTGGCCTCAGCTGTTGAAAAGAACTCTTCCTCCACAAATTGAACGCCTGCTTTTCTGAAAAACAAACATCTAAAAGAAAAATCTTGTAGCTTCTCATCGGACAACACTTAAGCCTACAATCTGCCATTTTCGATTGATGAACTGAAATCAGCTCTGCAAACCTGCATCGATTCTGCTCCTGGCCTTGATGAGATCCACTAACAGCTCTTGAAACATCTCCCAGAAAGCTTTCTCCAGACCTCTCTGAAAGTCTTCAACCATATCTTAAGCTTTACGTGGTAGGAATTGATGCCTCTGGTGGGGTCTCCCATGTCAGAAAGGTTAAGAGTGAGGGCCCAGACAAATTGTAACCCGCCTTTTTCTTTTTCTTATCTTCTGCCTTTCTTATTTGGCTCTTTTCTATCTTCGTCTCCCCTTCAAGTCTTCTTTTCCACACTCTTGTTTTCTCTGTGGTCTTCTTGAGGCCCACCGTGTTTGCCGTGCGGTGCGTCCTGTGATGGGGAGAATAGGATCCTGGAGGTTGAGACCACTGACGTGACTGCGGTGCATCAAGTCAACACACCTCTTTGGCCTGGACTTCCTCTAGACAGGTGGTTGAAGTGTCCCACTTCGATCAAGCGGCTGGTCACGTGCATACCCTAGTTCAGGTTAGAAGGCGGCGGCTTGGGTCAAACGGGTTTGGTAGCTTCCGTGGCAGGGAGGCTTTCAGGTCTGTGTATACTACTTTTGAAATCCTGGTGCCCTGATGTACTGGATATCCGTATAAAACGGGCATCCTCCTTGTTGGGACTCGATGGCGAGTGGGAATCAAAAGAAATGAATTTCAATGAATACAGCATGGCACCAAAAAATAAAAAAGACACAGGCAAGATTCGGTAACGGACACAGATACAGATTCAGGCCATGAGATAAGAAACCTTTCAGGCTTCTGGCCCAGCTGGCTGATTGTTGAGGGAGCAGATGAAGATACACCTGTCAGGCCTGAGTCCTTTTGCGATTGCGAAAGAATCAATGGCCTCAGCGGGAAGCCAAAGGGCGTCAAGAGACTCGGGAACGGATCACCTCTGGTTGAGTGCTCTTCCAAGCTGCACTCGGAAATGTTGTTGAAATCGACGACTTTGGTTGATCGACCGATCAGGGTGTCTCCAGACAAAACTCTGAACTCTTCCAAGGGAGTAATCCGATGCAGAGATCTGAGAGGAGTGTCGGAGGCAGAAATCAAGTCGGAACTGGCATCGCAAGGAGTGACCAACGTTCATCGAGTACTTGTCCGCAAAGGCCATGACAGAGTTCCAACTGACACCCTCTTCTTGACCTTCTGCTCTACTTCTCTCCCGGAGTCGATCACGGTGGGCTACCTGAGAGTCTCAGTGTCGCCGTACATCCCGTCCCCTCTGCGCTGTTTCAAGTGCCGGAGGTTTGGCCATGTGAGGGATAGATGCACGGAAGAAGAGGTGTGTAGTACCTGCTGCCAGCCAGTCCATCAGGTGTGTGTGTGACAGTCCACCACTTTGTGCCAACTGTGGAGGCAAGCACCCATCATCATCAAAGACCTGCCCAAACTGGTTGAAGGAAAAAGAAATTCAAAGAATCAAGACTGAACAGAGAATCTCGTTTTTTGAGGCAAAAAAGATTGCAATGAAGAGTCAACCAACTGCTGGGCTCTCGTTTGCAGCTGCAGTAAGGAAGCCAATAACAGTCGGCATTGGCGTGCAGACGGTCGAATCCTCATTTGCCGAGAGAGAGCCAGAACCAAAGTCTGTGGCCTCAGGCAGAAACACTGTACGCGGCGAACCCCAGCAGTCCTCGCCTTCACATACGACTCAGTCTTCAAAGCCCACTCCCGCCCCCAGACCATCAGGGGGCAAAAGACCTACAGGCCCTTCAGGGCGGCAGAAAGTGGAAGTTGTTGAGGTGCCAGACAAGACCACCCCCTCAAAACCTCCAAAGGGCTCCCTACAGCTGTCAGCAAGGGAGCTGGCGGTTCTGGAGGAAAGGCAAAATCGCCGCCTAAAAAGAAAGTGCCAAATATTTTATCAGATCGAGAGAAAAAAGCGGAGAGAAACACCGACAGATTTGCAGTTCTCTCGGATCTAGAAGATGTCGACATGGAATGAAAGGAACATGCTGGTGAAGAGTTACAAGATTTATTTACCTTCACCATATCTCTTTTATGATGGACACAACCATATTCCATTGGAATATCCGAGGTATCCATTCCAATTTGAGGAGCTTCAACTTCTTTGCCGAGATTTAAAGCCAGCTGTAGTAGCTTTCAGGAAACGCAGTTGCACAAAGAAAAGTCCTTTTCTGTTTCAGGTTTTAATGTACCGTCTAAACCAGCCCAGCCTACAGCTCTGGAGTTTCGGGTGGGGTCTCGTTACCCATCCACAAATCTTGTTGTTCAGCCCTGTCAACCTTAAATCTCTCTTCAAGCTTTAGCTGCTAGAATCTCCCTACATAAAACAGTGACAGTTTGTTCCCTATATATACCTCCATCATCATCTGTCAGTCGTCAAGAGCTGGTTAGCCTCATGGAAGAACCACGACCTTTCTTGCTTTTAGGGGACCTGAACGGCCACTCTCCTCTTTGGGGCAGTGCAGACTCCTCTCCCCAAGGTTTTCTTCTGGACGATGTCTTCTCTGAGTTTGACCTGTGTTGTCTGAATGATGGCTCTCCAACACATCTACATTCATCAAATGGCACTCTTTCTTGCATCGATTTATCTTGCATCGATGTCTTGAGACATAAATCGTCAGAACACATCATCTTACCGGAACGTCTTAACCATAGAAAAGCCAACTGGGATCTTTTTGCTACGAACATACAAAAAGAATTAGTGGAAGATCAGGTTCTTCAAAGTCCTGACCCTGCTGAAACCTTGACGAACATCATCATCAGCTGTGCCAAGAACATCATTCCGGCTTCTACCACCAAACCTCAGATGCCGAAAACTCCCTGGTTTAATGCTGAGTGCCAACAAATCCACAATCAACGCCAGAAGGCTCAACGTGTTGGTCGCTGGCCATCATACCTTCCGTAAGGACCCACCAAAATCTCCGTGCCAAATCTCCCTACATTTTCAAAAAATGTAAACGTCAGTCTTGGAAGGACTTCTGCTCCAAGTTGACTTCAAAGACCTCCAAGAAGAAATTTGGAAAGTGATCAGGAAAAGGATCCTTCTATCCATCACCTGAAACTTGCAGAAACCCTGATCACAGATAAACAAGCTGTAGCTAATGTGCTGGCCTCAACTATTGAAAAGAACTCTTCCTCCACAAATAAAACGCCTGCTTTTCTGAAAAAAACAAACTTCTAAAAGAAAAATCTCCTTGTAACTTCTCATCGGACAACACTTAAGCCTAAACTGCCATTTTCGATTGATAAACTAAAATCAGCTCTGCAACCGAGCTGCTCCTGGCCTGGATGAGATCCACTATCAGCTCTTGAAACATCTCCTAGAAAGTTGTCTCCAGATCTTTCTGAAAGTCTTCAACATATCTGGTCAACAGGGTGTTTTCCACCGTCCTGGTGGAAAGCCCTTATCATACTATACCCAAACCTGGAAAAGATCTTTCGAACCCATCAAATTACCGTTCGATAGCTTTGACCAGCTGTGTCTGCACACTGAAGGTAAAAATGGTCAATGCGAGACTCATGTGGAAACTTGAAACCGACGGCCTTCTGCGAAAGAACAGTGTGGTTTCCGCAAACATCAACTACAGTGGACCATTTGATCCGTCTGGAATCTACAATTTGGAACGCCTTTATTAACAAACAACATGCAGTGGCTATTTTCTTTGACTTGGAGAAGGCCAACAATACCACCTGGAAATCTGGGATACTTCATGATCTCCATGATCTTGGTTGTCGTGGTCATCTTCCACTTTCTATGTAAAATGTTTTGGCAGAACGACAGTTTCAGATTAGGGTTCGCACCACTCTCTCTGATGTTCACGAGCAGGAGCTGGGTGTTCCACAAGGAGCATACTGTCTCCTGCCCTCTTTAGCATTAAAATCAACAACATTGTTAAGTCAATTCAACAGAGTTCCGACTGCTCATTGTTTGTGGATGGTTTTGCCGTCTATGGAACAGGAAGATTGTACCCAAGTGTTCAGCGCAGGCTCCAGCTTTGTGTGGATAAAATTCGGCAGTGGGCGGAAGAAACGGCTTGACTTTTACTGCTACTAAGACGCAGTGCATTCACTTCCATAATTTTCGTCAGTTGTTTGCAGATCCTGAAATTCAAATAGGGAAATCTCCCACTCCAGCTGTAAAAGAGGCCAAATTTCTAGGAGTTATTTTTGACCAAAAATCAACTTTCTTAGCCACATTAAAAACCTGAAAACTTCTTGCCAGAAAGCTCTGAACATTCTGCGGGTTGTAGCACACACTGACTGGGGCGCTGATAAGAAAATTTGCTGCACCTCCACAGAACCTTGGTCCGTTCCAAACTGGATTATGGTTGTGCTGTATACGGCTCTGCAAGACCGTCTTACCTAAAACTCTTGGACCCTATTCACCATCAAGGGCTTCGTCTCTGTCTTGGAGCATTCTGCACCGCCCCTGTGTACAGCCTGTACGCAGAGGCAGGTGAACCCTCACTATCCAACCACAGGCCTACTATCTGAGACTGCTCTCTGAACTGGAAAACCCTGCCTATGACCGTGTCTTTAACCCTCAGTTTCAAAGTAAATTCGAAAACAATCCCAACTGTATTCCGCCGTTTGGTCTTCGTATGCAGCCTCATGTGCAGAATGCAGGTGTAGACCTAGGATTGTGTCTGATTTCTCCAAGTTTCCAGATAAGCCTCCATGGACCTTTTCCACACCAGAGATTCGTTTTCACCTTGGAGCTTTTCGCAAAGAGTACACCAGCTCTCTGGCATACAAGGCATTGTTTGCCGATCTCTGTTCGAAATTCCCATCCTGTCAGAAAATTTTCACTGACGGTTCCAAGTTTGAAGATGGAGTGGTCTTGCAGCCTTTTGCCCTGGTGCTCCTTCTCAAATATTGTTAGAACATATTCCTTCAGATGCTTCCGTTTACTCTGCTCAACTTACAGCTCTGATTCTAGCATTGAAGGCAATCTCTCAATCTACAAAGAAGGACTTTATGATTTTGTAGGATTCGCAGTCAGCTTTGGAGGCCATAGCTGGCCGTAACCTCCAGCATCCCGAACTTTTACACTTTTTTTTAATAAACTTTTTACCATGTTGAAAGTGGATGGTCACAACATTGTTCTGGCTTGGGTTCCCGGTCACGTGGCATCGGAGGGAATGAAATGGCTGATCGTTTGGCCAAGAATACCACAACATGGAAACTGTCTAACATGTCTATCCCCTACACAGATCAAAAACGAAAAGTTAATGATTATGTCGAGACCTCTGGCATGAGAATTGGAACACACAGTATGGATAACAAACTCTTACAGATCCGGCCAAACCTAAAAGAGTTCCTCTCATCCACGCCTGGTGGTCGGCAAAGAAGAAACGGTTCTATGCCGGCTGCACACCGGCCATTCGTATTTTACTCATTCGTACCTTTTAAAGAGTGAAGAAGCTCCGTGGTGCATTCCATGTCATGTGCCACTCACAATGAAACATTTTCGTTAGAGTGTTGGGACTTGCATGATGTGAGACACAAACATTTTACAGCAGATTCCATGAAAACCTTGTTCGGAGATGATCCACCTGATGCGATCTTTGAATTCTTTCATCGGATGTGAGGTTTTACAGTGGAAAGATTTTTAACAAGGTTTCGGATGGGTTTTTGGAAGATGTATTTTAAAGAGTTGTGTGAATGAATGACTTGTGAGTTGATCTTAACGTGGTGACAGCCCTGATATGGCCCTTTGCGGTCGGCTGGGCTATAAGCAACATTACCTTACCTTTTAGAGTGTTGGGACTTGCATGATGTGAGACATAAACACTTTCAGCAGACTGCATAGAAACCTTTTTCAGAGATGTCCCACCTGATGCAATCTTGAATTTCTGAAAGCGATTAACATTTTTGATCTGATCTAAGACTTTACGAAGGAAGGAATTTTAACAAAATTTCCGGTGTGTTTTTAGAAGGTGTGTTTGAAACGGCTGTGTGAATGAGTTTTTTTTATTATGAGTTGACTTCAACGTGGTGACAGCCCTGATATGTATGGTCGTTTGCGGTCGGCTGGGCTATAAGCAACATTACCTTACCTTACCTCCTCAGAGGTTTTAGTCACAGGTGTCTCGCGTATGTGGGATTAGAGCAGGTGCCACTGAACACTGCTAACTTAACTCGGCAGCAGTGCAGTGTCTCCTCTGCTGAGTTGCCATGTGAGTATTAGATATTAATTGCTTCTTGTGGACTGTTTTACTACCACTGACAGGGAAACCCGTATGAATCAAGTGGGGAGAGGGCAGAGCGGAGGAGGTGGACAGAATGACCAGTGTGGTTGTGATTCGACTTAGGGGGATAGGTAAGTGTGAGAGCAAAAATACATAAACGGGAGTAAACAAACAGATGAGTGAATAGGTAGATAAACTGAATAAATGAAGAGAAATGTAATACTTCCTGAGTCCCTCCGGGGGTTGCAACCTTGCCGTGGTCGGAGGGCTTGCGTGGTCCTGTGAACCCTTAGGCTTTGCTGGCGGGGGCATCAATACTTGACGATAGGCTGGTTTTCTTTACAATGCTTCTAGGCCTGAAAAGTCAGGATGCTATCTGGCCTAAGCACAACGTGGTAAGGAGTTGATGCCCCTGGTAGGGCTTCCCATGTCAGATAGGCTAAGGGTGAGGATCCTGACTAATAGTAACCCGCCTTTCTCCTTTTCTTGTTTCTGCCTTTTTTTTATTTGGCTCTTTTCTATCTTCGTCTCCCCTTCAAGTCTTCTTTTCCACACTCTTTTTCTCTCTGTGGTCTTCTTAAGATCCGCCGCGTTTGCCGTGCGGTGCGACCTGTGACGGAGGGGAATGAGATCCTGGTGATTGAGAGGGCCAGCGCCCTCAACACATCACTGTGGCTCGGACCTCTCCTAGACAGGGGGTACACTCTGGCCCGGGTGTATCAATCGGCTTCCCCTTCATGGGGCTGGGTCAAAACAGGCAGTTCTCCGACTGGCCAAGGTAACCCCTGCAGTGCTCAGCTCGCTGTTCCCGGGAGTTGGGCACGATCAGGGGGTATAGGGTTGGTAGGTTTCTGTCTGTTATATATCTCTCCTGAAACCTGGAAGGGGTCAAGACAATGATTTCTTGGCCCTGGCCCCTTAGTTGGACTCCATGGTGGGTGGGTACGGGAGAGACGAATTTTATACTTATACAACATGGCTTTATCCAAAATCACACCCCCCATAAAGAAGAGGAAGGCAGTGGAGCCCATTTCCAGTCCTATGGATTCAGACAGTGACTCGGATATGGAGACGAGACAGAGGACAGGTTTTTGGGCTTCCTGGCTTGTGGTTGAAGGGACAGAGCAGGAAAAGCCTATTTCTGCTCTGAGTCCTTTTGCGATTCAGAAGGGCTTTCAGGGTCTAGCAGGTGACCCTCAGTCAGTGAAAAGGCTAAGGAATGGCACATTCCTCGTCCAGTGCAGATCAAAGAGGCAATCGGGGCAGCTGCTGAGGGCAACAAAACTCGTGGACAGAGAGATCCGGGTGACCCCCCATAAGCAGTTAAATTCGACCAAAGGGGTTATTCGGTGCCCGGATTTGAAAGGTGTCTCGGAAGCGGAGATCAAGACAGAACTTGCATCCCAAGGTGTGACAGAGGTGCATAGGGTGACAGTTAAAAAAGGTGCAGAAAGAGTGCCCACGAACACCCTCTTTCTGACATTCTGCAACCCTGTGCTGCCTCCAGTCATTAAAGTAGGGTACTTAAATGTCCGTGTCCAACTGTATGTCCCATCCCCGTTGAGGTGTTTCAAATGCCAGAAGTTTGGACATGTCAGAGACCGCTGTTCTGGGCAGGAGGTGTGTGGTGTTTGTTGCAAGGCAACCCATGATGGGCCGTGTAAAGACCCGGCTCATTGTGCGAACTGCGGTGGCGACCACCCCTCCTCTTCACGCAACTGCCCTGTTTGGATTCAGGAGTCCACCATCCAAAGAGTGAAAACTGAAAAGAAAATTTCGTTTTTTGAGGCACGCAAACAGGTTGTTGGCAGTCAGACGTCAACAGTGTCTTCTTATGCTTCCGCTATAAAGAAAGTTTCCACCCGTTCAGTCTGCTGCCAGACTGATGAATTTATTTTCTCCAAGACATTGCAAGGAAGACTGTTAAACTCTGGTGGAAGCAAGTCCACCACCTCCCAACCCAAAGTAGGTGCCCCTGATGGAGGCAAAAAATCCGCCACCTCTCAGTCTGCCCAGCAGTCTACTCCATCTGCTGCTGGGCAGATCAAAAAGCCAACCCTCCCGCCTCGAACTTCCTCGAGCAGTGCTCGTGCAGGCAAGGGAGTTCAACCAAGTGTGGAGATGGTGGAGATGAGGAAGAAACCTCCACCATCTCCAAAATCCAGGCCTTCTTCACCTGTGGGCAAGTCTGCCAGCAGGTCTGAAGACCAACATAGTCCAGTGAAACTAAGCAATAAATTCGCTCCATTGGATGCAGACGTTGACGAGGAGATGACCTGATTTCTCTCCTATTCGTCCTCTGCACCATGGATAGTAAACTAATCCATTGGAATATCCGTGGCCTAAACTCAAATTTTGAGGAGCTGCAGCTTCTGTGTCAAACTATAAAACCTTCCGTCGTGGCTCTTCAGGAAACTAAAATTCAAAGCCAGAAGACCTTCACTCTTTCTGGCTTTAATATTCTTTCCAAACCTGCACAGCCATCCACATTGGGACTGTCGGGCGGTGTTGCCCTTCTTTTACATAAAACTTTGCTGTTTAGTCCTGTCGTTTTGACTACCCCCCTTCAGGCTGTAGCTGCGAGAGTCACTCTCCACAAGACTGTTACAATCTGCTCACTGTATCTGCCACCTTCTGTCCCGGTTTGTCGTCAGGACCTTGTCAGTCTGATCGGAGAACTTCCTCGACCTTTTTTACTGTTGGGTGACTTTAATGGTCACAATCCTCTTTGGGGTAGTGTTAGTTCGTCATCCAGAGGTCTGCTTCTTGAGGATGTCCTTTCTGACTTTGATTTGTGTTGTGTAAACGATGGAGCTCCAACTTACCTCCACTCTTCCACAGGTTCACTTTCGTGTTTAGATTTGTCGATTTGTGACCCCTCGCTGGTCCTGGACTATGAGTGGTCTGTCCATGACGATCTACACGGAAGTGACCATTTCCCTGTTCTTTTACAGCCCGTATTAACTGAAACCGCCTCTGTCTCACAACATCTTAATTATAAGAAGGCCAACTGGGATCTTTTTGCCACCAATATTTCAAAAGAATTCCAGGAAATTGATTTTCTTCAGAGTCCAGACCCAGCAGAATCTCTGACCGATACTGTGATAAACTGTGCTAAAACCTGTATTCCAATGTCTTCCGACAAACTTCAAATACCCAAAACACCCTGGTTTAACTCTGACTGCCAACACATCTCAAACGTACGCAAACGGGCTCAGCGTCGGGTATACCAACGACCTTCAGGTCCCAATGCTCGAGCCCATCAGAAACTCCGTGCTAAATCGAGACACACTTTCAAAATCAGTAAACGTCAGTCTTGGAGAAACTTCTGCTCCAGGCTGACATCTAAAACTTCAAAGAAAAAAGTTTGGAACATCATCAGAAAAATCAAAGGGAAGAACACCAACCCCTCCATTCATCACCTGAAACTTGCCGATGCTCTGATCACTGACAAACAAGCTGTTGCCAATCTGTTGGCCTCCACCATCCAACAGAACTCCTCATCTTCAAATAAATCTGCAGCCTTTTTAAGAAACAAACAAATCAGAGAGAAATCTTCATACCATTTCACATCAGACAACTCTGAAGCCTACAGTCTTCCTTTTTCAATTAATGAACTGAAAACAGCTTTACAAACCTGCACTGATTCTGCCCCTGGTCTGGATGATATTCATTATCAGGTTTTGAAACATTTTCCAGAAGGCTGTCTCCAGAATCTTCTCAAAGTCTATAACCATATCTGGACCACAGGGTACTTTCCGCCCTCCTGGCGGAAAGCCCTGATCATTCCAATACCTAAGCCTGGAAAGGACCTTACCAATCCTTTAAACTATCGTCCAATAGCTCTGACTAGCTGCCTCTGTAAGCTGATGGAAAAGTTGGTCAACTCCCGTCTGATGTGGAAGCTGGAAACCGATGGCCTTTTGGCCAGTGAACAGTGCGGTTTCCGGAAGTACCACTCGACAGTTGACCATCTAATCCGTCTGGAAACCACCATCCGCAATGCCTTTGTCAATAAACAGCATGTGGTCGCTATCTTTTTTGACCTAGAAAAAGCGTACGACACCACATGGAAATCAGGAATCCTTATGGACCTGCACAGACTTGGTTTTCGTGGTCACCTGCCTCTGTTTATTCAAAACTTTCTGGCTGATCGACAGTTCCAGGTGCGTGTTGGCACCACGCTCTCTGACATCCATGGGCAGGAGTTGGGTGTACCGCAAGGGAGCATCCTTTCTCCTGCACTTTTCAGCATTAAAATCAACGACATTGTCAAATCCGTAAGCCAGGGTTCTGAGTCCTCTCTGTTCGTTGACGATTTTGCGCTGTACGCAGTTGGAGCTGCTTACGCCAGCGTACAGCGTCGACTTCAACTTTGTGTCAACAAGATCCAACAGTGGGCCGAGGAAAACGGGTTTACCTTCTCACGTACCAAAACTCAGTCAATCCATTTTCACAATTTTCGTCAATTCTTTGCTGATCCTGAAATTCGTCTGGACAAGTCCACCATTCCAGCTGTAAAAGAAGCCAAATTCCTAGGAGTTATTTTTGACCAAAAACTCAACTTTCTCAGCCACATTAAAAATCTCAAAAATTCTTGCCAGAAAGCTCTGAATATTCTGCGGGTCGTAGCACACACTGACTGGGGCGCTGATAAGAAAACTTTGCTGCACCTCAAAGAGCCTTAGTCCGCTCCAAACTGGACTATGGTTGTGCTGTATACGGCTCTGCAAGACCGTCTTACCTAAAACTCTTGGACCCTATCCACCATCAAGGGCTTCGTCTCTGTCTTGGAGCATTCCGCACCACCCCTGTGTACAGCCTGTACGCAGAGGCAGGTGAACCCTCACTGTCCAACCGCAGGCTGAAAATGTCTCTGAATTACTATGTCAGACTGTTCTCGGAACCGGAGAAACCTGCCTATGACTGTGTCTTTGACCCCCAGTTTCAAAGCAAATTCGAAACCAACCCTAACTGTATTCCGCCGTTTGGTCTTCGTATGCAGCCTCATGTGCAGAATGCAGGTGTAGACCTAGGAATTGTGTCTGATTTCTCCAAGTTTCCAGATAAGCCTCCATGGACCTTTTCCACACCAGAGATTCGTTTTCACCTTGGAGCTTTTCGCAAAGAGTACACCAGCTCTGTGGCATACAAGGCATTGTTTGCCGATCTCTGTTCGAAATTCCCATCCTATCAGAAAATTTTCACTGACGGTTCCAAGTTTGAAGATGGAGTGGTCTTGCAGCCTTTTGCCCTGGTGCTCCTTCTCAAATATTGTTAGAACATATTCCTTCAGATGCTTCTGTTTACTCTGCTCAACTCACAGCTCTGGTTCTAGCATTGAAGGCAATCTCTCAATCTACAAAGAAGGGACTTTATGATTTTGTAGGATTCGCAGTCAGCTTTGGAGGCCATAGCTGGCCGTAACCTCCAGCATCCCGAACTTTTGCACTTTTTTTTTATTTTTTTTTAAACTTTTTACCATGTTGAAAGTGGATGGTCACAACGTTGTTCTGGGTTGGGTTCCCGGTCTCGCTGGCATCGGAGGGAATGAAATGGCTGATCGTTTGGCCAAGAATACCACAACATGGAAACTGTCTAACATGTCTATCCCCTACACAGATCAAAAACGAAAAGTTAATGATTATGTCAGAGACCTCTGGCATGAGAATTGGAACACACAGATGGATAACAAACTCTTACAGATCCGGCCAAACCTAAAAGAATTCCTCTCATCCACGCCTGGTGGTCGGCAAAGAAGAAACGGTTCTATGCCGGCTGCACACCGGCCATTCGTATTTTACTCATTCGTACCTTTTAAAGAGTGAAGAAGCTCCGTGGTGCATTCCATGTCATGTGCCACTCACAATGAAACATTTTCGTTAGAGTGTTGGGACTTGCATGATGCGAGAGACAAACATTTTACAGCAGATTCCATGAACACCTTGTTCGGAGATGATCCACCTGATGCGATCTTTGAATTCTTTCATCGATGTGAGGTTTTACGGTGGAAAGATTTTTAACAAGGTTTCGGATGGGTTTTTGGAAGATGTATTTTAAAGAGTTGTGTGAATGAATGACTTGTGAGTTGATCTTAACGTGGTGACAGCCCTGATATGGCCCTTTGCGGTCGGCTGGGCTATAAGCAACATTACCTTACCTTTTTAGAGTGTTGGGACTTGCATGATGTGAGACATAAACACTTTCAGCAGACTGCATAGAAACCTTTTTCAGAGATGTCCCACCTGATGTAATCTTGAATTTCTGAAAGCGATTAACATTTTGATCTGACCTAAGACTTTACGAAGGAAGGAATTTTAACAAAATTTCCGGTGTGTTTTTAGAAGGTGTGTTTGAAACGGTTGTGTGAATGAGTTTTTTTTTTATTATGAGTTGACTTCAACGTGGTGACAGCCCTGATATGTATGGTCGTTTGCGGTCGGCTGGGCTATAAGCAACACTACCTTACCTTACCTCCTCAGAGGTTTTAGTCACAGGTGTCTCGCGTATGTGGGATTAGAGCAGGTGCCACTGAACACTGCTAACTTAACTCGGCAGCAGTGCAGTGTCTCCTCTGCTGAGTTGCCATGTGAGTATTAGATAGTAATTGCTTCTTGTGGACTGTTTTACTATCACTGACAGGGAAACCCGTATGAATCAAGTGGGGGAGGGCAGAGCGGAGGAGGTGGACAGAATGACCAGTGTGGTTGTGATTCGACTTAGGGGGATAGGTAAGTGTGAGAGCAAAAATACATAAACGGGAGTAAACAAACAGATAAGTGAATAGGTAGATAAACTGAATAAATGAAGAGAAATGTAATACTTCCTGAGTGACTGAGCAGTTGTGCAGGGTTTCCTGGTGTGGGTTTCTTCAGGCAGTCAAGATTTGATTTACTGCACCCCCTGTTAGGGCATGGAAGATTTCAGAAAGCAACACAATACAATACCACGGTCACATTTAATGCGATGTTTCCACTAATCACACTGCTTAAATGTTACCGTTATTCCCGTGCATGAAAGTGTGTGAGGCAACGTTGGACGACTCCATGAACATGTTCAGAAATGTCCCATCCGGGGTGTGTGTGTGTGTGTGTGTGTGTGTGTGTGTGTGTGTGTGTGTGTGTGTGTGTGTGTGTGCGCGCGCGCGCGTGCGTGCGTGCGTGCGTGCGTGCGTGCGTGCGTGGTGGTGCGAGTTTCTGAAAGGGTCATTTTTGATCGCTTGACATTTTACGGAAGACCGATTTTAACGAAATTCCGGCATGTTTTTGGAAAATCTATTTTAATGAGTTGTGTATATTTCTCAATCTGTAACGACAGTTGACTAAGATAAGACTGGTCTTTGTTCCCCTTACCCCCTCTCAAATTGGTGACCACAATTGCTGTCGATTAACTTCAGTTGCACAATGACTGATACCTCTCACATTGAAGTCACTGCCCCTCTCTCTTAACATCATGTCTTCTGGTCGTCAGATGGTATGGCAGAGATCAGCTTTTTTTTTTTTTTTTTTTTTGCTAAGAGATATCTTTTTGTCTGCAGACAGTATGTTATTTCATGGGCTAATATGTGATTTTAAAAAAAGGAGGGAAAAAAATGAGGAGAGAAAGAAACAAGAAGAAGAAAGAAAGAAAGAAAGAGAGGAGAAAATAAATAGAGAAGACCTCCGGATCTGAAATGTCAGGGGTGACCGGTCCTTGTTAGGGCTGGTCAGCTGCTGATGAGAGAAAGAAAGAAAAGGGTGAAGAAATGAAAGGCGGCAGCAGAAAAATGCCTTCAGTGCTGAAATACCAAAGGTGGACTGGCTCCGGGGGCCGGCCAATGGTTGACGCTATCAGTGGCAGGGCTGAAGAGCCGGCAGGAAACCGACGCTTTTTAATTATTAAGATGGTTTTATTTTCACTGTGGCTCGCGTAAC
>CM065723.1:39899832-39904832 GCA_033310375.1 Conus canariensis | reverse complement strand
CTTGAGGTTCCTGAACGCTGAAAAATTAATGTCCTGGAGTTTCTGAAGGCTGAAAATGTGTAGGGATCCCCTGTATTTAACAATGTACTGGAATTCTTTGGTTGAACGTCTGCCATCTTACGGTCTGAAAAATAACATAGGGCTCTCTGGGTTCAAAGGACCCAGGATTCTGTAGTTTTAAAATGTCCTGGGATACTGCTGGATGAAGGTGTCTTTTGGTTGGAAATCATCTGTTTTCTATGAACCTATGTCCTGGTGTCACGTGAGCTAAAATGTCCTCGGAGCCAGTGGTTCAAATTGTCCCGTGTTCCCTCTTGGTCATAGTTGTCATGGGGTCCCATTGTTTGAAAGTATTCTAGGACCGTAATCATCCTGTGAATTGTAAGTACACTTGGAGCCCCGTTGATGAAAATTTCCACGGAATTCGGCAGGCTGAAGATGTCCTCGAGTCCTGAGGGCTGACAGTCATCAGGGGAGGAGATTCTGGTGATTCAGCGTTAGCGTTGCTCATCGATTTGCATCGTCAGCAGCTGTAGGGTCAATAAGGGGAGTCCACTCGTGAGCGATTGCGACGTGTAGGGGACAAAAATGTGCGCTTGTACGCACATACACTCACGCTTACACGTAAGTGCTCTCATACACATATGGAGTGAGAGACAGACAGACAGACAGACAGACAGACAGACAGACAGACAGACAGAGAGAGAGAGAGAGAGAGAGAGAGAGAGAGAGAGAGAGAGAGAGAGCATGCAACACTTGTTTTCCGAAACAGGCCTTATAGAGGAGTCGATAGCCTCGCGTCATCAGCCCTATTCTCCCCCGCCCTTCTCCCTCCACCCCCACCAATCTACCTCCTCACTACAGCCCTTCTCCCCTCCTGATCCCCTTCTCAACACACAAAAATCGTCTTCTCTGTGTCTGTGGGTCGAGCGACAGCGGCCCTCATGCCCGCTCTGTAGGATCTGACGGATGATGGAGGGAAACATTGTGACGAGGTGAACCGTGAAATGTCCCGGACAACCTACAGTGGGCTATGACGGAGGAGAGAGGGAAACATGGTGACGAGGTGAACCGTGAAATGTCCCGGACAACCTACAGTGGGCTATGACGGAGGAGAGGGGGAAACATGGTGACGAGGTGAACCATGCAATGTCCCGGAGAGCCTACACTGGGCTCCGATGATGAAGACACCGTCCCCCAAGTTCCCGAGAAGTTCAGTGCGGCGGCAGGGCGGCGGGGCTGTGATAGTCTGGAATAAGATGTGATTTCATGCTGACCGAGATTTACGTGTTCGATCCCATGGGAACGACTTTTCTCCTTTCTTCACGACCCTCCCCCCCCCACCCTCCCCTCCCCAAGAAACAGTGTTCTCAGCTTTGCAGTTGCTTTTGTTTTTCCTCCTTGCCTCCCTTCCTTTGCTTTATTGTCCTGTGCATCTGTTTGTCTCTCTCAGACAGAAGTCTGTCTCTGTCTGTCTGTCTGTCTGTCTCTCTCTCTCTCTCTCTCTCTCTCTCTCTCTCTCTCTCTCTGACGTCTACTGGCCTATTACTTGCCAACGCATGAGGCGCTCATGTTTACACGTTTTGTTCAGTTGCTTGTTTTACTTTTAAAGGTACGTTTGTTACTTGCTACCACTTTCAAATACTGTCTTGTTTTGTTGTTGTTGCTGTCGTTGTTGTTGGGTTCTTAGTTTTGTTTCAGTTTACTGCGAGTGTCATTTATCTTAAGACTGACAATGTATCATCAACAACCGCCGGTTTTTTTCCCCACAGATTTAGCTGGCACAGAATACACCAGTTTCCTCTGGGACGTGAAGAAGATCGTAATGGAGCACATCCAGAATAAAAGTACTTTCATCTTCTCACACGTACTGTACGTAACATCACTAATACATGGCCACGGCTCATGTCCAACAGCTCAGGGTTTCTGACCAGAAGGCCTACGTACCTTGCCATCAACGTCAGCAAGAAACAACACAATTTTCATTTCCCAAAGGCCGGTGCCTTCCCGATACGTCGGTGCTATAACGCTTTGCCATACAGCGCAACGATATTTTCTGACAGCGGCGGGGAGGCAGGTAGAGAAACTGGAATAGCCTCCGACAGCTTCGGGGCACGTTGAAAAGCGCAGTGTGGCTGCCTATTTCAGTGTTTAAGTCGTCTGTTACCGACGACGTCGAAGTGATCTTTTTTTCCTGCGTTTGTTTTCTGAAAGAGATTAACATTTTTCATCTGATTTGAGATTTTACGGAAGAAAGATTTTTAACGAAGTTTCTGGTGCGTTTTTAGAAGATGTATTTTAAAAAGAGATGTGTGAACGTGTTGGGTTTTTTATGACTTGTAAGTTGATTTTAACGTGGTGACAGCCCTGATATGGCCCTTTGCGGTCGGCTGGGCTATAAGCAACCTTACCTTACCTTACCTTACCTGCGTTTGTTGGTTTGTCTGTATGTCAGCAAGATCACGAAGAGATTATTAACGACACTTGATACATAGACAGAAATGTGGTCCCATGAACGTATGCATTTCAGCTTTTAGTGGTGATCCGAAGGTTGGAATCCGGACTTAAGTGCGAATCCGGGATCAGTCGGGCTTTGATGGTCTGTGTTCTTCCGTGTACCTAGAGAGAGAGAGAGAGAGAGAGAGAGAGAGAGAGAGAGAGAGAGAGAGAGAGAGAGAGAGCATGTTCAATTTGTCATTGTATTTGGTCTGTTTAAAAAAAAAACTAGCAAACAGAAACAAAATAGAAACTTCCTGTTCAAAACGAGGAGCATAAATGACACTATACGAAGAACGAACTGGAGTATCGGCACTTCAAGGGGAAACAAGAAAAGTAGTGTTACGTCGCGCGTGCGCGTGTACACACCCACGCACGCACTACATACGCACGCACGCACGCACGCACGCACGCACGCACGCACGCACGCACGCACGCACGCACGCACGCACACACACACACACACTCACATGCTTGCACAAGCACACACACACACACACACACACACACACACACACACACACACACACACACACACACACACAAGGGAGCATACTGTCTCCTGCCCTCTTTAGCATCAAGATCAACAACATTGTCAAATTAGTTCAGCAGGGTTCAGACTGCTCATTGTTTGTGGATGATTTTGCTGTCTACGCAACTGGAAGCCTGTACCCGAGTGTCCAGCGCAGGCTCCAGCTTTGTGTGGATAAAATTCATCAGTGGGCGGATTAAAACGGCTTCACTTTTTCTCCTACGAAGACACAGTGCATTCACTTCCATAATTTTCGTCAGTTTTTTCCAGATCCTGAAATCAAAATAGGGAAATCTCCCATTCCAGCTGTCAAAGAGGCCAAATTCCTAGGAGTTATTTTTGACCCCAAACTCAGCTTTCTCAGCCACATTAAAAACCTCAAAACCTCTTGCCAGCAAGCTCTGAATATTCTGCGGGTCGTAGCACACACTGACTGGGGTGCTGATAAGGAAACTTTGCTGCACCTCTACAGAGCCTTGGTCCGTTCCAAACTGGACTATGGTTGTGCTGTGTACGGCTCTGCAAGACCGTCTTACCTAAAACTCTTGGACCCTATCCACCATCAAGGGCTTCGTCTCTGTCTTGGAGCATTCTGCACCACCCCTGTGTACAGCCTGTACGCAGAGGCAGGTGAACCCTCACTGTCCAACCGCAGGCTGAAACTGTCTTTGAATTACTATATCAGACTGTTCTCGGAACCGGAGAACCCTGCCTATGACTGTGTCTTTGACCCCCAGTTTCAAAGCAAATTCGAAAACAACCCTAACTGTATTCCGCCGTTTGGTCTTCGTATGCAGCCTCATGCGCAGAATGCAGGTCTAGACCTAGGAGTTGTGTCCGATTTTTCCAAGTTTCCAGATGAGCCTCCGTGGATCTTTTTCACACCAGAGATTCGTTTTGATCTTGCAGCTTTTCGCAAAGAGTCTACCAGCCCTCTGGCATACAAGGCATTGTATGCTGACCTCTGTTCAAAATTCCCATCCTATCAGAAAATTTTCATTGACGGTTCCAAGTCTGAAGATGGAGTGGCATGTGCAGCCTATTGCCCTGGTGCTCCTTCTCAAATACTGTTAGAACATATTCCTTCAGATGCTTCTGCTTACTCTGCTGAACTTACAGCTCTGGTTCTGGCACTGAGGATAATCTCACAATCTAAGAAGAGGGACTTTCTGGTTCTGTCAGATTCACTGTCAGCTTTGGAGGCCATAGCTGGCCGCAACCTTCAGCATCCAGAACTTTTGCACTTTTTTGAACTTTTTACCAAGTTGAAAGTGGAGGGTTACAACATTATTCTGGCTTGGGTTCCTGGTCATGTTGGCATCGGAGGGAATGAAATAGTTGATCATTTGGCCAAGAATGCCACAACAGAGAAATTGTCCAACATATATATCCCCTGCTCAAATCTGAAACCCAAAATTAACGATTATGTGAGAGACCTCTGGCAGGAGGATTGGAATACACAGACGGATAACAAACTCTTTCAGACCCGTCCAAACCTTAAGGAGTTCCGCTCATCTACGTCTGGTGGTCGTAAAGAAGAAACAGTTCTGTGCCGGCTGCACACCGGCCATTCATATTTTACCCATTCATACCTTTTAAAGAGTGAAGAAGCTCCGTGGTGCATTCCATGTCATGTGCCACTCAAAATGAAACATATTCTTTTAGAGTGTTGGGACTTGCACGATGTGAGACACAAACATTTTACAGCAGATTCCATGAAAACCTTGTTCAGAGATGTTCCGGCTGACGCGATCTTTGAGTTCTTGAAAGAGATTAACATTTTTCATCGGATCTGAGATTTTACAGTGGAAAGATTTTTAACAAACTTTCGGATGGGTGTTTGGATGTATTTTAAAGAATTGTATGAATGAATGACTTGTGAGTTAATTTTAACGTGGTGACAGCCCTGATGTGGGCCTTTGCGGTCGGCTGGGCTATAAGCAACATTATCTTATCTTACACACACACACAC
>CM065723.1:39839832-39897332 GCA_033310375.1 Conus canariensis | reverse complement strand
CAAAATGTCGCTGTCGCGTTATCATCAGATGATGAACTTGTAATTAAATTAGTTGCGAAATTCATTGCGGAAGCATTGAAAATTAGGCAGATGAAGGATAGTGAAATTTAAGATAATGCAATATAAGAGATAATGTGAATGAATAATATCATTCATCGCATGTGTTAGAGATCAATAAGATACAGTGTCATCATTTAGTTGAGTGGATGGTCGAATCAGTCTTACGATTAAAAAAAAAAAAAAAAAAAAAAAAAAAAAAAAAAAAAAAACCTTACTGCATTACTCCTGTGCGTGAGGACATGAAGAAATGTTACGAATTTATTTGTTTTTGTTAACCTTTGATTTGATACACACTAGGAATGAATGTGTACTATTTGTTTGCAGGAAAGGAAGAGGGAAATGTTATTGTTCTCTTAACCCCCCCCCCACCCCCCCTTGTCAAAAGACCTCTTTGGTAATGACAGTAAAATATCAGTGTCAAAAG
This sequence comes from Conus canariensis, assembly GCA_033310375.1. Classification (NCBI taxonomy): domain Eukaryota; kingdom Metazoa; phylum Mollusca; class Gastropoda; order Neogastropoda; family Conidae; genus Conus; species Conus canariensis. Next base: position 39,896,848 of record CM065723.1, on the reverse strand, counting down.
TGTCTCTCTCGTTCATTTTTTCTCTGTGCCCCCCCCCCTCTCTCTCTCTCTCTGTCTCTCTCTCTCTCCCTCTCTCTCTCTCTCTCCGTCCTTCATTTCCCCCTCCCTCTCTCCCCCTCCCCCCTTCTCTCTGTGCTTGTCTGTATGTGTATGCGTGTGGATCTAATATGTGTGCATAAAAAGAGTGTACGAATTGTTAGTATTAAGGCATATAAATTTTCTGCAAGATTTTTCGGGATGAATAGTGTAAAATGAGCTTTACTCTCCGTAAAACATCCGAATGTGTATTCTGTCTGTCTGTCTGTCTGTCTGTCTGTCTGTCTGTCTGTCTGTCTCTCTCTCTCTTCTCCTCCATCTGTGCGTCTCATTCTCACCTGCCAACGCTTATGCCATTCTCCTTGGTTAGGCATGACACTGTACGCTCATTTTCATCCCTCTCCCATGCCCCCCCCCCCCCTCCTCCGCCCGTCCCCTTAGTACGTCCCCTTTTCACTACGCTCGTTGCGGATTGTCTGCCCTTTCCTTCGCTTGATGATGTTGATTTTACCGCCGCATTCGACGGGCTCTGTGGGTACAGCAAGAGGGGCTTCCCTTTCAAGTGGTGGCGGTGCTCGCGCCTGCTCTCTTCTACCTGACCGCCTTGTCAACACTTCAGGGCCGGCACTTCTACGCGCGCCGAACGGATAACAATGTTATGATAGGGATGGTCCATCTTCCTTCTCCTTCCCCTCCGCTGCACTCCTTCTGTGTTAGCATCGTCAGCACCGGTACTACTTCTTCTTTCTTTCTGTCTTTCCTTTCTCTCTCTCTTTCTCTCTCTCTCTCATTTCTTATACATTTTTTATTCTTGTTTTTTTTCTTTTCTTCTTCCTTCATTTTATTCTTATTCCAGGTCTCTTTCTGTGTAAATTGTGTCCTTGCCTCTGGGAATTGTGTGCTAGAACTGCGAAGAACATGTCACCCTCCTCCCTCCTCTCTCTGTGTCTGTCTTCTTGTTTCTCCTTTTTTCCTTTGTTCTGTTTTCTTCTTCTTTTTCGTCGTTCTGTTTGCGCTTGTAGGGACGCCGGCGGTTATTACACTGTATATCGTATTCACACCTTAAAGGAAATTCGTGCTGTTCTGTCCTCATATATTTTGTTTTCTGCTTGTCTCCTTGGCCCTTTCGCTCGGTTTTGTCCCTTGAAAGCCTTCACCCACCCCCACCCACCCCCTCTTAGGATGTGTTGTTAATTCTTTACAGTACTAGTATTAGTGTTCTTAGCCCTGATATGGTTCTTTGCGGTCGGCTGGGTTGTAAGCAACATTACCTCTCTTGCGGCGATTAGGTTGTGAAAGTTTGACCATTAACCATTTTCATCATTGGAATGGGGACTGTCAATGCCGCAGGGGTGGTTTTAATGTATTTGCCGATAAATAACCAATGGAGGGAAACAAACGCAGGTTAACGCAGTTCCTCTCTGATTAAAACAATGATTGCACAGATTTAAAAAGGGGGAGGGGGGATGGCGGAAGAGGTGCAGGTGGGAAGCTGGGATTGAGGGGTTATGGGTCAAATCGGAATGAAAGAGGGGGCAAGAATTTGTGATTTATGATTATTTACTTCATGCATATGGGGATGATCAAGGTCCGTCTTGAAAACAGAACCATTGATATCGCCTGTGCAGGGCCGACTTTCCACCGTTGAATCGATCTCGTCAGTGGAACCCTGCTGGTTGTGTCGGTCTTCCCTTAGCATCAAAAGATGATGCACAGTCTGTAATTCTGTGACATTCTCACTACCTAGAGCTAAAAAGCCAAATCCAACGACATCGCAAAGAAGCCAATGAAGAGTGAAAAAGCAAAATGAGAAGGAAATGCTGTAGGGAAATAATCTGCATAAAACGAGTAATGATGCGGGGGGAGGTATAAAATGTTTTAAAAAAAAAAAACTCCGGCAAAAAGTCCCCCAAAAGAGAGGGCAAACTGGATGAAATATAAATGAAATAATGTACGGAAGTGAACTTGAAACAAAAAGTCACCTCTGTTATTTATTGATAATTTTCTGTTCAATTTCGTGAGGAAATCTGCATCTCAAAATATGAACAATGTGACTGTCACGTAAATATGTCCGAGGGAGGAATTTGTGAGGTGGGGGGTGGGAGGAGAGTGAAAGCGATATGGTTAAAGAAAAGGAGGGCAAGTTAGGGGGGGGGGGGGGGGGGGCGGGGGACTAGAGAATGAAGGAAAGGGAGGGCGGATGTTTATGAACACACACACACACACACACAGCCGCCAGAAAGCTTTCTTTCTTTATTTTATTCATTTTTATGGTATCTATTTTTGTCTCGGTTTGATGTCTTTGCAGTTTTATGGGTTTTTTTAGATAGAAAGCTGTCCCTGTCTATGTTGATTCGTTTATACTGTATCTATTGTAATCTTTATTTGATATCTTTGCCGTTTCATGTGTTCTTTCCGTTGGTTTGTTCGTTGGTGTTCTCGTGTCTTGTTTCTGTGCTCTAAGTTACTGTTCTGCACCAAATAAACTGGGCTGCCTGCAAAGATGCGAGAGGGAGAGAGGAAACAGACAGGTACTATTTACTCTAGCACCTAATCTGCGAGTCTGTAATTGCCTGGGTTACGTGCCAGCGTTCCAAACAATTGAGAAAGTCTTTTCTTTTCTTTTACCATTCGTCTCGCCCTCGTATCGCCGAACATCTCGCTAAATGGCCCAGAGTCGTGTGTGTGTGTGTGTGTGTGTGTGTGTGTGTGTGTGTGTGTGGTGTGTGTGTGTGTGTGCGCGTGCGTGCGTGCGTGTGTGTGTGTGTTGTGTGTGTGTGTGTGAGAGAGAGAGAGAGAGAGAGAGCGTGAAGGGTGGGAGGTGGAAGAGAGATTAAGTTCCTCCTGTTACCACTATTGCCAAGCGAGAAAGAAGGCAAAAAAAAAAAAAAAAAAAAAGGAGGGGGGGGGGGGGGGGGGGGGGGGAGGGGCAAGACCTGGTTACTAAGTGCAGCGATTGTGGGTTAATACGGATTTTCAGATGCACTCGTTTTGGAGTGGGTAAAAGAGCGGGTGGACAAGCTGTGTACTGTTTCGCTATCGGTGGGAATGTCAGGTTCTTTTTCTCTGTGTTTATTGAAACTCTCCGTATTGGTGGCACGCACTTCACCCGATGCCGTGCCCCAGTGTTCCTTGTTTTGTGTATAAGACTTTTGGATAAGAGGAACGGTTACTTCTCAACGTTTAATGAGACGATTGTTGAAGTTATTTGTTTTTGTTTTCTTCTGTTTACTATTTTTAAACAGCGCGTATCGTTTGCTAACCCATTCAGCCGAATATACTCCGTCGGTCGTTCGTTCTCTCTCTCTCTCTCTCTCTCTCTCTCTCTCTCTCTCTTGTGGAGCAAACGGGAATGAGCACAGGTTGGGGTGGTGGTGGTGGTGGTAGTGGTGAGGCCGGGGGGAGAGGGTTGGAAAGACAGGGGGGGGGGAGAGGGGATGTAAGGGGGTTCGTTTATACAGTTGGACTTTTCCACCCGTTATGCTTGATGATCTGACTTGTTTTTGATTTTTTTTCTTGGCATCTTCATTGGACATAGTTCTTTGTTGAACTTGCTTGTAGCCTGATGAGGCGTCCGTTGTCGGGCGAGCTAAAGACATGAAGCGTGGGGAGGACCTTAGGGTTGAATCTCTCTCTCTCTCTCTCTCTCTCTCTGTCTCTCTGTCTGCACGGTATATGCGTTAACATAGGTAAAGTGCGTTCAAAATTAAGTTTTTATTCAAGTTGTCGACGGTATTGGTCCACCAGCTAAACAAGGTGTTTCAGGACAATGTCACTGACAACGTCAGAGAGAGAGAGAGAGTTGTTAGCTATCAGAGAGCGTTTTGCACGGATCAAAGTTTTGCACAAGAAACTGGAAGATGTTGTGTCGAATGACATGAAAATACGTTTGTGGCTGTGCAAGCAAATGCGATTTGATTTGGTTTCTGGTGAGTTGATTTAGGTCCACTCTGTTAACATGTTTTTTTCCTTCCATGACAGCGTTTTAGATCCTGTCGTCGTTCACTATAGGAACATTTCCGTAAATGACACCCAGCGACTGAACATTATCGGAAATTTGTGGGGGAGGGGGAGAGAGAGAGAGAGAGAGAGAGAGAGAGAGAGAGAGAGAGAGGAGAGAGATGACATTTTTCTGTTGGCATGTGAAGGTAAAAAATCTCTAGCATCTCTTTGTACAATTTTCCACAACACTATTTTGCCTGGAACATCCTGGTCTTGGTGTGGGGTCTTTAAAGCGAGCACTGCTTTCACATCTCAGACTAGACCTCAGTATATATCCGTCACATTCAGTGAGATACACACACCTGTGTAGGATCCAGAAAATGCAGCCGGTGGTATGTGCACGCTCTATTCACGAACAGGTAAATGTGGTGTCAAGATTGGAAAGCAATGAGTATCATACATGAGCCACTCATGCGCAGGCTGAACTCAGAAGAAACAAGACCGCTTATGATTGAAACTTCCTTTTATTCAGTCGTTCTGGGAAAAAAAAAAGAAAACGCAATCTGTATAGGAGACATCGTGTGGACACAAATCATAATAAATACAGAATAGTATGTATCGGACAGGATCTCTGTATGTGCAGGGAACAGACACTTGGTAACCTAACACAGGAAAGGACATGTCACTCGACGCCAATGTTTTACTCTCTGCTTTTAGTCCAGATCTGTCCCTGCTCCTTTCCCCGATGCTAGAACTCGAACCAAAGAATGTTTGGGAGCAATGGATGATTTCTAAACGGCTCCAGATACCAGTAATCATGAAATGTGGCATGAATCATAAACAGCCTGAGGTTTCCCGTGTTTAATCATGGACATTCTACCTGAATGGGTCTCGCAGAACTTGGGAAGACTGTACTAATCGTCCATTTCGTCATACCCAAATCCAAGTGGCAGTCTTGTCAGTCTATTCCTTTTGGCTGGCAGGTTTTTTTCCCATCCTGAGAAGGAAGACGAGGTGGTCCCTGTAGAGGATTGGTCGATGGAGTGATTAGCTCCTCAGCGAGATGATAGTTCCTTTGCCAGGAGCGTCTGTGAGGGAAGGTGGAACATTTGAGATGGTCGATTCCATTACAGGAGGGAAACGAAAGCTTTTGCTTTCAAACATCGGTAGTAAGATCAGTTAACATATGAACTGTGTTAAATAGTTACGCTAACAAATACTGCAACACAAGTTTCACGCTAGGCGGAGGATGCGGCTACATGGAGTTCGGAGATATGAAGCCATTAGCAAGCATTGCAGTATGAAGCATACACTCTCCCCTGGCCAGCAACGGCAGCTTCAAGTTGTAGCAGGCAAAGAGGCACGTACGACACCAAAGCCCTGCTTTTTCTTTAGCAGACTACTATGACTGTCGTTAGACGGAATATTACAGAAGCAAGGTTCCTCTCTCTCTCTCTCTCTCTCCCCCCCCCCCCCCCCCCCCCCCCCGTGTCTATGTCTCTCTCTCTGTCCCAGCTCTCTCTCTCTCTCTCTCTCTCTCTCTCGCTCGCTCGTCTGTTGAAAACTTCTGGGTCGAAAAGCATTGTGTTGTCATTTGTTTTGCTATTCGACTGGTGGCCTCGTAACCTTATCTTTGTTCACAAGCTGATTTTTTTTTTCAATTTACTTGCCTGAATCCCCGCCGCAGTCAAATTCTCCGCCAGCCAGCCTACCCATTCTCAAGGCTTTAAACTGGCCATTGATTTCGTGGATGACCTTCGGCCAACAACGATTTCTTAGGGGAGTACCAACACATGAGATCTTACACTGTTTGTACAACGCGGGGAGTTGGGACTATGTGGATAGGGGTGGGGGGGGGGGGGGGGGGGGGGGGCTTCACCAAACAAAATCCGTTGACGTCGTCCACAAGAGCTATGATCAAAATCACGCGGTTCGATCCAGAACAAAATATACACACAGGTTTGACGGTTTGTCTTTTAAAGATGTCAGGGAAATCGGTGTATGCAAAAGACTAACACGGATGTGATACAGTCGCTACGTTTCGTAATACACAAGCAAATTCACCAGCGTCATCGGTGACGTTATTAAGAACATAGCTTTGCTGTTATGTCAAGCATACCACAGGTTACAGTCAGATTATGCAACAAAACTTAAGCTCGGCCTAAGTAGCAAGATTATGTTCCCAATGGATTATGTAACTCAAACAAAAGTATGTACTCGCATGAATAATCATCATACACATCCAGTAAGATTATATTCTCACACAAGGTTAACGGGATAAATTCTTACAACGAAAAACGTAGAAATACACATCGTAAAGGAAGAGAAGGAACTGCAATTATACACACCAGGAGGAGACGCTGATGGGAATCATTTGCACTGTTCAACTCATCACCTGGCATCGTCGGCACTGTTCAACCCATCACCTGGCATCATCGGTATGAACAGAGTTGGCCGAAGGGGGGATCCGGAAACATGCGTGTCATTCTAATGTGAAACATAAGCAACCCGTCACGATAAATTACACCATTTTCTCACAATGCTCGCATCATATTATGTAATTACTAATTGCTAAAGGCAGTTATTCAGACTGCATTTCGCACACGCATTGAGGCAGGCACACGCGCACGCACGCGCGCGGCGCGCGCGCGCACACACACACACACGAGTTAACAAGCAGATTCGACTTGAACTAGACAATAAGCAGGTGATAGATTTTGTTTTAAATGTACAAATACGCGCGCGCGCGCGCGCGCGTGTGTGTGTGTGCGTGTGTGTATGTGTGATTTCACCTGAGGATGATAAGACTTCACTATTCAAAAAGTCCGGTAGCACTGACGATGAGATTGCAGAAGAAAAAAGAAGGGTACTGGGTCCGAGAAAGAGGTAGAGGGTATGGAGGGGGGGGGGGGTGACAGAGAGAAAAATCTGACCGGGGGTCAGGGGGAGGCTGCTGCAGGCCAGTGAAGTGAAAGTTTTCCACTCCAGTTTCCATTGCAGTCCGTCCAGTGGCAGAATAATATAGGACCCTCCTGTGAACATCCTATGACGATCCATCACAATTAGGCCATGCTTAGCGTGGCCATTCCAGGTCTGTATTACAATGCAGTTCCTGTTCGCCAACGCGAAAAGGGATATCACACAGACTGAGCCTTTATGACCTAACTTACATCCCGCGGGGGTTACTGAGAGAGAGAGAGAGAGAGAGAGAGAGAGAGAGAGAGAGAGAGAGAGAGAGACTAGAGAGAGAGAGAGAGAGAGCGAGAGCGATCAAGCTAAGAGAGAGTTCCAGGCGTGCCCCCCAAAGCCTCCGCCGCCCTCGCAGGGTTAGTGCCAAGAACTTAATGGATTCTTTATCTAATCGGGGGAGGAGACGAGCGCCAGTCAGTCCGACAGTTCACGCAATCCCTAGCACCCTTTCTTCCCTGGGACCCCTGTCTGCTCTTTCTCTCCCTACACACACACACACACACACATGTACACATACGCACGCGCACACACCACTATCATTTGTTATGATATCCCTCATCTTCCTTCATCGGACTTCGGTCGTTGAATTAAAAAAAAAAAGCAACAACAAAAAAACCCTGTAGGTCGCTTATCAGAATTCACCGATCTCTGGGTCTTAGGCTGATGTTTCCGGGTGAACCCACATTCCACAGAGGCGAAAATAAAAAACAAAAAAAAAAAAAACCTAGGGCCATGAGTAAGCTGCATGTCACACAAGCAGCATGCAGACGGTAGAATGCTATAGTTTGTGCAGTTCACTGCACTGCTTGGCTTGACAGTGCACAACATTTTCCGCGAGATCCAGTTGCCCCCCTTTTCTGTCCACTTTCTGTATCGTAGCCAGCAGGTCAAGTATCCTTCGCGTAAATCCGCCCCCAAACGAAAATTGTTTCCACTGTAAGAATAGACCTGTTCCTGAAAAAAAAATAGAGGTGGGAAGGGGGGGGGGGGGGAGACACACTGAATCGAGGGGGGGGGGGGGTAGGGGAAAGACGCACTGAATCGAGGGGGGGGGGGGGGGGGGCGCACTGAACCGCATGAATGACCGGCCTTCCCTTTACAGCCTTATCCATCCCTACTGGCGAAACAAAACGAAACAAAACACCCCCCCCGGCTCATTTTGACTGGTACAAGGAGAATGAGAGGTCATTGGACTAAAGATAACAGAGTGGTCAGAGTTCAACACTTGCTCACACGTGAAGAAATGAGAATCCCGATAACATTGTAACATAATTATGTCCCACGAGTCATGAGCAGCCTTCACTTTGATTGTTCACGCCGCTCTGCGAAGTGATTTCCAAGATTAGGCATCGTCACGTTTGTCTGTCAGCAGTGCCATTCACTGACTCATGAGGCGAAATCTGACAAACTTACTTTAATCAAGTAGACGACATCGTGAAGTGACGAGCACGCGCGAAATGACTTTGAAGACCTGTTTCCTTACAAAACGGTGTCGGACCGAATAAAGGAGGAAACACCTCGCGCGCTGCACTCTGTGGAAAGCTGGTTTTGCCGCTGTCGTGTGATATTCGCTTTAGGGATTCGACTAGACATGAAACAGGCGGAAGTTTTGTTTTTTGTTTGTTTGTTTGTTTTTGGGGGGAGAAGTGTCGGTGTTGGGTGGCTGAAATGATATAGGTGCGAGCGTCGCACGTGACAAAACATTTACCAGCCAGCAGATCGGCCTATCTTGACTCGCGCGTGCTGAACTCTCTCACACGACTCCAGCCACCAGGAGATAACGGCCGAAAAGGAGAGTAGGCGATAAACCTGAGAGGACAGAGATGAGTTTCTTCCTTCAAGGAGAGCGGCGGAACAAATTGGCGTAGCTGCCCTGGGGGAAACGTCAAATGTATACCTTGTTTGGTTCTTTTTCTTTAACGGCACTGACAAACAGGCGTGTGCGTCACGGCACTGCTCAGTGGCAGATTTCACGTCTGGAAGCATCCAGGTTATGGACATTCCCGATTGAAGAAGCATCATGTAAAGTCAGGTGCTCCTAGTACACAAATGGCTGGAGTCTACCACAGGGAAGTGATAATTTGTAACCCAACTGTCTGCTTTTCAATCTGGCTCCTCTTCCACCCTACCATCCAATCAGAATCGCCCCTCTCAGACTGCCTACCAATACGAATCGCCCCTCTCAGACTGCCTACCAATACGAATCGCCCCTCTCAGACTGCCTACCAATACGAATCGCCCCTCTCAGACTGCCTACCAATACGAATCGCCCCTCTCAGACTGCCTACCAATACGAATCGCCTCTCTCAGACTGCCTACCAATACGAATCGCCTCTCTCAGACTGCCTACCAATACGAATCGCCCCTCTCAGACTGCCTACCAATACGAATCGCCCCTCTCAGACTGCCTACCAATCCGAATCGCCTCTCCCATCACGCAAGCCGTTCAGAATCGCCTCTCCCATCCCAACACCCCACCCCATCTTTTCCCGTCTCACTCCCTGCTTTTTAAACTGTATGTCGTAAAACACCTTCGCGGCAATTGTGCACAGCAGTCTACAGCTTGTTTCACAGCCTCAGGAAGGTTGCACCGTCATCGTCGGACAGCTGGTCCAGTTCAAGTCAGAGATTTACTTTTTGTTACGCATCTGGTTCTCCTCACACAACACACACACACACACACACACACACACACACACACACGCCCTCCTCCTCCACCCCTCTACGTGTTCTGCGTCTCGGTACTTATCTGATCTACACTTCGTGTCTGCACGTTTTGCTCCCTTGGTCCATAGTGCCGGACAATATGCTGTTCAACCCTCCTAACATACCTGGGCTCTATGCTGTTCAACCCTCCTAACATACCTGGGCTCTATGCTGTTCAACCCTCCTAACATACCTGGCTCTATGCTGTTCAACCCTCCTAACATACCTGGGCTCTATGCTGTTCAACCCTCCTAACATACCTGGGCTCTATGCTGTTCAACCCTCCTAACATACCTGGGCTCTATGCTGTTCAACCCTCCTAACATACCTGGGCTCTATGCTGTTCAACCCTCCTAACATACCTGGGCTCTATGCTTTTCAACCCTCCTAACATACCTGGGCTCTATTCTCCCGTCTGTTGGTTTTGCTCCTCGTTACTTATTCCGTCTCTATGGTTTGCTCCCCTTGTCCAAATTCCCATGTCCCTTATCCGTATTCTCTCCATCCATGCCCCCCCCCCCCCCCACACACACCCATCCACCTGTTTAACTGGCCCATATTCCCCTCTTTATGCGCTTCGCTGCTTCTCTACCTGGTCCATATTCCCAGTCTGTATGGTTTGTTCCCCTTATCCATATTCCCAGTCTGTATGGTTTGTTCCCCTTATCCATGTTCCCTGTCTGTATGGTTTGTTCCCCTTATCCATGTTCCCTGTCTGTATGGTTTGTTCCCCTTATCCATGTTCCCAACCCATGTCCCCTACCCTCAACTGGTCCATCATCCTTCTGTATACGCTTCGATCTCTGTATTCCCGATCCTCATTCTCTGCACAGGCTATCCCCAATTGGTCCATGCACCCAATATGGCTTACTCCTCATCAAACAACTGGTCCATATGACCTGCATGTAAGTTTTGCTCCTCGCTGCTATCCTGGTCCATTCTTTTTGCGTGTTCCGCCTAGTTGTAAGTTTGGTTTTTTACCTCTGACCCAAAGGCAGAGAGATTCGCAGCTGCTGTGCCGGCCACCTGTCGGTATGGTTACGTAGCAGGTTATCCGGAAGGTGAGTTTCTGACAACTTAAGGGGGGTAGAACCTTCTGAGGTTTTGCTGTGAACACCTGTTGAAATGTTTTTTTTTCTTTTGGGTTAGGGAGGAGTGAAGTTAGTAGGGAAAATGGCCTGCCCCCCTCTGTCTCCCACTCCACTCCCACCTCCCTTTTTTCCTATCCTAAATTCATCCACACCCGTTCACCCACCCTGTAACTGTCGTTTTTCAGTTCCTTTCGGTGCAGGTCAACAAACGTATGCTTGCTACAAGACTCGGCAATCAATCCTTTCTGTAAACAAGTCCATGTGCTTGCGTGTATATACGTAGAATATGCATACAGCTAAAATTAACAGATCATTTCGTTATCTTTATTATTATTGTTATTTGAATATTCATTGAAAAGAATGACCTGTTCAAGTTTTCTTTTGGAATATCCCCAGTAACAAATGTCCTATGCCGTATAATGTCTTTGAAATTCTTGTCACTCCAGTCTTAGTTCCCGCAAATAAGCAGAAATCAGGTTGGACACTTTTACAGCAACAAAAATAAGCAGCCGGGAAAGTGTGCTACCAGTTTTTATAGTCTCATTTCACGGTTCACAGTACCCATCCTATGTGCACAACCCCCAAACAGTGTTGAATTTAGGAAACGATGCGATCGATCGCAAGGTTTCATATCCCGAGTACAGGCTTCGACCATCTCGTGCAGAAACTGCATCCTACTTCGGTGCAAGGTCAGAACAAGATTGTTTTGCCTAGCTGAGCGTTCTTGTCATGTTTGGCAGCAGCGAATCTTCCTTGTGCAGCGTGTGAGTGGGAAAAGAACGAGCGTTCGCTTTCAGCCGCTGCGCTCCTCGTAACAAGACCCGGAAGGCGCTCGTCGTAGAGCCGACAATGTTTTTTTTGTCGGATGAGTTACCTTTCCCTACAACAAGAGTTATCTTTCGCTACAGGAAGGAGACGGCAGCCGAGGCGGGCGCTGCGCTTGTGGTCGTCATCTTCCCCGCGCGTTTCAGCAGAGGAGCTCATCACTCTTATCCTTCTCTCGCGTTCTTCATTCGCCAAGGTTTTTTTTTTTGTTTTTGTTTTTTTTCGGGGAGGGGGTGCCGGCATAGCGGGCCCCTTTCATGTTAGATTTGCCGCTTTGATGCAGCGCAGGGTGCGCGGGGCGAGATTTACACGACGTGGCGACTGGAGAGCGTCGCCGAGGGACAGGTAAGAGGAGCGTGAAGGGCTTCCCCCCTCCTCCCTGGTTCACCTGGCTGGGCGCAGGTGTAAATCTGACGGCACACCCCAAGACCCCTTTCTGCATCAGTGCTTGATGTTCCGGAACGTTCACCCGGGGATCTGACACGGGGCTGCAAGCCGGCAGGAGATGAGGGCGGTGATGTTCGGGTGTTTTTGCGTGCTTATCGGCCCTTGTGCGACGGGTGGAAGGTTGATAACATGACGTGATATTGGAACACCGGTTGTAGGAACTTTAGAAAAAAAAATGGCATAGACAGTATTCCGGCTTTTGCTGCTTGTTCGTTTCGAGACAGTCATCTTGACATGTTGTAATGCAGTGACCCTGGTAAGAAATTCAGAGCGACATATTCAAATAAAAACGTTCGTGCAACTGTCGCTGAAATTACTGGAGGTTGATCTAAGAAGCTTGTTCGTTTGCATGCAAAAGTTATATGAGGAGCCAACTGCATTAAAGATAAGGCTGCAAGATTCATATATCGTTTACCTACTTTGGACGTAAATGTTTTGATACATGAATCTAACAGCCTAATGTTTACCCAGTGAAAATGCTGTCAAATGGGGATTTTCTTTTTTATATATTTGAACGGAAACGTTTCATGCTCAGTTGCTTGTGTGACATAACTGGAAAAGGATGCTGTTATGTGCAGCTAGTGTCTGTGGTGAACAGTGGAAACAATTTAGGCCTGTATATCTCTGTACATGCACGGTTCCAGAGCAACCATTTGCACCGTCACTGTGTGCACTGATGAAGTCTTAAATAAGAGCGGAAAAAGGGAAGCGGACACATCACTGGGTGACGTTGAACCTCTCGTATGATCAGATTTTCAAAACTTCCTTTGTCCAGCCAGCCGTAAATGGATACCTCCTTCAGTGCAATGAAGATAAAGGCAGCTGAAGAAGATTGGGCTTTGACCTGCATAATGTCCTGTGCCATTGGCACACTGAACCTCTTGCACTTCACTAACCTCACGGCTTATAGGCTGTGTTGGACTTTAAACATATAGCTGACCATGAGGTGTTTGTAATCTCCCATGAGCACCGGAAACGAATAACTGTGTGTGTATGTGAAGAAGAAGTCCATAACACAAGAGCATAGTGTACAAAAACAGATTGGGGGAAGGGGAAGGAGGTATACCTAATTACGTACGTAAAGAGACAATCCAAATAGCAATGCCCGTATTTTTGCACTTCCTGTTTGGTCCTCATGGGTGAAACAGTGTCTTATCCAAAAGGAATTCCTTGTATTGGAAACTTGCTACATCACTCCATGTTGATACGGTCAGTTTTGTTTGTTGACAGCGTCACCTTCATTGAACCCATTTGTGTAGTTCGCTATGATTAATGATACTAAAAAAAAGAGGCGTTGTTTTCCACCAAACAGTTGAAATACTGGTCACAAATGCTACAATGACTTTCATTTTTGTTGTCATTTCGTCTTGTGCAAATCTCTTTCCCCTAGACCCTTTCCTCGTCAACCCCTGAACACTTTGGGGGGGGGGGGGGGGTAGGGGGGTATCCAACCCCACATATAGTTCAGACTTGAACGCTTTAACGCTCTAGCCACTGGACAACGGTCCATTCTTTTGGACGGTAGAGTAAGATGGGGGGAAAAGGGGAGGGGGGGGGGGGGGGGAAGAGGAGGTGCAAAACAAAAAACCCACGATGGACACGATCGCTCTGGAAAGCACTCCGTCTCTTCAAATTTCAAGGGGGTGGGAGGGGGGGGGGGGTTTCTGGCTGTTCACTACAGCGTGCCGCATGAGTGTAAAAGAGTGTAAAGAGGACGTTGTGTAGGCAGTAATGGAATTCGGGGTGGAAGTGGGTTGTTCTAAAAGCGATCTATACACAAATAGCCTGTTTGCTGACATTTGCAAGGGGGAAAATGATTTTCTGGCTCGCGAGCCGAGGCTGTATCCAGGGCAGTGTCACCGGGTGGTTATACTGGAAACGTACAGATCAATACTTTCGCGAAGTGCAGCTTTAAAATTGGTTCTGTTGCTAGACTGGCCGCTACATTTTCCTCCTCATTGTTTCACGTAATTGTCCTGCGCATAAAAAAGCAGGGAGACCAAAGGAAATGAAAAACGAAAAGCGACACAGGTGCGTGGGTTTGGGACGGGCTTTTAAATGTAACAGATTTGGCACAGAAAATAGGGAGCGGAACGGATTGGAGATTTTGAACATGGATGGTGAATTTAACATTCTCGTGTGAACATGGTCGGAGTGTGCCCTTTTCGCCCGTTCTGCCATGCCGGAATGGCCCCTTGAGAATTGCAACAGACCTACCGAGGAGAATTGCAACAGACCTACCGAGGCATATTTTGGTAAATTGTCTACGAAGACGGTTTTCGAAGACAACTTTGAAAATGGACTTGCGATTTCACAGATCTTTACAGGCGTGAAGCCTGATAATCTATGGGAAAATTGGGCCTTGCTCTTATATGTTGATATAGTCTCGCACACTCTAAACCTCCCACGCGGAAAATGATCAATGTCCATCAGTGTTACTATTCTACAGCACCGGAAAACAAAGGTGGTTCATTTCAAACGGAAAGAAGCTGAATCAAAGACTGGGTTATTTAAAGTTTGTGGATTCGCCCCCATCTCGATCAAAAGTATTCTGTAAGCGTCATGGCGACTCGTACCTATCAAGATCTCCATTCACCTGCTGAACGCGGCCAGAGTGGTCCGAACGTTCGTTGAGTCCTTGTCGAACCCATTGCCTTAACGTCTTTCGATCGACATAACAGTGAGCGAGATTGCGTAATGGAAGTTAGCCAGATCATAATGGAAGGCAGAAGAATATTGGCGACTGTACAACCTAAAAAAGAATATCGCTGAATGGTATTTGAAAATAATGGCTGAACGGTTTTCGAAAGCGGTTTCCTTTTGTATTGTTTGGCCCAATAAGACACACAATTATATTTTGCATATTGAACGGACAGATGCTTGAATTAGGCTGGAGAGTTTAAACTACATTTTTGTTTCTCTCATCTTCAGTCTCTTTTAGTTATAAACCGTCCGATTCTGTCAAGTTTTGCATGACTGGGAAAAAGAGACCTGAACCCTCGCCCGATGCACTGATCCACAGACGGTGCAGCAGTCTACGCGTTTTCCCACACTGTCGCTCTTATATGGGTTTAGACAAACCTATCGAACACCTGACTCGCAGACCCCGCTCCACAGCCACCTTCCTGTTTCCGAGGGTCAACACTGTGTGCAGACAGACCTGCTGTAGCTTCATGTGTACACACTGCTCACACAGACAGGATGTGCACATCAAATCAGTCTAAGCTGTGTCACATCAAATCAGTCTGTAAGCTGTGTCACATCAAATCAGTCTGTAAGCTGTGTCACCTCCAGACACTCGGAATATATCAGAATACTGAGAGAAGAGGCTGTCGCCGCACAAGAGCATTTCACATGTTTAACAGAAAGACTGTGAAAAACGCTACCCCCCCCCCCCCCCACCTAAAAAAAACCCCCACAAAAAACATAAACAAATGTAAGTAACACCTTCGCCCCAGGGATATTTTCCCAAGGGCCCACCTGGAGCATTATATACACCACAGTCAACATGTTGATCGTCGCCGTACGCCATATCTACTTGGCTGCTTCCTTATCACACGAATAGGCGCGATACAGACAGTGCTGTTAAGCCAGTGCCTGCACTTGGGTACATAACTAATCCTAGACAGCAAAACCCTCCCATGACCCTACATAACCCGGGGGGGGGGGGGGGGGCTCTATTTAACATATTCCTAATGCACAACTGGGAAGACCGAGGCAGCGTGGGTCGCATTTGTTCATAACGGAGTTAGCCACACTGTCAATTTCGGTCCCTGACAGAAGAGACAGCCAGATAATGGACCTGTGAACAGTAGGCCAGACCAATGATCAACCTTCCATTCATTTCCGGCAGAGGCCAAACACAATACGGTCTTGCACGCCAACGACGCACGCCCCTCCCGTTCTCCCCCGCAGGGTAGAGCAGGGCAGAACAGAAGGGCATTGACCCACGCAGGAAGCCCAGCACACCGTTTTGCGTTAAGTGGTGGTGGACAAGGTCACTGCAAGTCTGGTGAGGAAAAAAGAGGTGTGGGGTATGTGGAGAGGATCAATAATTATGAGGCTGGAACCTCTCTGACAGCTCCCTACCACCATCGCCTCTATTCTACTCCTCCCCACCTATTTCCCGACAATTTTACTATCCCCTCACACCCCCCCCCCCCCCCAATCTCCACCCCATGTCGGTGCCAAGATTAGAGTGAAAATGGCAATCGATGTCTGCTCCATGTAAGTTGGAAAAGAAAAAGAAACATGCATGTAGTGCTATTCATCTGGCGTCCAATGCCATTTTTTTTTTATACTGAAAGAAACCGAACAGAGCGTAAATGCGTGCGTGCGTGCGCGCGCGCGCGTGCATGCAAGTTCGCATTCCTTATTCCAAAATTTGTATTACGAATCTGCGGTATATGCTGGCAAAGCGAAAGTGCACAAACTTTAGGTTTTGTTGTGCATCCATTTTGAAGTGCGAATCGTACGCTCCATCTCCGAATATTGAGTACGATCGTAGACTTTGTGGCTGTGTTAGCGGTTTCCACTGACAAGTATTACAAGTACTGGCAGCACACCGCACGGTATAAACCTTTATATTAGGCGAGAACAGTCTACGTTTGTATGTGAACAAAACTGAATTGTTGAAACACAAAAGCACACACATCTGTAGGGATACATGCTACAAACGTTGCTCAGATTTCTTCAGTCCCTCAAAAGGCAGGTACACAAAAGAAAAGCATCGCTCCAAGTCCTACATATATCGTCCTAAAATAACATGACCACGTCACGTGTCGTGGACAAAGAAGTAGACCATGGATCCGGTAGTCAACCCCATTACCTGACGGATATGTCAAACTAAAGTGAAACATTGAGGACACAAACGAACATTGCTGTCTCTTTTACATTGTCTCACAGCCCACCCACCGTCTGAGAAATTCACCACGTCGTGAAATAACTTAATGCACATGCACATTCTTTACATTGCTCAGATTCCTCGCGCAACACAGCTTGTCACTTGTTAAGAGCAGCAATACTTAGAACGGCTGAGCTCACCCTTTGACACTGTTGGACAAGGATAACACGCTTAAAACATTTCAGCTACGTTATTTTCTACACCCCCCAGCACATCTGTAAGCCTGTCTGAGTTCTGGTGCCAAATGCCGACAGCTGTCGCCACTCATTGTCAATCTCAGTCTGCAGAGGGGTTGTGTAACCGTAGTCGGAGTGGTCAACATCCCACCCATCACTCAGTATACACACAGTAGCCACTGTCCGCTGTCTGTGTGTATTCACGTACCTATTGCGCATGCTGTATGCAAGGAGTGAGTCGGAGATGCAGGCAATCTGTTCTGGGGGTTCTTTCATTCCCATTGCTGGTGCTGGTGCTTGTATACGGATGGGCTTCACACAGGTCTGAAGTTTTCCATCACGTCCTAACATTTGTTATGAGGCGAACTGTCATCGATTCTTTTCATACCGGTTAAGTATCATTAGGTCCCCTTCCCATGAGGGCCCAGTACGTATGTGCCTGCAGGCAGCACTACAAAAAGAAAGAAAAAGGCCCAGGACCTCGTTGATACTGGGTCCTCACGGGACTTTCAAATAAAAGCTGTGACAGTGTGTATCACCATTTCAACAAACAGCCGTCCTTTTGACTGTGGAACTTCTACCTCCCCATCAAGTTAAGAACATTTATCATCAATTTCTGTTTTCGTTCTGGAGATCAGTCGCCCTTCTAAAATCATTGGTATAGTACTGACTTTTGGATGTATAGTACTGACTATTGGATATATAGTACTGACTATTGGATGGCGCTGGCTGTGGATGGGAGGCCAGCTACGCTGTACAGTGAGTTTGTTTTACACGAAGTCGCCAGAGCTTCAACCCAAGCGAATTCAAGGACCTCAGAGTATCCACTCCCACAGCCCTGCTTTGAGGTCAGTTCACCATTCAGGGAGACATGCGACACATGGCAGTCGGCATCGGGTTCCCCTGTCCTGAGCCGTCAACACAAACCACTGTAATCCCATTTCATCTCGGTCCTCCAGTGAACCTCCAGTGAAGTCACCCTCTATAGATCACAGCGGTGAACAACCCTTCACCGTCAGACAATGTCATCAACGTCATTTCACCGCCCCGTGCCCGTAATACATTGCCTCAGAATGATGCATGAACGGTCAGTCATAGAACCCTCAATCACTATGGCTGTCAGAAACGGTGATGGCAGCTCAGGCGTTCCATTCCCAGACGATGGCTTTACGATCCATGCTTCCAAATATCAACGTACTCCAGGTCAAACACTCCCACTGGACACAACAGAACGCACACGGATGCCGAGAGCCAGCTGGTATCGGACCACCTCTGCAAGGCCCGTAACTCCTTCCCTCTTCCCGACCCGAGTCATTCCTCATCGCTCTCGCTGGGCTCGCTCTCCATGGGCGGCTCCAGCCCGGTGCGGAGCGTGACCTGCACGTTGCGGTTGAGGCTGACGGCGGGGAAGAAGACGCCGTGCAGGTCGGTGAAGGCGATGGGCCCGTGCGGCACCTCGTCCAGGAAGTAGCTGAGGGTGTGCTGGTTGAGGTCCAGCAGCAGGCCGATGACGGCGCCCCGCTTGATGCCGCCGTCCGTGCGGTTGGTGTGCTCGTCGCGGTGGATGAACCAGCTGCGCTTGTCGTCGATGTACATGCTCCACGCTTTGTCGTCTTTGCCTGAAAACACACACCGCAACAGTATGAAAAATAAGAGGGTGTGTGTGTGGTGGGGCGGGGGGGGGGGGGGGGGGGGGCGGGAGGGCGGGAGAAAGGGGTATCGAGGCGTTGAATGTGTCCTTTGTCTTTGCCTGAAAACGCTTATAGAGGAACCAAGGTGTAAGCTGTTCATTTATAAGCGTGCGCATTTGGAATATGAGAGAGAGAGGTAGAGGGGTGTGTGTGTGTGTGTGTGTGTGTGTTGTGTGTGTGTGTGTGTGTGTGTCTGCAGGAGGGGAGGGTGAATAGGTCCTTTTATCGTTTTTTCCCCCAGAAACCTTTCTCAACAGAAGGGGTTACATGTTGTCTTTTCCTCTGTCCTGGCTTTGGGAGGAAGTGTCTGTGCGGGGGTTGTTTATCGGCAGGCGGAGGTCAGGAAGCTGACTTTCAGTTTGGTAACAAGTAGTAGTATAAAAATGAGCATCTCGTAAGTCGAGGGCAGTATCGAAGCCCGTCTGGAAAGTTTCGCTGATCCGGACCATGACTTGAAGCCGTCTAGGTGTCTTTGTCTTCCCACACAATGTATGCTGCAATAAGCATCCAGACACACTTGTCACGCAAAATGGAAATGCTGTCAGTTTGGCGTAGAGTAACCTGAAACCTTGAAGGTGTGAATGAGAGAGAGAGAGAGAGAGAGAGAGAGAGAGAGAGAGAGAGAGAGAGAGAGAGAGAGAGAGATGGGGTGGGTGGGAGTTAGAGGCGGCAACGAGCGACTTTTGCAAACAGGCGGCGTTCTTTCCATGCAGACCAGGGACGCACATCGTCAAAACTAAACGCCATCAAGTTCAAAGAGAAGTGTTACAAAATCAGTCTGCAAGCTTAGTGGAAGCAAATGACATAACTGGTCATTCATTTGTTGGTCATTAAAAGACAACAAACAATTGACCGGTTCACTGGTCATTTGATTGGTGACCAATTATGAACCGTGCGCCCTTTGAAGTTGCCGCCAGTCCACAGGCCAGCCCTCAACCACCACCCCTCCCGTCCGTCCCACCTCCAAGGACAGCGTTAAGTAATGTTGACACGGCCATTACTGGCGATTCCCATCTGTAGCTGAAACCATGTGTGTGCCTTGGTGCCCGTAGTGTAAATGGCGAAGGGTTAGGTGACTCGTGGGGAGAAAATGGCTTGCGCTTAAAAAGCTTGTGTGTTTGTAGAGTTTGTATGTCCGATCGAGCGAGAGAGCACGGGGGAAAAATTAGCACCTGCGTGCAAGTTTGTATGTAGGAATACATATATACGCACGTAACAGTTAAGTAAATTTATCGTGTGTGTGTGTGCGTGTGCGCGCGCGCGCATCGACAGACAAACAAACACACACATTCATTCCCTCTCTCACACACACACACACACACACACACACTGGGATCGCACAATGGAATTGTTGTCAACGGTTTTTCTTACAGCAGACTTTTCGGCGGATACGTAAAAGACTGTATTATGCTGGTGTGACACCGGTATGCCTCTTAACTGGTTTCGAAGAATTGCACATGCATATAATTAGGGCCTAGTTGAGAGTTCTTTTCATGTCTCGGGTATCGGCAAACTTACTGCGAACTGTGGGACTGTTACTGGAGGGATATGATGGTGTGGACGGAGTGACGGGGACTGTTACTGGAGGGATATGATGGTGTGGACGGAGTGACGGGGACTGTTACAGGAGGGATGTGATGGTGTGGACGGAGTGACGGGGACTGTTACAGGAGGGATGTGATGGTGTGGACGGAGTGAAGGGGACTGTTACTGGAGCGATATGATGGTGTGGACAGAGTGACGGGGATAGACTGACGGTGACGAACTTGACCATTGTCTTATACCTTCAGAAAAAAAAAACCACACACACATACTGCGAGCTGCAATATTGACACATATACCTCCACGTGCAGATACCCAATTCTAAAGAATAGTGAAACATTCTCCTTTCTGATGTGAGACAAAACGACGCACCCTCTTGATATCGATTCAATTGTGATGTGGAGAAACACACAGCATTCATGAATTGAAAACAAAGAACAGCAAGGTTTTCTCCGATGTGTAACCTCATGGCAAAGAAACGCAACAGTAAGTCCGGGTCTGCAACATGTACAGGACAAGCCTGTATGACGGAATAAGGGGACTTGCTCCACAGATGGCGCCTAGAAGATGAGGGCAGCTAAAAGAAGAATGAAGTGATGCTGACTGCACGGCCACAACCTGCAGGATGTAGGTGTGAAGGAGAGAGAGCGAGAGAACTTGCGGCTTTTACAAATTATCGGCGAGGGGATTTACACCGTGGTATTATGTGCGCATGCCTGTATCTCTTCACCCCAGCCTCTCTGCTGCTCCATCTTTTTCGGCGAGGAACGTAGGGGGGCTGAATGGATGGGCGACTTGCTTCCCAGCTCGCTTGCTTTCTCTCTCTCTCTGCAGTAGCCTACAGCCCGAGCTGACGGGAAATCAATGGAGCCCTTTCGCTCACTGTGTCTGCGTGCCATGTCCTCTTCGCGGGCACCTGTTTGGATTGGGATCGGGTTTTCTCCCCAATGCATCGTTTTATCTTCCGGCCTCATTCATTCCCTTCTGTCTTGTCACTTACCCTCGCGCACCCTCCTCCTCCCCTTTCCCTCTACCCTCCCCTCCCCTCTCCCCCTGAACACACTTTTTTCTCGCTATCCTCCCGTCACCTCCATTTTCTTTTCCTATGTCATCTCCCACACCCCCTGTGGTACCACTCTGGCGCCGGTCATTGCGGCTCTACCCCTCTCGGCTGCATCAGAGCCTGCACCGTCAGAGTCCCATCACCCCGCAGTCCACGGGTAACAATCGACACCAAGTCGTCATTATGAAACCCTCAAAAGGAGACATTCCACAGCTGTCGAGATTTAGTTACTTGCGTATTCTACGTTAACGGGCGCGTCTTCGGCGCTGTGGATCATAAGGCTGTGATGTGTTAGGGAAGGGTCGGTGCTGTGGATCACAAGGCTGTTGTGTTAGGGAAGGTCGGCGCTGTAGATCACAATTCTGTTAATGTGTTGGGGAAGGGTCGGCGCTGTGGATCACAAGGTTGTTGATGTGTTAGGGAAGGGTCGGCGCTGTGGATCACAAGGTTGTTGTGTTAGGGAAGGGTAGTCAGGAAAAGAGAATAGGGTAGCGTCGGAGTGTTGCAAAATCTTAATATGTTAATTTCTCTCTCGTTTTTCTTCAACTTCTCTTACCCTCCCCACCGCCTGTTAACCATCATCCATATCTGTTCATCCCTCCATCTGGGCCAGCTGATGGGCTCGGTGGTAAAGCACCCAGTTCACACGATTCTCAATTTTTTTTACATGTTCGAATCCTGTTGCAGCTCAACATAAAAAGCCCCATTTCCATGCCTGTCTGTACTATGTTGTCTTTCTAATATCTGGAGAGAAAAAAAAAACGATTTAAATTAAGGAATACTTCGAAAAATTGTCTGCTCATTAAGCGTGATGCTTTGATCAGTCCTCATTCTGGATGAAGAATTTTTTGATTCATACACAACAAAATTGTCCTGAAATATTCAACAATGCGACTTCATTTTATTTTATTTCAGTTTTTGAAATCCATGGTGATAGCCGTTTGCGTAGGGGGGGGGGGGGGGGGGGGATAAATACTGTACTGATGGCATCAGGCTAGCGCTGAATCCTCTGTCCCCACTCTACTGGGATGGTTGGTCCCAAATAACACGTCGTCAGACTGAGATCGGTATGGGCGTTAATTCTGAACTGTAAGTGACCACCCTTCCTTTGGTTTCCTCGGCAATCCAGTCTCTCGCTACTTACTTTTTTTGCGTGAAAAAAAGAATAGGTTTGGGGAAGGAGTTTAGATCCTGGCGGACATTGTGTTCGACGGGAAGATCGCAAAGCTCTCGAGTGAGAAATGCATTAGGTCGGCGGTATCCCCGACCTGTGCGACACGTCGGACGGTGCTAATGAACGGCACTGGGATACAGAAGTATCCCAGTACATGCAGATGAACGACTGGAATCGTCTTGCGTTCAGCAGCAGCAGCAGCTGCTGTCGGGTGGAGGAGACAAAGTGTGACTGTAGCCGATGATCTGGTGTATCTCGGCATGCAGGAAGAAAACAGAAGGAATGGCTCACTCCCGCCGGCTCTGTGACAAGCAGTCGTCGTGTTATACGTGGGTGAGAACAGGCAGATTCGGAGCAGTGCGGCGTTTCTTCTGGCGAGTCGAGTCATGACCACCTGATGCTGACTGATCCTTGTGGTCTGCCGGTATTTTGTCCGTGATAGGACGAAACTGATTGAGGTTAGGGAGCGAAAAGAACTCCATTAAATATCCACCTTCTAAGATGTTCTCTCAACACTACGTGCAAATGTACTTTTTTAATTTTTATTAAACAGCTCTGTAAAGAAATCAAGCAGTGCCGAAGCAGCTGGAAAATAAGCAGGTAGGGTAGAGAAAGGAAATGAGGTTCGTGACTCACTCTCGACTCCTCCACTCAGTGAAAAATCAGACAGGAAGGTGGAAGACATGACCCGTGTGTCAGACTACAAAGGAGGAAGACGTGTCTGCTCTTCGTTAATTCACCACCGTTGATACAACTCCACGCGCCCACGTCTCGCTTCCGTACTGGGCGCGCGCTGCGTTTGTTTCCCCATGGCTGGGTCGCGATGTCTGACCCCCGCTGACAGGCCCTCTAGCTGATCACCTCCCCGCCTTGGGCGACTCCACGGCAACTCCGTCGAGACCTAGGCTGACCTCCGCCGCTTCCCAGACTTTGCACGGCGAGGCGTGCAGGAGGAAAACATACAGAAGATGAGTAAAGACATAATATGGTGCCAGACCGCAGACAGACTGAGAATGGCAAAACCATAGCATAACTATCCTGCTCCTGTCGTTAAGATGGAAGTGGTGGCGCCCTCTACAGGGAGGACCCTTTAGAGCGCGTGCTGGAAACTGTCAACCGACATGAGCAAGCGTTCACTGTTTGCTTTGTTGCTCTCAATACCTGCCGAAGCTGCTCTGCCCCCCCCCCCCCACACCCCCAGCCATGGGAGGAAACAAATGAGAGGGAAGCCAAAGCAGGTCTTCAAGAACCGAACTCCCTCGGTGCAAGAAAAGAGAGACAATCAGGATGGGATGGGATAGGTGGGTGGAGAGGGAGGTGTGTGTGTGTGTGTGTGCGCGCGCGCGCGCGCGTGTGTGTGTGTGTGTGTGTGTGCATGAGGCCTCTGTCAACTGAAGGGACTGTGGCAGTTTAATTCAAGATGTTTACAAGGGCACGATAAACAAACCGCTGAATTGCAAGTCGATGTGAGACTTGTCAGTTCTAAACCCAAAAAACACCCGGTGGGTGAAGTGCTGGTGCAGGAATTTTTCCAGTCTCGTTTGTTCGCTTTATATGACGCTTTAACATCAAACCTCTCATTGTAAGCATAGCTATACTCGAACAGAAGATCAGGCACTCAAATGATTTAAGGTGCCCATTTGAGCTGTTCGGGGTGGCATGAAACACTGAGTTACAAAGCATACCTAAAGAGTAGACGGTGATCGCTAAGGTTTCACGTCTTGCCCACTGAAATACAGCGATGACTCTCAGCAGCAATCCTGCTTGCTGCTCAGGACAGACGAGGACGCTGTCATGACTGAGCTGTCCTGGAATAACACGATGCGTTAGAGCGTAACCTGTGGCACCGACTCTGAGGGCTGAGCGTTTCCAAACAAATCATAGTTAAGTGGAAGGATACAACAGAGACCTTTGTGAAGATCTAACCAGACACAACGTTTGAGCCAGTTCATACTTAAAAATGAAAATACTTCCTTCCAGGGCGAGTAATGTAGTAGGCACAAAAGCAAGATATGAAAAAGTACAAAAAGGGTCAACGATTCCATGAAAACATTGCTTCATAGATGGTAATAATGTTCGTGTTCATGTACAGTACTTTTCAGACTATTAACGTTCGGCGCCAAATATGTTATAATCCTTCCAGACGGATCCTGGATCAGCATCAGATTATTTCTTTCCTTTTTGCGACACACTTCTTCCGAGTTTGCTTCTGTGTTTTTTTGTGTAATCTTGCCGACCAACCAGTCAACCAACCAACGGACGTTCGTGAAAACATAACCTAAGAGAAGGTTGCGATGATGATGAAACGAGTGCTTTTTCTTCGGGCGATTTAAAAGCACATTGCACCGATCAAAATTACAAGAAACCAGATCACATAGTATGATCCTTTTCTTAGAAGCAGAGACGAAACACTGAAGCTTGTCTCCTTTGGCGATAGCAAAACCGACTGACAGTATCATAGTTCGAAGAATCGATTTCCCTGTGTCGTTTTGCGGGAAAAATACGCCATGATGAATCGTAACAGTCGGCGTGCATGTTAAAGATGCAGACGCTGGACAGTTCTTTCCAATATTTGCAGATTTCTAATCATGATGCCGTAGTCTGCGGTGCCCCACAAGATGTCCGTGAGAGGGGCACTTGCCAGAAGAATGAATGAGAGAACAACGTTGCGCCGATCCTTTTCAACAGCCGAATGTACTCCCATCGAATTTTGCCTGCGTCATGATGACATCGTGAAACTTTTACGTCCAAGTTGCATTGTTTTTGAGAGATCAACAACTATATTCCGATTCCGTAAATTATATTCTTGCCAGTTGGAAATATTACCAGAAACCGTTGTAGTTGTAAGCCCCAATTACGCCTATGAAATAAGACACAAAGATGTTGTTCCAAGGATCCACTGATTTCTGCTCTTGACTACTGGGCATGTGCTTGACAGGGTGGCCGCGCAGAGCCCACTTCCATTCTGTTCCAACTCAATCGACAACAGCGACGAAATTAGGGTTGTCGAGTTTGTTCGCTCCGCGAACGTAAATACATGGAACTTTTCGAACAGACTTACAATCACCAACAAACTTATCGGTCATACCTTTAAGATTTCTTGTTTCAAAAGTTGCTGTGGTAGCTCACTCGAATGGACACATCGCCTCTATCAAAATGAATGGGAAAATATTCAGAATAGAGGACCATTTACAGTTTTAGCACTGCCACAAAGCACGCACCATGAATTCATCGGGAAAAAAAAACATCACAGACAAAAGAACCTGTCACGAACGACCGCCATAAATTTTTCAAAATGGGCTCTTTTAAGGAGGGGGATCTGCATGGTTGTATATCCACTACAAAGACAAATATTCCAGAAATGTAAGTCTGTAAAGGCATGGGTATTTATTTAAAGAACCTATATTGCAAGGATTCACTGTATTCTAGACATCGCCACTGAACGGGCAATTTTCCTGTACCTCTACAAAAGCCCAGCCAACATCACGGAGATCCAAAAGACATTCCATACTTCTTTGGCCCTCTCCCTCTTGTACGCCTTTTCAAGCCCTGCCAGACCAAAGACAGTGAACGACTGACCGCCAGACATTGGCTCCCCAGACTGTGGGACTTCCCTGAAAGTTCCAGAACTTTCTATGTGAAATGTCACCGGCTGAGTGATGGGGACATACTTTGATGTTCTGCATGCTTCGCCTCCCTCCTCACCCTATTCTCTTCCTCCCCACCTTCCCAACCTTTTCGTTTTCCACCCATCTCCAAAACTTCTCAGAATCGTTTTTCTATTGCAGTTACGTGTTGCATGACAAACACGTGGAGAGGGATCCCAAAGGTTCCAGAAAAACAACTTTTAGATTTTTGTACACGCTTAATTTCATTTCCTCTTCACCCCCGCCCCGCATCCCTTCCCCCATTTCTTTGGCTTCCAGACAGTCGTACTACTCGGTTTTTTTTTTTTTTTTCGTTTTTTTTATTTTTATTATACAGCCCAGCCGATCACACGAGACCTCTCCAGGTTTGCCAGCCTCACACGGGGAGGTGGTGATTGGGGAGGGGGTGGGGGTAGAAATCCAGAAAAAAAATCCTGAAAAAGGGTCCCTACGGGCGGACAAGACAGTTGTGCTGAGCCATCCATTTCGCTTGATTTCAAGTTTTGTTACAACGTAAAGAATATAATACATCAATTGTGGGCAAAAAGACCTCGAGGAATGGACAGTCGGTGTCCACCCCAGACAATGCCAACGATTTTTCAATACCTAATCGCCAGATGACAAATAAATGCGGGCACATCATAAATAATGATCAGAACATTAACATTCTTCGAATTTCCAGAACAAAGGCATAAAAACGAACACACAAATGTAAAGAAATGCAAGGATGGCAAAAGGCATGGGCAAAGAAAGTGCGCGAGGGAAAAGAGGAAGTGATGAGACAGATTCCAGAAGTTGAGGGGAGTTGTTTACACTGAAAGAGACCCAGGCATTCCCACGGAGAGTAAGGTTTCAGGACACACACAACCGCACGCGCGTCAGGAACACGCACCCACCCACCCCCCGACAAATAAATAAATAGAAATAATAAATAAATCACCCCTCCCCCCCCCTCCCTTCGACTAAGCAAAATGCGTCAGTGAACCTTCCTGGTCTCTGTCATTCTGCTAGGCCTATCGCCCCGTCAATCGATGTGCCTCATGATTGCAGTTGATGCTGGAGGGAGGACAGATGTCTGGAAGTGTTTCTGGCATCGCCGAACTGTGCGTAGCTGACGGCGTGGGCTCCCTGCATGTCTGACCGTTCAGGCGGATCCAGTAATGAGCTGTATTGCGCCAACCGGAGGACGTGGGTGGCAAATTCGGCCCTCGTTTGGTGAGGTCACGGAGGTAATTAGCCTGGTGCCTAGTGGAGAAGAGGCTTTGCCGCTTTGCCAATCATCTACACGTTTTTCATCTTGCTGCTTTTTGGATGGCTGCGCCTATAATCAGACACAAGATCGGTTGGGGAAAAAAATGTCGGACAAGGCACTTCAATGGCCGTTTCCATACGAAGGGCGCGGAGTGGCCGCATGTATCATGCTTCATGTACGGAATGTGTACCGGGATGGAGTGGCCGCATGCATCGCGCTTCATGTACGGAATGTGTACCGGGATGGAGTGGCCGCATGCATCGCGCTTCATGTACGGAATGTGTACCGGGATGGAGTGGCCGCATGCATCGCGCTTCATGTACGGAATGTGTACCGGGATGGAGTGGCCGCATGCATCGCGCTTCATGTACGGAATGTGTACCGGGATGGAGTGGCCGCATGCATCGCGCTTCATGTACGGAATGTGTACCGGGATGGAGTGGCCGCATGCATCACGCTTCATGTACGGAATGTGTACCGGGATGGAGTGGCCGCATGCATCACGCTTCATGTACGGAATGTGTACCGGGATGGAGTGGCCGCATGCATCACGCTTCATGTACGGAATGTGTACCGGGATGGAGTGGCCGCATGCATCACGCTTCATGTACGGAATGTGTACCGGGATGGAGTGGCCGCATGCATCACGCTTCATGTACGGAATGTGTACCGGATGGAGTGGCTGCAGTACTGGAAACATCGAGCCACGTGATGTGTCCATGCAGTCTGACCCAAGTGCTGGTCTGTCGGTGTGACGGTAATCCGACTTTCTGCTATGTAGCAGGCACTGTCTGTGGCAAGAGCTAGCACATTTCCAAAACACGCCCCGCGCCCTCTCCCCGCTCCTCCCGTTCGACAACCAAACACACAGTTATTAGTCATACATTATTTTTGGAGAAAGAAACCTAAGCTACTATCAAGAGAAAGAAACCCAAGCTACAATCAGCAGAAAGAAACCCATCTTACAATCAGCAGAAAGAAACCCAAGCTACAATCAGCAGAAAGAAACCCAAGCTACAATCAGCAGAAAGAAACCCAAGCTACAATCCAATGGACGAATACCGATTTGAAAAAGCCCTCCCGTTGTACTATGGTAGTGATGTGAAGTGAAGAAGGGTGTGTGCGTGTGTGTGTGTGCTGGGGGTGGTGAGGGCGTGCTATAGATGAGGAAAACACTTGGATTACTTCTTTCCGCCTCTGTACACCGTTCTGTCTCCCCCCCCCCCCTCTCTCTCTCTCTCTCCCCCCCTCTGTGTATGTCCATGTCCGTTTTTCTCCTCCTATACATGCACCCTCTTCCCTCCAGTCTCGTCTGTACAATCCCTTCCCACCTCCTGCCACTCTCTTCCTCTACTACCTTTACCATCTCCCCACTCCCATGCCATCCTTTGTCCCTCCCATCACGCCGACTGTATCCCCCACCAGTCCCTGCAAATCATTCACCACACAGTCCCTGCAAATCATTCCCCACACATGTCCCCTGTCCAAATCATCCCCCACACAGTCCCTGCAAATCATCCCCCACACAGTCCCTGCAAATCATCCCCCACACAGTCCCTGCAAATCATCCCCCACACAGTCCCTGCAAATCATTCACCACACAGTCCCTGCAAATCATTCACCACACAGTCCCTGCAAATCATCCCCCACACAGTCCCTGCAAATCATCAAAAAAGAAAGACGACGGGGGTAAAAAGCGGCCATTGATCGGGCACTGGGAGGGCGGGCAGTGATCACACAAAGCGACACTCGGGGGCCGCCTAATTGGGGATTTGTCGGCCAACAAAAAGCCTCCGCACCAGCGTCAACACAAACTGATGGACAGACGGACACAAATGGCCACCAACCATTGTCCGCAAACGTTTACGACCCTTGGTCAGTATGGAGCGGGTGAACGTAGCACTGTCCAGTACGTGAGTTTTTCGCGCCGATGGTCATTGTAAAAGACGCCGACACCGACTTCGTGCTGGCACTGGCTTGTGACGGCCCCAATGCCAACGGGGAACTATCATTCACAATGTACCGGGGACGAATGGAAAATAAGCGTTACACGACAAACGGCTTGAGTAAAGGGGCGCTGGGCGTTATTTATATGTATGCCATGGAGCGTGGGGATGGAAGGTGGAGCAGGGTAGAGTGTACACGGGAGGAGCGAGGGCCAGCGGTATATGTGTAGAGTGTAAGAGTACAGGGGGGGGGGGGGGTGTGTGTGAGAGAGAGAGAGAGAGAGAGAGAGAGAGAGAGAACTGGGGGAGGGAGCATACAGAGAAAACTTGGAACTCGGAGAGGTGGGGTGGGGGTGGAGGGGCACAGAGAGAGGGAAAGGGGGAGGTGGTCTTAACATCATGCAGGTTTCAAAGGGACTGAACTATTGTAAAATAGGATTAAGAAATTGCTCTGCAAAGAAATGTTCATTTTTCACCAGCCATTAACTAACTCCTTAACAATCAACCAAACAAGAAAATGAAAACAAAACGACTGATTTTGAAATTAGGGAGAAAAACATCGACATTGGGACTTAAATACTGAGAGGGAAAAAAAACAACACGTATCGGTCATGGAGAAAAGGATTTTGTGATGATTTGTTTGGGAAGAGAAAGGGTGAAAGAGAATATGTCAATGTGAAAAAAATTCAGTGGATAATAGCTTCCCGAATTTCTCTTTGGAGAGAGAACTAAGTTCAGCCATGACTTGAATTTTGACTTCTGAGTGGAGTCTTGACAGAGAAGTAACAGCAAAGATATCGTAGCTGTGCAATCATTGTAATACCAGCACTTTTCGCCGTTATTTCTGAAGAACACGTCATGATGGGAATTCGCTGATCTCTCCCTCCATGGAGGACTTCACACAACTAAACTAAGATCTCAAAAAGACGCAAAGAGATTCCATGATAATTATGTTAATTTTCTAGCATTATAATTAACTTCGGCATCCGATCTTGTGATCTGACCGCCAGATGTAATCTTGAATGCACAAACCAAATTCATGGAGTCAAAGATACAGACGAAGTCTCATCGAAACATAACCCTTCTGTGCCTCCCCCAACTCCTCATCACACCATTTCTCCGCAGACACAGTTGTGACCATGACCATTTCTGGATTAGCAGCATATTTCGACCTTGCTTTATCTCTTTACATTCTTTCCGTTTCGTTTACCACAAGGGGGGACAATGCAGACTAAAGTACCAAGACCCCTCTTATCATTCCCTTCTCCGACCCTGCCCGTTTTGCAACCTTGCTCATTCAAACACCCCCTCGTACCCCCCCCCCCCTTCCCACATTTTCATGAGGATCGGCGCTGGATGGACATGGTAGCGTCCCCCAGAGGAGAGCTAGGGCTCTCTCTCATTCACGCTGGCTCTACGACCAAGCTATTGTCGTGGGTATGGGGGCTCGTGGGTATGGGGGCTGTCGGTAGGTGGTGTCCTGCATATGATGGATCAGAAAAGATCAGTTAAGACCATCGAAGCGACTCATTAAGTCTGATGTTGATTTGTTCCTGCATAGTATTATTACCCAGTATGCAGCAGAATAATGATGGGTCTGGCTGAGTATATGACAGCCAGAATGATGGTGTGGACGCAGTGTCCCATCAGATAAAGCAGAAAATAAAAACCTGGTCTTTTATTTCGGAAACTGACTTTGCTCTGCTCCGAGTTTTTGACTTGTTTTTAAGCTCGTAAATTTGTAACCAACTGGCTAAGAGAATGACAATTGTGAGGTCTCTATCCACCTAGTGGAGAACCTCACTATCCTATCTCTGGTGCAAGGGGACAAAAAGAATGGCAGACTTCCCCTCCTGGCCTCTAACTCTTTATAAAAAAAAAAATCATCGAAGATGAGTTTATTTTAAATGAAAAAAGTGGAATTGGCCTGCGTTTTTTCATGTCTCATTTAACCTATAAAACATAATGTGTACCTGGCGGGCTACGTGGCCCAGCTAACAACAGTAGCTTGACCTGCCACCACCTTGCTCGGTGATTTCTTTCACTCACCATGGAAGACTCTAAAATATCGCACACATTCTTCCATCCTCCAGACATGCCAATACCCACCCACCTACCAACTCTCACCGCCACCCTCAGTCCTCGTCTCCCCCCCTCCCCCCCCCCCCCCCCTACTCACCCAGCATGGTGGTCTTGTCCACGTCGAAGCGGCAGATGCCGATGGAGGGGTCGGTGTGGGAGTCGTAGCGGTCGAGGACCACCTCCCAGTAGTGCACGCCCTTGGAGAAGCCCACGCTGCCCAGCACCACGCGGTGGTCGAAGCTACTGCACGTGGCGCTCAGGTTGCTGTTGCTGAACACCACGT
Source organism: Conus canariensis (assembly GCA_033310375.1). Classification (NCBI taxonomy): domain Eukaryota; kingdom Metazoa; phylum Mollusca; class Gastropoda; order Neogastropoda; family Conidae; genus Conus; species Conus canariensis. The sequence goes on along the minus strand of CM065723.1, from coordinate 39,865,072 downwards.
CCGTCGGCGTGGCCGTGGGGTCGAAGGTGAACCAGGCCACTGCACACACAGCAAGCACGGGCAACACGGTGAACAATTCTGCATCGTAAATTTCGTAATGCTGGTCGCATCAGCTGGTACAGGACAGCTCACAGCTGCGGGTACTCACCCTCGGCTTTACATCTCTATCTACACTGCCAGACGGGGAAGCTTTCTGTAAAGTTATCGGGCGCGCTGTGAACTGTTAAGCGTGTTGTCGCTCTGTTGTCCTTTATATCTCTGCTTTATGTGTTCCCGAGTTGTCGCTCGGTTGTCCTTTATATCTTTGATTTATGTGTTCCCGCGTTGTCGCTCTGTTGTCCTTTATATCTCTGATTTATGTGTGCTGGTGAATGATCAAAGATTTATTTAAATCGGTTATCAAGTGCCCTAAGTTTGAGTACCCAGGGATACATGTATCTTTTCATGATTTCCTATCCAAGATCGATCTACAGGGGAGAGTGGAGGCCGGAGTTTCCACTGGCATACCGATGAAGTCTTGGACAAAACTTTAACGTGCATCCAGTCGGTTGTAACTGAACCTGCATTGGTAATTTTGCATGCACGAGCTACTTCTTCATAACTTACATCTCTCTATCTTGTTGTGCATGATCAAACAGGCAAACTAGACTGATGACGTGCACGGTAGCTCACTAGGTAAACAACAACCGACAGTGTGCAATACTCTGTAAACTTATTAGCACGATTTCTGCCTAAGATAATCTGTGCAACAACTTGCATCTAGTCATCAGCCACACATGGTTGTTGCACGTGTGCAACCGCAAACGTTTACACACATGGCAGTGTCAACAGTGCTCTGTATACATTCACATATTGCTGCTACAGTTAGGGTAACATAGTATTCCATATTCAAACAAAAGCTTGCAACCATGGGTCTTCTGCTATACATATGCATCACACGCAGGCAACAGCATATAACAACAATGGATGTATGCAAGTCATTGTCACTCTTGTCCCAGACATGGGCATCTCTATACGAAGAGGGGCCGCCAGAGGAATGCCCATCACCATGGCAATCCATCCATTTCTACTTTGAGCGCCAAAGACCCAACAAGGGTGAATTTACACTCGCGTCTACATATGGTTACAAAATGTATAGACAGAGAGGAAGCCAATTGTGTTAGGGTAGTCAAAAAATAAGCGATACTGCATGACGTTGATCCAATAAGAAGAAATTAAAAGGCGGGCAGGGAATGGAAAGCGTTTAAAAGAAGATAAGAGTAATTTTCAAGGTATCGGCTCACACACCTTGTCACACAGTAGTTTAATTATCTGAATGATTATATGTGCGCAAGCGAAAACAAACGCACACGCACACCGCGCGCGCGCCGCCACACACACACACACACACACACACACAGGAGCGCGCGCGTCCAGACACACAGCCTTTCAGTTTACAATGCTTGACGATAGCATTTTATCAGCAATATAACAAAAAACACTCCCGAGATCAGCCAGATGAATGGAGGAAAACGGGGTTAGGAGGTAACAAGATAAACGGAGTGGATCCCTTCCACGATACCCACCAACCAGCGCCACCATTCATAAACACGACCCCGGTCGAAAGCTACAACCCCAGACACGTTCTTCTTCCTCCTCCTCACAATCTGTGATGGAAACGAGCTGCTGCCTCTTTCTCTCTCTCTCCCCTCACTCACGATCGGTGCAGGAGAAAAGGGGGGTGAAAAAAGAAATGTGTGTGTTCCCCAGTGAGCACGCCAATCTCACCTTCAGCAGTCGCCACATTCCCCATTCATTTCCCTGCCCGACTCCCCGTTGCACGACCCACGTCTTTCGTGGCCACCCAAAAAGCGGGTGGAATGGTTTTTTTTTCTTTCTTTCTCCTCCACAAAATTATATGGCGTACGTGCCGAGCTGGAGATTAAGCACGTGCGAACCGCCGTTGACGGCGACGGCACCGTCCCGTAATGTACCAACTGGCAGCTTGCTGCTGTCGCGCAGGGCCCGTTTTCGTGCCGAAGACAACATAAAGGAGTTGCACTGCCGTATGTTTAATGGATGATGGATCATGCTTTTGCTCCCGTAGGTGAAAACGTCTCTCTCTCTCTCTCTCTCTCCTCTCTCTCTCTCTCTCTCTGTAGTTCAAAATATCTTAGTGTCCATATGGCAAACTACAGTGGCTTTCAGTAAATCAACTTTTCCAGTACTACTGACAGACGCCCCCCGTTTCCCTGCAACTGGATCTAAAGCGATTGTCGCAATCTGATAATTCCGGTGCAGTTCCTTCTGTCGAGTTTTCCTATTTAGAACAAGGCAAGCTTGGCACTCGTTGACTCCAGATATACAGACTTCTAGGTTTGGTAGGGCGGCTGGAAAACTTTAAATATGTAACAAACCAGCCGACAGTCCTGACAGATGTCACTTAAATATTTGGCAGTATCAAGTGTTTATGATCAGTTAACTCACAACTGGTTTGTTAAGCGTTTGAGCGATGTGTATAGTATTTCTGCGTACTCAGCATTTGCTCCGAGACATCGACTGAAATTTGTTTAGAAAAACACCAAAGCATCATAAATCCGAGAATTTTTTTTTTAATTGAAAGTACTATGTGTCAAACCCGTCTTGTCAACACCATTGACTTCAACCGATAAGAAGATATAATCTCTGTGTGTGTGTGTGTGTGTGTGAGCGTGCGCGCGAGCGTGCGCACGTTGCACAAGTCGTGCAAAATTCATTTCTGTAATACGAGTACATTGTAACAAACTCACTTGCATATCACGCAGCCATTTAGTTGTGACTGAACTCTGCACTGGTAAACTTGCATGCACGAGCTACTTCATAAAGCCTTATTGCCGTATCGCACCCAAGCACCTTTCTTTCCTGAGCCCAGCTAGAATGATATTCTAGGGTAGATCATAGCTGAGCCTGAATTAAATCTTGTGACACGTTCGGTCTACCTTAACTGCATCCCACATTCTGGTATCGCTATAGGGGTAGATCATAGCTGAGCCTGAATTAAATCTTGTGACACGTTCGGTCTACCTTAACTGCATTCCACCTTCTGGTATCGCTAAAGGGGTAGATCATAGCTAAGACTGAATTAAATCTTGTGACACGTTCGGTCTACCTTAACTGCATTCCACATTCTGGTATCGCTGACCCAGCCCTGACTGCCTCTGACACGTCCAGTCAGTCACATCAACACCTGTTTTTTAAACTTACAACATTACACGATGACAACTATAGACTAACCCCCCAGCTTCCATGGACCCCTGCCACTAAGCAAACCACAGTGTCGAAGGCTCCACAGACATCAAAGAAGGAAGCCATCTCGCAGAACTGCAGAGGGACCAGGCCTGAACAAACATCGCCCCCATGCCTCATCCCCATCCCCACCCCACCCCACCCCACCCATCGCTCGCGCCTTGGAAGGCCGGGACAGACGATAAGATGGGGTGACCACCGAGTCGCGAGATAGGAAAGCCAAATAAACCAGCCGAGGACTGATTTGCTCCAGCTCCCCAGAGATGATCGCCCAAAGTCGTGATCTCGTCATGACAAAGGCACGACATAGTGAACCCCTTCCATTGAAAGTGTACCCCTCGAGTGAATCATTTTGTGGGTCCCCAACCTCTCTCTCTCTCTCTGCGTGTGATAGTTTTTTTTAGGGTTTCTCATGGGTAAGCCAAGGTACAGAAAAAGTTGATGCAAAAGAGAAACACACAACCTATCTTCATATTGAAGCCAAGGGAAGATAAATTGTGGCCATCGGAAACCATTAAATTTTGGTGCGTATTCTTATCAAAGTGTGTTTTCGCCCCCCCCCCCTCCCCCTCCCCCCACACACACACACACACACTTTCTACAATATTCCGAGAGTAGAGAATTTTGTAAATTTCAAAAATGACGCGTAGGTTTCAAAACAAAACAAACAAATTGGGCCGATATGTAACAGACAGACAAACAAATCTGGCCGACATATTGATATTGATCAACGTGTTTGGTGTGGATCCGGATTATAACTCTGGTCAATCAACACTTTGACCTTGATCTTGAGGCCTGCGCTCACCCAAAGTGCTGGAGCTGTGAAAACTTTTGACGTGTAAAACTATGACCGACACCATTCTGAAAACTTTTCACATCTGCAACATAGTGAATGTGAAACTTTGACCGACACCGGTCTGAAGTGAATGTGAAACTTTGACCGACACCGGTCTGAAGTGGATGTGAAACTTTGACCGACACCGGTCTGAAGTGGATGTGAAACTCTGACCGACACCGGTCTGAAGTGGATGTGAAACTCTGACCGACACCGGTCTGAAGTGGATGTGAAACTTTGACCGACACCGGTCTGAAGTGGATGTGAAACTTTGACCGACACCGGTCTGAAGTGGATGTGAAACTCTGACCGACACCGGTCTGAAGTGGATGTGAAACTTTGACCGACACCGGTCTGAAGTGGATGTGAAACTCTGACCGACACCGGTCTGAAGTGGATGTGAAACTCTGACCGACACCGGTCTGAAGTGGATGTGAAACTCTGACCGACACCGGTCTGAAGTGGATGTGAAACTTTGACCGACACCGGTCTGAAGTGGATGTGAAACTCTGACCGACACCGGTCTGAAGTGGATGTGAAACTTTGACCGACACCGGTCTGAAGTGGATGTGAAACTCTGACCGACACTGGTCTGAAGTGGATACAGGGTGTGGAAAGAAGGAGACACAGATAGAAAGACGACATATGGAGAAAAAGAAATGAGGAGTAGGGTTAATGAATTTGTTGCGACATTTAATCGTCCATCTCATCCTCGTTCATCTATGAATCAAACGGCGTGCAAGGAAATGTGTATTAAAAAGAATTTCAAAAGGATCGGGGGGAGGTGGGGGGATTCTCAGAAAAAGAGTGCAAACTAAACCTCTCTTTTTACCCTCGACTGATTAGAAATAGCCCCCGTCCAACACCAGTGAAGTTTCACTCTGCATCGAGAACGGCTAATTTGACAAGTAACTGGCATGCGCACACACACACACACACACACACACACACACACACAATCATGTCGGACCCGAGCCCCCTCTCCACAGGAAGAACTCCATGTCCAATACGTGGTGTGGTGGTAGCGGGGGGGTGTTAAGGATAGGGGAGGAGCTGACTATATCTTTGGACACAAGTGACCCCTGGCGGTTACAGGTCATTTTGTGATAGTCTCGGTCACTGCCTTCAGACAATGAACTGGTCAGTTCCGGCATGTCCCTCACCTAGAGGGGAGAAAAGGGTGCAGGGGGAGTGACGGAGGAGGGGAACTACTTTTGACCCTGCCCCTTTCTTGCTGGTGAGATTTTATGGGTGTGTGTGTGTGTGTGTGTGTGTGTGTGTGTGTGTGTGAGAGAGAGAGAGAGAGAGAGAGAGAGAGAGAGAGCATGCGTGCTTTTATTTGGTATTTTTCTTCTCTCCGATGAATTACAGGAACTACAGACTTCTTTGTTAGCATGCACTACTTTCCCCCTTAGCACGGATCCTTATTTCAAATTTCGAGCACACACACCTCTATACGGGACTCACTGTAGACGCCATCTTCAAACAGGTCTTTTTCGCGAGTGGAGTGTTTTTTAAAGCCAGATATCCCAAGACAACTGTGACAACATGAAAAGCTGTCTTCCATCAGGCAACAATGAAAATGATGCCTTCCAACTGACAACTATCACATGTCTTCCACCAGACCACTATGATAACAAAATAACCTGTCTTCCACCAGACAACCATCACAACATGGCAAGCTGCCTTCCACAAAACTACTATCACAGAATGACGATCGAGCCGTCTTTGCCTTCCTTCAGTCACTGTAACCATTTCAGCATGACGTGTCTCAACGGTCTGTAAGAAAACAACTCGTATTGAAAGGAGCCTCCGCATTACCTCGACTGTGTGCAGAAGAGTGACCCGCGTGCTATGGGAACAGAACTGACTGATTCACAGAAAATACTGACTGTGTGCACCGATGCTTAATTTGTGTACTTGTTTTCGTGCTAAGAAAACGCATCTCGCTTTGAGTCCCTTCATGGAACTTGGGACGGGTATGTAGGATTGCTATTGAAAAACCAGAGGTTTTGACGAAGAAAACTTCGTTCTGCCCACTCCACATTGCTACTCCAGTCAGGGACGTCATGTCTCCACCTGCGTCCCTTCGTTTTTCTGGCCGTCGGCAAGATTTCTCGAAACCTAGAAACACCCACTTCAACCAAACTTGGTGTCCCGAAGACAGACCTTCAATCCTGGTGCTGATCCACATCAAATGCTGGAGTGAGTATCACGTAGCAAGATTTACCATCCTATTACAGTACGACTACGAAACGGATGTAAACGACACTTCGTGGACAGACGAATTATGGCCCCTCCCCATGCCCTCCCCGCCAAAAAAAGTAGTTTGATGCTAATCTGGATAACGAAGTGGATCCAGGTTTTGTTCAGCGAAATTGTCTCAACTTTTCCATTGAACGCGGAGAAAAAAAAACCTTTGAAGTCCTGCTACGAACCGATAACTATCAACGAAGTGATAATATATTTTCAATGGATGTTCAAATCGTCCAGCTAGAGATATGAATACTGACACTTACGATTTTCCGTGTCCTTCAAAAACAAGTACATGGGAGGTTAAATTTCAGTCTGTATGAGCGAATTACTTCCCCTGGCAGAGGTTTTGTTTTCACTCATGAAACGAGTCACAGGGCGGATCAAAGGACTGTTTGATCTTGGCCGGGGTGTGCGCTCTCCCAAGTGCCCTTCTGGCTTTAGATGTTGATCTAGCAGTCATTTTGACTTTTCATGTGCGGAAAACACAACGTACACACACTGGATGAGACTTCAGACTTTCATTATCATCATAGCGCAGCGGACCATGCCTTTACACGTAAAAGGCCTGGCTGAGATCAAATAAAACCCACCACTCGTTCTTAAAAGGGTTTCTGCTGCCACTGACCTTAAATTTATTACATCATGTTCGATGGCTCATTATTTACTCTTTTTTTCCCTCCACTACTTTCAGATATATCGGATAATTTCAGCGCCTTGTGATCGGTGGAGGGTTTGGAGGGAAAGAGGGATGGAGATGGGGATAAGGAAACAGTGGGGGAGTGGGCATCATGCTTCAACAAACATCTAAAGATAATTTCAAAGTGGATGCATCCATCCCCGAGCTATACTGCCAGCAGCTGCTTCAGTCTGACAGACAACAGAAAAGATCAGTACAGCGTCTAAGGAAATATGATTCATTAAAAAAAAAAATCACAATCACATTTCAATCACATTGCTTTTCATCAAGAAAACAAACGAAGCGTTAGCATTCAATTAGCTCCCCTTTTGCCACGAGATCTCCACAAGCGCTTTTCAAGAAAAGGGAGGCAACGCAATCGGTCAATGGCAATGACTGCCTTAGCTGGCGAATGAGGAAATCTGGAACGGCACAAAGGCACGCTGAAGCGAAAATCTTATTTGCTTGCCTGTTGAACTTCCGACATTGTACAGGTTCGGAAAGAAAGGTTTATTTTTTTGTTGTTGTTGTTTTCAATCTCCAGATCATGGTAATGAAAGAAAAGCATTTGCATTCTTGTTCAATAGGATTTACTCGTGTAAAAGTGGTTTTCTCCCAAACAAAACGAAAACAAATTCAAAAACAAAAACACAATAAACAAAATAAGAAGCGAGTGTGGCAGCTTTCAGTGATCACCACTCCGGAATCAGCCCCAGGACACAAAGAGAGGAAGCAGACGCAGCACTGTTGTGAACTGAGCTCACGCGTCGAACGACACGAGCAGCACGTGTAGGTTGAGTTAACGGAGATCTTATGCCGACACCTACTTCAGGCAGCAATCACTTTGGCCGATGAGTATGAGCCTCCCATGGTGAGAGGATGGGGCTACACAACCATACTGGTACAATACATCAACGGTAACAAATAATTGAGATGGGTACCTATTTTGCCTTTTTTACACTAGGGCTATCCTAGGTTTGAACCTGCAAGCTTCAGAATACTCGGTGCTTTTGAAAACCAAGCTAACCAGAAGCATGAAGGCACTGGAATAGGTCCTACAGCTTATCGATTCCAGACTCTATAGCGGTCGATAGATTCATTGGGATGATAGATCATACCCTGACCCAGACTATGGCGACCCAAACTGGTCTCATGGCAGCCTATGGAGGTCATGGTGCCTATAATCAGGTGTGCGACCTGTGACTTCAAACCCTGACCCGAAAATCTAAGATAGGACCCTCATAAGTCACAGGGACCATGGCACGTGGGTCCCACTAGACCTGAAAACGACGCCTGCTAAGGGCTCGGCCCGCTGTGTGGGTTCAACCATCGAAGTAACACCATTCATAGAACCAACAGATCAGGTGTGACCCGGTCAGGTTCATCGTGACCTTTTGATGTAAACGGTCATGTAAATCTGCCTCTGCTCAGGGACACGATTGCACAATAACCGAGGGCATTACAGCAACTTTTTACGTATCCCCCTAAACCTTACCTTTGAGAACGCGTCTTCTTAAGCAGAGTTAACCATGAAGTTTAAAGAAAAAGGATTGAAGATAACGTTCTACCATCACTTTTAATAATGAAACCATTAAAACGAAAACGAACAAACGAAGACTTGTGTGCCACATGACCCCCCCCCCCCCCCCCCCCCCACACACACCACAAAACACAAAGTCCTTGTGATGTGCCAAATGGGATTCAACACAAAGGACGACCTTGTAATATGCCACTCGAGAACAAAGCATCATGGGAGTGTGCACTCAGTTTTATGGTTTGCTTTCAAAGCGACTGAAGCTATGTGTTTCTGCACTTGGTTGTTTAATACGACCGGCTTTTACTTAAATCACAAGCAGTTCTTGCCTTTTTCACGTCCCCACGAAATTGGGAGGGAGTTATGTTGCCTGCACAGAATACCCCGAAAAACAAAACGAACAGCAGCAACAACTGCAACAAACACGTGTGACTCACACACACACACACACACACACACACACACACACACACACACACCCACCCAACGCTCCAATTCAAAATTTTCACAGCTTCGGCATCTTCACCGATTGCGTGATAAACAAGATGCTTCTCTCTCTCTCTCTCTCTCTCTCTCTCTCTCACACACACACACACACACATGCACTCAGACTCTCTCTCTCTCTCTCTCTCTCAGACGAGTCACAATTACCCACCACCTTCCCCGACAAATGGTAAACTAGACTTTTGAATGAGGTGAAAGAATGAGCACACAAATACTGTTACGTCTCGCCCTCATTTCACAAAACAGGGAATGAAATTTGCAGCAATCTGAGTAGAACACAACATAAAAATTGTCGACAAATACAGCAGTTGCTTCCAAAAAAAAAAAAAAAAAAAGAAAAAAATCAAGAGAAAAAAATGGCTGCATAATGATATAGAAATTGTGGAAGAAAATCAATATAATCACTAGGGAGGTGTGTGGGGTGTAGGGCCGGGGGTGGAACGGGAAAGATGATGATACAGGAGCAGGAATTGATGCACGACTGTCGGCATCCTTCATGGGGTGTAATTTGCGCGGCTTTTCTGCCCAATGATCCCATAATGGCTCGGATTTTGCCGTTCCAGATTTGAGGCAGGCGTACGATTACCCCCCCCCCCCCTCTCTCTCTCTCTCTCTCACCAAACGTACGTCCACCCCACGTCTCCTTTTCTTTTGCCCCCTCCCTCCTTTCGTGTATTAGCCTTCCTTCCAGATCTGTGAGATCAAGTATTGGAATACTGGTGCGAGTTGTCGCGCGCACACACACACACACACACACACACACATGAATGGAAGACATAGCGTGACCGAGTTCCTGGGGGAAGGGTGAGGACGTATATGTCTTAAGAAATGACACAGCCTGTTTCAGGTTCTCGGTGTTGGGGACCTTTTGTCATTTTTCAGCTGCTCTGTCCATGACAGCTGTTCAGACAGGACGGGAGAGCCCAGCATGAATTACCGCTCCCTCTCTCCCCCCCACCCCACCCTCTTTTTTATTGTTCTTTTTTCAATAATTCAATTATGGTTATCTTTACCATCATGGGGCGGATAGACATTGGCGGTGTGTCAGAGAGAGAAAGAGAGAGAGAAAGGATATTTTTAAGTGCAGGTTAAAACAAATGACATTTTCTGACGCAGAAATGACCTAGAAATGCAGCGACCTCCCATCCCCTCCCTTCCATTGATGCAGCGACCTCCCCAACTTCAATCGCCCCACTCGGCCCCTTCTCTCTCTCTCTCTCTCTCTCTCTCTCTCTCTCTCTCACGTGCACAATCCCATGTAGCTTTTGCCTCGTTCGACGTCCCCAGGAAACGGGGAATCATGCTTTCTACAAGCTACAAGCAACTCCAAGCTTCCACAGCTTCTTTCCCGGTAACAACCGGCGCTGCATGTGGCTGGCTGTGGCGATCAAAAGGCTCTACTGGTCGCCACCATGCCCTGGAAGCATCTTCCTCGCTTTCTCTCCCTCTGTGCCCAAGAAGATGCCTGTCCTCGTGACAACAGAACAATATCAGGAGACAAGGTTCTTCTTTGTTCTGACATCCTGCTGTCATTAAGAGATCACCATAAATCTGAGGGTAAAGAAAGCAAAACATACACAGATACTGATCGAATCTCCCCAAGTCGCCTGCGAATAGTCGATTTAAACGTAGGCGAAACAAAACCAAGCAGGTAGAGAAGAACATAGTGATCGATACAACAAGATCCTTGAGCCATTCCATACCCATGAGGTGAAAGTCATTAAAGCTACTTAATATGTGAACGGGAAATGTACGCGACTCAAATCAAACATGCCCCCCCCCCCCCCCCACTACATCTCCTGTACACACACTACACAGACGTAGCTGAGAAAGGAACGAAAGAATAACCTCTATGGTCATACCACAGTCGTGAAGCAACACATGGCACACGTCAAATGAAACATCGCTTTTTTTTTCTAGAAGGCAGCTGAATTGTCAGGTTTGAAAACTGAAGTCTTTTGACAGAAACAACGCACGGGGCATGCATGTTCTTATAGCGGGGAGCCATAAACAAGGTTAATTTGGTAGGCAGGATATGAAAACAAAACCGAGCTTAACGACCCCTGCCTCTGATTCAGCTCCCCCCGCCCCTCCTCCTCCTCCTCCTCCTCCTCTCCGCCTTCTGTAATCCATGTGATCTTTGATGCAAACAAGATAAAGCCCAGGAGATCAGAAAGAAAAGCTGGTCTAATTATGCAGTTTTTCCAGCGCATCATAAATCGCCGTGCCAGCTACTCTTTTAATTTAAGCAAATGCAGCAGCCACCTCCGCCTTTTTTTCCTTAACTCCTCCTAAGCACCACACGCACACTCGTGCACATGCTACACGTACGCGTACACTCTTACACACACACACAAACACACGCACGCACGCACGCACACATACACACACTCTCTCTCTCTCTCTCTCTCTCTCTCCCTCTCTTGCATTGCTGCATTAAATTCCAGCGAACGATTCCCATGCAGCGTGTGTGCCAGCCACCAACAGTTCCTGCAGATGTCTTATTTTTTCTTACAGCCGGCCAGTGTCGGCAGCGGCCTAAGGAATACGAAGAAGACAAGCGCCGAGTGCCGACAGTGGCAGTGTTCAGGCTTTACTGCTCGTCTTGTGCAAGGAATGGCAGACTGAAGAGGGCTGAGCCCAACAGTACAGAGTGTGCAGGGAATGGCAGACTGAAGAGGGCTGAGCCCAACAGTACAGAGTGTGCAGGGAATGGCAGACTGAAGAGGGCTGAGCCCAACAGTACAGAGTGTGCAGGGAATGGCAGACTGAAGAGGGCTGAGCCCAACAGCACAGAGTGTGCAGGGAATGGCAGACTGAAGAGGGCTGAGCCCAACAGCACAGAGTGTGCAGGGAATGGCAGACTGAAGAGGGCTGAGCCCAACAGCACAGAGTGTGCAAGGAATGGCAGACTGAAGAGGGCTGAGCCCAACAGCACAGAGTGTGCAAGGAATGGCAGACTGAAGAGGGCTGAGCCCAACAGCACAGAGTGTGCAAGGAATGGCAGACTGAAGAGGGCTGAGCCCAACAGCACAGAGTGTGCAAGGAATGGCAGACTGAAGAGGGCTGAGCCCAACAGCACAGAGTGTGCAAGGAATGGCAGACTGAAGAGGGCTGAGCCCAACAGCACAGAGTGTGCAAGGAATGGCAGACTGAAGAGGGCTGAGCCCAACAGTACAGAGAGGTACTCTGGGGAGGTGGAAATAATGAGCAGATGAATAAAACAATGACGACGACTAGGAGGAGTATAGGGAAAAGAATGTGGACAGCATAAATTAGTCAGAATGCCGAATGCCAGCCACAAGACACTTGTCACATGCATACAAACTTGTCTGTAAAAGCGAAGTCACGCAAATATGTACGCGTGCGCGTTTACGTATGTGTGCACAAACACAAACACACGCACACTAAGAGATGTTTACACGAATTCCTTGGCATATTGTCATTGAGGTGCATACACCTCTCACAGATCTGCACTCGTTATCTGATCTAACGCCCCCTCCCTCTACTCGCACACAAATGCTCATGCGTGCCCACACACTTTGATCGGATTGTCCCCACTATAAACCTGTTTGTTAACAACGTGCACACAACGCCTGACCAGGGAAGCAATCCTTAAAGGTCGACAACTCAGAAAGGCATCCTTCGGTGTTTCTCTCTGTTTACAGATTGTAGGGTGTATATTAGAGAACTGTGGATTGACTGACTGTATGCCGGCTTTTTGGAGCTGCAGTACCTCCCTCCTGGCTCCTCCCGTGTAGACAAAGCACAGCTGGTTTGATGCCTTTCTCTCACGTAACCCCCCCCCCCCCAGTTTTAAAGCAGATGTAGTTCACGATTCAAACCAACAGAACATGTGAAGGGGGCAGTAAAGGGGACCTATATAACACTACCGACACCACCAGAGCCATAAGTCCGCTAATTAAGATGGGCAGCGATAATGACAATTTTCATGTTGAATGTCCGACTGCTAACACGGTGCATTAACACTGAGCTAAGCAGGAAACAAACGGTGGCCTCACCAACGGTAGCAGACGTATCTACTACGCCCACACACACTAAAATGCTAATAAGCCCATTCCATGAAATCACACGTGCATGAATATCCACGAACTGCTGATAAACCGACTTGGCTGTATCTTATTCTGGAGATGACAAGATATGAGACGGAAGGGGTAGAAGGTGACTGGGGCAGATGGGTGGTGGTGGGGGGGGGGGGGAGGGTGTCTGTGAGGAGCGGGGTGGGAAGGTGTAAACCTTCAAGCCAACACAGATTCATCACCTTGCTGGCGCCGGCGAGGTGGCGCGGGACTGACCCTTCAAACCTCCAACCCCCATCATTTATCGGGCGGCACAAGCAGGGAGTTTAGTCTGAGAATCGTCAAGATCCCTGGCAACACTCTCGCCTGTTAACATGGGGCTGTTATCACTCTTCCCGTCTTCCTGAGCCGCCTATAACGGGAGATGAGAGATGGGGAAGGGGGTCTGTGTTGAGCAGCGAAAAAAGACTGGGGGAGAGAGGGAGGGGGTGGAGGAGGAAATACAAAAAGGAAGAGCGGGATGCCTGCAGGTAATGAATAAAGGCGTCAACGCCGCGTGCCACGTTTTGTGTGTTTATATATCAGGCACAACTGATTTATCCTCAAAATATATTCTGTATGAAAGATTATTCGTTTTCCGTTTTTTCACAACTATATCAAATTCTTTGTGAGTCGTACCACACCTATTAGTTAAAACGAACGGGCCTATTTGGGGAAGCCCTCCAAACAGTCACACGAACTACACACTATTCCGGTCGTGTTCGGAACTCGGGTTGATTCTAGAACTGTTCGGCCGTTTTCGTCATTTCAACTTCCTGTTCGGTCCCGTGCATTCACTGCGTTGCAAGTTCGGAACACAGAGGGATGGCGCAGGGACAGTGGAACCCAACATTAAAAAAAAAAAAAAAAACCTCTTTAGGTGTTCTTGCTGCTCTTGTGCTAATGGTGTCGGTGTAGAGTCAACGTTGAGCTCGCTTTCCTCTCAGAATGATCAGCCTTGTCCTCTGTATCACTAGCGGTGGATTTAAGGCCTTAAACCTGAATGTTACCAGACAGACAGTATGACGAAGAACAAGGACGTTACACTCTGCTTTGGTGGGATTCTCCAGCGTCCATATCGCTTAAAAAAAAAAAAAAAACCGCGCTCAATTTCCATCCACTAAGGACAACCCTGGTCATAATATCAATTGACGTAAAACACTGGTACAATTGTCGGCTTGTCGTTCGTGACAGGCAGTCTCACTCGCCAAGGATCATTTCATTGGGTAGTATTCCATCGAAATGACCCGAAACAAATGAATCAAAACGTAGCATCAGCCTGCATACCATGAAATCTATCTTTTGGATCACATATCGGCAAGTTGTAAGTGTTCCGTCTGAATACAATTGAAATCCATTATGACAACAATGTGCTTTCTGTGTCTGATCCTTAACAGATGTTGTGGCCACAAGACTCCAGCTACAGTCTTCCAGTTATAACTACTGCACCGAAACGGCTGGTGCAACCAGATAAGAATTATCCACGAAGAATTATCCAGCTATTGACCAACAGGCGAAGGGAAAATGGGGCAAAAGGGGGAAGGAAAGCGTGGGATCGACAGAACGTGGGAAGGTGGTGAAGGTGGGACGGGCTTAAAGTACAAAGGGCCGTGCTGACTAAACTTTTTCTGTATCGTGATGATCATTATTGGTTTAACCAACATCACCCCCCCCCCCTCTCTCTCTCTCTCTCTCTCAGATCAACTTGTGTGTGATCCAGCCAATCAGGGAGATCACATCAAGGCTTTGCCCTCCCGTAAATGGCAATAAGAAAGCTACTCCAGGCCCTAAGAGGAAAAGAACATGGGGATGGAGGAGAGGGTGGGGAGAAACAGCTGCACACCCTTCACACAATAACTACCACCACTACGGATTTTCACTCACACACACACACACACACACACACACACACACACACACACACACACAACACAGCCCTTCAGGAGAACAAGGAGGCAAGGCACACACGGTAAGAAGCGGAATGGGCACTGCTATCTGTTGGTCCTACTCCACTCTCCATAATGGGCTCCCAGCCAAGGAGCAGGTCCGACAGACCAATGCAGCGAGCCAAGGAGCAGGTCCGACAGACCAATGCAGCGAGCCAAGGAGCAGGTCCGACAGACCAATGCAGCGAGCCAAGGAGCAGGTCCGACAGACCAACGCAGCCCTGTGGGGCGGCTCCCTGTCCTACTCCACTCTCTCCACATGGGCTCCGAGCCAAGAAGCAGGTCCGACAGACCAATGCAGCCCTGTGGGGGTGGCTCCCTAGAGTCAGCCTGGGGAACGCAGTTTCCATCACAACTTCACAAGTTGTGAATGCCATGAGGGGGTGACGAGGGGTATTCTCTCCCCATCCCCCACCCCTCCACACACGCCGTAAATTTCCCGCACTGACATCCCGACACTGTTTTTGTGGTCAAAGGCTGACGTAAACTACATTAAACGAACGAACACAGTCCTCCTGTCTCTTATAAACACCCACACACCACAGACGTTGACACCCCCCCCCCCCCCAGCTCACACTCACCCACCCGCTCACTTCTTAACACACAGACGCGCGCGCTCGCCAGAACAAACAAGCCCCGAGTTCATGGCATTCACCGGCATTTTGAAATAATGGAACTCGGAAACCCCATCTCCCGTGAAACTCGCCACTGGAGAATGTTCACACACCTGCTCTCCATCTTGTCCATCAATCGTCACCCAACAGGTTTTCTTTCTCACTGTGATGGCATCTACACGGCTCAAAAAGGAAGGACAGAGAGAGAGAGAGAGAGAGAGAGAGAGAGAGAGGGAGAGAGAGAGAGGGAGAGAGAGAGAGAGAGGGAGAGAGAGAGAGTTGAGGCTTTTTCAGAACCAATGTCATCAATGTCATCAGGTTTTGAAATTTAACCCTTTATGAACTTCCGCTGGACCCTCATCAAAGTGTAACTCCGTCCGGTACCCTCCCAATAATAATTTTCCATTACTGAACACTTGATTTTCATTTCTCCTCGATATTCGAATACAGGAATAAACGCGCGCGCGCGCGCACACACACACACACACACACACACACACACACACACACACACACACACACACACACACTGAGAGAGAGAGCAGTGTGTTGTCGGAATCGGCCTTAGGTTGCACGGATGTTTTTTGTTGTTGTTGTTGTTTTTTCCCCCTAACAGAAGGAAGATTCTTTTCTTCATACCTGGGCTAGAACTTTAATGTCTGAACACACCAGCGTTTTGTCATCCACCCCACTGGCAACGTTGGCTGCTCTTTTTCTGAAAGGTGGTATGGGATTTGCCGTGCCTGCAAGACCTTTTATGCAGGTTTTCTCGCACAGGATCTCGGTTTCAAGTTTCGTCCGAAGAACCAGGAGACTGGAGTCTTCACGTGTGTCAAGTTTGAAGAGAGTCTTTTCTAAACCCCCTGAGGTTATCAAACAGTGTAAAGGTCAAACACATTGAAGACAAGTCTTAGAAACAAAATGATAATCATCAGTACGAGACACGTACAGTCAATAGCTGATGACCGACACCAGACGAACCTAGATGTAGCGGTTTATGGGCGAGCCAGACTGCGTGTGAATGCTGTCACCGCTTAGAGGGCTTGAAAGATGAGCACTAAATCGTTGTCAAGTTTTCACAGCTTTGGGGATTACAAGACCATCATATTGCGTTTGGGTAAGCGTGCGTTTATGTGTGAACCAGTATTGTGTGTGTGCCTATAAACGCATAGTATGCATGTGCATGTATATATGTATGCAAGTATAATGCAAATATGTTTTGTATGCATGTACATTCAGTATGTACTGAAGTGTATGTATGTGTGTACGAGCATAACGCACCCAGATCCAAATGAACACAACTCTAACCTGGGTTCGTATCTGATTCACCGGGTTTCAGTAACGAGGAGTCTTGGCGCGCCCAGCTTGTTAACCAAACAGGCGACGACCTCACCAGCATCGGTCTCAGTAAGTGGAGGAAACGCCTGGCGCCATCCTTGACTATGGCACTGGGGAAAACGGGAAGACATGGCACCATCCGCAGTCTACACCATTCCGGCGTCAGTCCTGGATACAAGTGGGGAGACGAAGATGGGGAGGAGGTAGTTTCTCCACTGCCCCTTCTCCCAGGAACACGACCAAATCTTAATCCTCCTCAAAGAGTGCATATCGGGGGGAAAATGTCAAGTTAATGTAGATAATGTGGGATTATGCTCTTGCACCGATACCTCATACCCGCACCCACCTCTACACAAGCGTACTTGACTCGCTGAGCCAGTTACATTCTGTGTGTTACCCCACCCTCCCCTCAACCTCCCGCCCACTCTCCGCAACCCCCTCTCGGTACTGTCGGCAACAGCTGATCGCTTAAAAACAAAACAAATGGACACCTCGCTCCACCCTTCTCTACCGTTGCCATTTCGGAAGTAATTCGCCCTTGGGCATGGAAAGGCATGGAAGCACTCAATGTACTGCGCAGATTCATTTCACTTGACCAGGAATGAGAGAGGCAGAGAGAAAGAGAGATCTGCACTTGCTTAGGCCAACGACCTGTACACAACTGCGAATTCGTTCAAAAGAAACGAAGATTTCACACTCTCAACATTTGCGCTGAAACACGCTCTCCGATCCACATCTATAATTGTTGAACCAACAAATTCTCACAAATTTGTAAAGTATGAACGCTGTGCTTTGCTACGTCCCCCAAATATTTCAACATCTTTATGCTGAAACACGTACGACATTATTAGTTCGACTGGGTTTCTATAATTTCAAGAAATGTCTTTATCTCACAGAGAGTGATGACAGGGACAAACAAACGTTATGTTCAGTTTCAGTATAATCACAAAATGGACATTCTTTCGATATCTGAATACCTGTCGTTCAAGTTCAGCCGACACAAACCACGCCTAACGCTACATCATGTCTGACATTGGCCACAATGATAGCGCTTACGCTTTCTCCGGCGCCAGAAATGATCGAATGTATGACAAGTCACAAAGCGACAGCCTGAATGCAATCTGACGTTCGCCACCATTCTCCCACACTCAAAAGTACATACACATTCATACAGCGTGTTATAGGTTAAGCCAAGTTGTGCAAGTATTTTTGCCGTCACGTGGAGACATTTATTTTGACCATTTCATATGCTTCTTTGGGAAATCTTGATACCATCATGTTTTGCAGACGTAAACAGTACATTAACGGGGCTAAGAGTGCTGTCCACATACAGCGAGGACCTCGCCTGTTTGGCCAGAGATGATGGCGTTGGGAGTCTTCAGACTGACATTTAGCATACGTTTACAAATAAATGTAAGACTATTCTTTCACCCCCACACAAACCCTACAATTCAGATGCATACAGCCGCAAGGGTTCACCTGAGCATGGAATGATTCGAAAAATACAAACACTTCCATAACATCCAGAGGCCACATTGTCTTTATAATCGCTGCAATTTTCCCTTGAGCACGTCTGAACAGCATTTTTCTAAAGTCGTGTCGACGGGACACTTTGGTAGTGAAAACGAGTCCGAGCTCTTCAAAGCAAATGACTATAGAAATTTCCTGGGCTTTAGAATTCCCTCTTTCGTTTTTTTCGATAGGTGGCCACCGTTTGGGAATGCTCCCCCCCCCTCCCCCCCAGACACGCTGTCAAAACAAGCCTACATAAAACCTATGCTGATTCTGTTGTCTGCCAGGAGATGGTCAAACAATGTCATTTGCAGAAAGAAGGAAGATCTCCCTGCGACTGAGGAGAAACTGAAACCCATGCATTCCACCTATGTTCATAGCATCGCCGACCTCAGTGATCAGTAAAGAGAAGATCGGTGGTGACATAAAGCAGAATTTTTCAACACAGGATAACCAAAGAATTCTGAGAGAGAGAGAGAGAGAGAGAGAGAGAGAGAGAAGAGAGATAAGGGAAAAAGTGAGCACAAAAACAGGTTAACATTAAATATATTCGCAACAAAAGAGAGGAAAAGGGAGGCTGTTAATCAGTTTTAAAAGCGAAACAAGCTAAATAACGGTAAAAGTGAATAAACAATCCAAAAACAATAAACTACCTAAAACAAATTCAACAAACACACACATTGTGTAGGGACAGAATGAGATGAGAAACACACACACACACACACAGCCAACAACAACTCTCTTATTCCCCCAACTAATTAAAAATAGCCCGCCCCACACTTGTCAAGTTTCACTCGACCTTGAGAGCGGCTGACAGGGCAATTAATTGGAAGCCACACCATCAAGTTGCCGCCTCTGGAAATGGAACGTAACGTCAAAGGTCAGGGAAGCAGCACAGAAAACAAGCATCCCTCACGTTGGGCCCCAGAAAAAAAAAAATCCTTCACCGCCAGAGGACGAACAACTCACTCAACAGGAACAGAGAAATGGTGACGGGGTAGGGGCAAAGAAAAAAAAAAAAAGGGGGGGGGAGGGGTAACGTGAAGGGGCGGACCACTCTATCTTAAGACCCAAGTAGCCCCTGGTGGTTGCGGTCACTGTAGATAGTCTGGGTCATCGCCTTCTCACAATGAATCTGTTAGCTCTGGCACATAGCTCACTTACAGGGCCAGGACGGGAAGGGGGAGAAAACAGAGCGAGGGAGTAATGGAGGAGAGGGAGTAACTTTCCTACATAGAAGCCGAGCTGTTGCCGGATGGTAGTAGTAGTGTTCACGTGTGTGTGTGAGAGAGAGAGAGAGAGAGAGAGAGAGAGAGAGAGAGAGAGAGAGACTGAACACTGTTACGAATGAGTAACTAAGAAGCAATACATTTTCATATATCTTAAACTGTCAAGCAATACAAGCATTGACGTTTTGTTATTTTCCACGTCTTATAAAAAGAAAAACATGGGAAGTAATTTTCCGTGTACATACTTATTACTTCCCCTGGCTGACAATTTTGTTTCACTCAGGAACCGAGTCAAGGGCGAATCTCAGGTCCTTTCGACCTTAACCGAGGCCGGCGCTCGCCCAAACGCCCGTGTAATTTCATCTGAGGCGTGGAGGACACTGCAGGGTACACACACTGGATGAGACTTTGTGTTGTTACAGTCCAGCCGACCCTACAGAGCCTTGTCAGGTATCATTTCACACTGGATCACCTTTTGTTGCAAACAAAACAAAATGACTGTTTGATCAGCATTTTAAGACAGCTTGCAAAGTCTTGCATCTTTGAAATCTTTTGCATACATTGTAAGGCTAGAAAAGCTGTAAAACAGCACCGAGCAATGCTTTCCATCAGCATACCATGTACATGATAGGAAGGATTTAAGAGAGAGAGAGAGAGAGAGAGAGAACAGCCCCCAGAACACTCCATATTAGGGTTTCAGCCCCGGGCTGTTTTACATTGATTTGTTATTCTATTTTATTTACGTTTTGTTCAACACTTTCCTGCATTTTATTACTTTCTAGCATGTCGCATAATTTACAGCATCTTAATCGATGGACGGTCTGTGAGGTGTGGTGGTGGTGGTGGTGGGGGAGGGAGGGGGGTGATGGAGTGGGGAGGAGCAGAGGCGTCTAAAAGAATGAAATGACGATGACAGTGGATGCGTCTAGCCCTGAACCAGTGCACAGCCACGTTCATTTAGCAGACGTTAGGAAAGAATTTCAGAAACTAACGAAACATGACTGATTGAAAAAAAAATGCTTTTCATCAACAAAACGAACGCAGCGTCAGCATTCGAATACCCCCCCCCCCTCCCCCCCGCACACACACACATACACACCCTCCACCATCCTTGCCACAAGCACTTTTCGAGAGAAGGGAGAGCAGTGCAGTCGGTCAATGAGAATGACTGGCTTTGCTAGTGAATGAGGTAATCTGGAATGGCACAGAGGCACATTCATGCGAAAATTCTATTTGCTTATCAGTTGAACTTACCAAATTGAGCAAGTTCCAGAGGTAAGATTTTTAACTGTAATTGTTGATACTGTTGTTGTTTTGCGTTCTTCTTCAAGTAGTTTAACTTGCGGGAAAGTGGTTACCTCCAAACAACGAACCAAATAAGCAAGCATTGTAGTGGTGTGTGTGTTGTGTGTGTAGGAAGGAATTCTATTTTACGTCTCGTCACACATATAGGTGATTGCAGACGTCTAAATAACGTAGTGTTTACAATTTTAGACTATCATCATAAAAGAAGAGTAGAGGACGAAGTGGTTACATAGAACAAAAATAAAGGATAGATGAATTATAGGACAGTAACTATGAAAAATTAGAGAAAAATAACTAAAGTAATCTAACTTACGATTATGATTATAAGATGTTCCTTAATGGACTTTGCAAAAGATTACTCGTTAATTTAACAAGAGAAACAACTGGCAACGAATCTAAAAAGTCAAACACATTAACATGCCCAGTGTCAGCACTTGGTATAACACCATTCAAAAAGGGTTTCATTAGTTCACAATCAAAAATCACATGTTGAACTGAAAGATCCCCACGACATACACACTTAACAGTCTGGCAATACTTGGTTCGTAGGGAATTACATAAAAGTCTAAAAGTCAGGCTTGAAACCGGTCGGCTAATCGACACAAAGTTTGACAGAGTTTGCTGACGAGGTTTTGATGAGGAACTGTATTGACTCAAGAAATCCCTCTCGATTATAGGACTAATTTCCTTGTATGACAAAGGACAATCAACCTTAATACTACCTAATATATTCTTTGCTCCCATTTAAAGTGTTAAAGGGAGATTTTTATTTCCTCTGGAGTAATGAAGAGAAAAGATTGGCATGCTCTTGTCAAGTCCCCACACTCGTTCTCCGGTTTTCTGAAATTACGCGACGGATACAAATCATACCTGATTTTCCCCTGTCCCCCCCCCCCCCCCACCTCCCCATTTATCCTTGTCATGGTAAACAGCCGTGTGTGTGTGTGTGTGTGTGTGTGTGTGTGTGTGTGTGTGTGTGTGTGTGTGATCACCACGTATAGAATATGCCTCGTATAGGAACAGAAATATAGTGACACAGCAATTTATCAGTAAGTGTTGGCGAGTAAACTCGGGTTCAGTACTGACACCCACCTCAGGTTGATACCTATGGCTGATGATGATAATCATCCCAGTGAGGAGAAGGTTCTGTGACCTACACTACCTGGCCTACTTCCACAAGCACAACATAATATTGATCTGCAGCGAAAACGCCATTTTTCAGGCTGTCTACTTTAAGTTTGAACCTACAACCTTCAAAATACTCGGTGCTCTCGACAACCAAGCTAATCGGGAAACTAAAGGAGCGGTAACAGATCCTCTAACCTGCAGATCCAAGAGTCTACAAAGGGTCGATAACTCGAATAGCTGATAGATCGTAATGTGACCATCAAAATCAAAGCCATGATGGTCTATGTACATCTACAGGTAATCCCAGCCTAACTAGGTTCGTGTGACCTGTGAGTGAAGACTTTGGCCAGACAATCCAAGACGACCCTTCAAGGTCACAGTGACTAAGACGCCGAGTCTTCAGTCGAGGCTTGAGGGTAACACTGGACCTTAAAATGATTCTCGCACATGCGTGTCGGCCTGCTATATGGCCCAATCGGTTTCAGCCCTCAAATTAGCCCCATTCATAGAACCGAAACATCAGTTGCGATCCATTCAGGCTCATTGTGACCTTTGGCTTCGATGTTAACTATAACGCAATATATGTAGACCTACCTCTACTTCGGAGCAAATTCCTTTATAGCGAGGTTATTCAATAAAAGACATCAAGCACCCCCTCCCTTATCCCCTCTGCAAACGCATCTGCTTTGTAGCTGTCCAAGAAGTTGAAAGATCTAGGCTATGTTTTGCATGGCGCCTTTCCACGCCATCTCATCACAGGTAAGCGTGAGGATGGAGAACCATCGAACTGTTGCCCGTGAACAAAGACTGAAGGGTGCATCATCTCAGCATCAGCGCCTGCACGTCAGATTGATGAACTTTCGTATCTCTGTGCACTAACTCCTTCTCTAACCCCCCCCCCCCCCCTCTCTCTCTCTCTCTGTCTCTCTCTCACACAATTTTTCTATCAAACGGTTATATCTAATCATATAATACAGAAGTTCACATGCATGTTTGTACACGACCACGCACGCACGCACGCACGCACGCACCACACACACACACACACACACACACACACACACATATCATCATCATCATCATCAACATCATCCCATACAATCTCCTGTTTGGCCACTCAACATCCCGTCTCCTCTTGCCACTTTCTTTTCAAATGAATGTTATGGTCTACCACTGGAAGAGATGTTGTACTTTAAGACACACACAGACAGAGAAACAGTAAACCGAAGATACTGTAATGTGCCTCCTGGGAATAAAGTGTCACGTGGGCACTCTGCAGACTTCCGGCTTGCTTCCACAGCGACTAATACTACAACATCGCGGCCCTGCGGATTTTACCCTTGTCTGACCACAGACAGCTCTTTCGGTGTCATGTCCCCACAGAATAGGGAGTCCTGTTTCGGCACACTACTAAGGAAAACAAAGCGACAACAAAAAAGTAAAAAAAAAGAATTAAAAAAAAAGCAAAACAAAACATTTCCACACAAAATCTTAAAGCCAGACATCTGTCTAAACTACATAGTCAACAGGTGCTGCAAATGGGGGTGTGCGTGTGTCACACACACACACACACACACACACACACACACACACACACACACACACACACACGCCATACCACAAAGACAAGCATATGTATGTGCGCGTAAATATCATCCAGATATGTAATGTGTACGAGTTCCAGTCAAACCTCTACTCTCTTCAACAAATGGACAACGTGGCATTTTTGTTATGAGGGAGAAAAAAATAAACACAAAATCTATAAAACAGGCTCCTTCCATCTCACCCACGGTCCACTGGACAGAATGCAGGCTGCAGTCTAAATTGCATACCATGCACACACAAAAAATGTACACAAAAATATCAGCCACTGCCACACAAGCAAAAAAAAAAAAAAGGGGAGGGGGGGGGGGGGAGGAGAGGAGTAGGAATTCATGAACTACTGGCAGCCTTCATCGTGTGCTGGTAAAATGGTAGTGTGCGTGGTGTTTGAACTACTGGCAGCCTTCATCGTGTGCTGGTAAATGGCGTGGTGTTTGAACTGCTGGCAGCCTTCATCGTGTGCTGGTATGGTGTTTGAACTGCTGGCAGCCTTCATTGTGTGCTGGTATGGGTGTTTTGAACTGCTGGCAGCCTTCATCGTGTGCTGGTAATGGTGTTTTGAACTGCTGGCAGCCTTCATCGTGTGCTGGTATGGTGTTTGAACTACTGGCAGCCTTCATCGTGTGCTGGTATGGCTGGTTTGAACTACTGGCAGCCTTCATCGTGTGCTGGTAAATGGCGTGGTTTTGAACTGCTGGCAGCCTTCATCGTGTGCTGGTAAATGGCGTGGTGTTTGAACTGCTGGCAGCCTTCATCGTGTGCTGGTAAATCGGCGTGGTGTTTGAACTGCTGGCAGCCTTCATCGTGTGCTGGTAAATGGCGTGGTGTTTTGAACTGCTGGCAGCCTTCATCGTGTGGGGTAAATGGCGTGGTGTTTGAACTACTGGCAGCCTTCATCGTGTGTGGTAAATGGCGTGGTTAATGAACTGCTGGCAGCCTTCATCGTGTGGTGGTAAATGGCGTGGTGTCTGAACGACTGGCAGCCTTCATCGTGTGCTGGTAAATGGCGTGGTGTGTGAACGACTGGCAGCCTTCATCGTGTGCTGGTAAATGGCGTGGTGTTTGAACGACTGGCAGCCTTCATCGTGTGCTGGTAAATGGCGTGGTTTTTGAACTACTGGCAGCCTTCATCGTGTGCTGGTAAATGGCGTGGTGTTTGAACTACTGGCAGCCTTCATCGTGTGCTGGTAAATGGCGTGGTTTTTGAACGACTGGCAGCCTTCATCGTGTGCTGGTAAATGGCGTGGTGTTTGAACTACTGGCAGCCTTCATCGTGTGCTGGTAAATGGCGTGGTGTTTTTGAACTACTGGCAGCCTTCATCGTGTGCTGGTGAATGGCGTGTTTTTCTTTTCTGTCCAGTGATGTCGTCATGGCTCAGATTCTCATTTTCCAGATTTTTGTGATGGAAATTCTGTTC
>CM065723.1:39829832-39837332 GCA_033310375.1 Conus canariensis | reverse complement strand
AATCCATCTGATCTTCGGTGCAAACAAGATAAAGCATTAGAGATCACAACGAAAATCTAATTAGGTAGTTTTTTCCCGGCACATCATACATCACCGGGTCAGCTGCTCTTTTAATTCAAGCTAAAGAACGCACCACCATCTCTGCCTGTTTTCATTCGTTTTATGCATCTGCGTGCGTGCACGCGCGCGCGCACACACACACACTCACACACTCTCTCTCTCTCTCTCGTTCTTTTGCATGGCTGCATTAAAACCATGATAACGATTCCCTTACACTCTGTCAGCCACAAACAGTTCCTGCAGATGTCTTTTTTCTTCTTTTACAGCCGGCCAGTGCAGGCAGCGGCCAAAGGAATAACAAACAAGACAAGCGCCGAGTGCCGACAGTGGCACTTTTCAGGCTTTTTACTGCTCCTCTTGTGCAGGGAATGGCAGACCGAGGAGGGCTGAACCGAACTGTACAGAGTGAGAGGATCTGGGGAGGTGGAAATAATGAGCAGGCAAACAAAACAACAAAGAAGAAGAGGAAGAAAGGGTAAAAAAAGAATGTGGTCGGCAGAAAATAGCAGGAATGTTGTTGAATGCCAGCCACAAAACACACACACACATTCTAGCATGCATGCAAATCCACATAAATACATATGCATGTGTGTTGACACACACGCTGCCACAGGGTGACGTTTTATGCAATGGACTGGAATATTCTCACTGAGGTGCATACAGCACTCGCAGAACTGCGTTCATCTGATTTAACATCCCCCACCTCCATCAAACAAACACACACACTAATGCGCGCGCTCCCGCGCACATGCACAACTGGATCGGCTTAATCCTATCGTACACGCGCTGTGATAACAACACACAGAGCCAGGGATAACCTACGGTGTCTGAATGGGGTAGCGGTAGGTAAAGACCCATAACCCAGAAACGTATACACATGCGCGCGCTCACCCACACATACAAAACTGGATCGGCTTATTCCTATGGTACACGTGCTGTGCTAACAACGCATACAGCCCGAAGCAACAAACGGTGTCTGAATGAGTGGGGGAGCAGTACGTAAAGGGCCAGAACCCAGAAACATATCCCTTGGTGTTCCTTATATCCCTTGGTGTTCCTTGACTTGTGAGATATTTGGGCGTTGACTTCAGATATGTGGACTTACTGTACACAGCCACTGAAACTCCTGCACCTCCCTCCCTCCTCCGCCCGAACAGAGGATGCACAGATGATTAGCTGCATACAGATTTTACACCCAACATACCCACCCATCAATGATAAGGCAGTTGAGGATAATGGTACAAATAGAGAGAGAGAAGAGTGTGTGTGTGTGTGTGTGTGTGTGTGTGTGTGTGTGTGTGTGTGTGTGGGAAGCAGGGGATGTAAAGGGAACCTATATAACACTACAGACATCATCAGAGCAATAACCACCACGTTAATTTATATGAGCTCGTAAATGCCAGTTTTTATGTTGGGCACCAGCAGCAGGATTTGAACTCGCAACGTCAGACCACCAACATGGTGCATTAACACTGGGCAAAGCAAGCGATAAACAATAAGACTCATCAACAGTTGGCGATGAGTAGTGGCAGACAGATCTACACACACACATCCAAACCGACGCACATTCACGTTGACTCCCAGATACAGACAAACCCATTCGATGACATTACTACATGCACGAATATCCACTAACTGCGGACGACGACTTGGCTGGACTCATCTGGGAGATGACGAGATACGAGAGAAAAAGAGTGGTGGGCAATTACGGGACGGGGGTGGGTAAGGTAGGGAGGGTGTGGAGGTGGGAGGGAAAGTGTAAGCCTGCAAGCGAAGACAGATTCATCACCTAGCAGGCGCCGGCGAGATGGAACGGGGCTGACCCTTCCTGAGGCCTTTGACCCCATCATTCTGCTGGGCACCACGAGGAGGGGGTCCAGTTCGCGAGTCATCGAGATCCCTTGCCCAGCCCACTGTTAACATGGGGTTATCAGCACTCTTCATGTCTGTTAACATGGGGATATCAGCACTCTTCATGTCTGTTAACATGGGGATATCAGCACTCTTCATGTCTGTTAACATGGGGATATCAGCACTCTTCATGTCTGTTAACATGGGGATATCAGCACTCTTCATGTCTTCCCGGCCCAATAGAACAGGAGGGGAGAGAGGAAGGATGAAAGGGGAGGTGGGCAGTGAGAAAAACTAGTAAGATTGCGGGGGGGGGGGGGGGGGTGCCTGCAGGTTACAAAGCATGAATTAATATGCCAATGCCGTGAATCATGTTTAGTGTATCGTTATATGTCGGGAAAAATCGTTTTGTCCAAACCTTTTATTGTGTCTGAAAGATGATTCGCTTTCCTCCTGCACGATCACTTCATGATGCATGTGCGTGGCTCTAAGCACACATGCTGAATCTCATGGAATGGGGTTATGTGGGGAAGCCTCTCCAAATCGTTACAGGGATTACAGTGTGCTTTAGCGCTGTGACCTCCATGACTCATGTTCCGGTCGTTTTCGGAAACGGTGGTAATTCAAGAACCGATCAGCCATTTTGGTCACTTCAGCTTCCTGTTCGGACTGGCACGTTCACAGCGTTCCACGTTCAGCTCATGGAGGATGGGGAGGAACAGCAGGGTGTGAAGGAGCCTGTGACAAATACTGAGCGTTTTCGCTACTCTTGTGTTGATGTTGTCAGCATCATAAACAGCCCCATTTTCCTCTTATGTAGGATGGTCATCCTTATCCTCTGTATCTCCTGAGGAGGACACACGGCCTTAAACGCCAATGTAACGTACAAGACAATATCATGAAGTACAAGGACGCTACACGCTCTTCTGGCAGGATTATCCAGCGTCCATCAACTTAGGACGACCCTAGTCATGCCCATTGCCTTTTAAACATACAGCAATTCTCAGCTTGTTCATCGTTCTATGCACTGTCTCGTTCGCTAAGGAATCCTGAGATATATCGACAGGCTGCGTACCATCAAATCCCCCCCCCCCCCCCCCCCTCTTTTTTCATCCCAGCCGGTCTGCTGTATTCATTCAGTAAGCACTGGGCTGGGATCTGATCTCATAACGAGGTGTTTTCCGTCTGGTCCTTACCATGCGTTGATATCCAACCCTAAACTTCAAGCTGCAGTACTACTGTCCTCAACCCATTGCATTAACCAGAACAGATGGTGTCAGCTAACAAGAATTCTCCAGAGAAAAGATCCATCCACTTACTGACCTTAAGAGGAAGGGAAAAGGGGGGAGGGGGAGGAGGGGAAGACAGTGGGCGATAAGCGGAGGGAGAGGAGTTAGGAAAGGGAAGGGGACTGGGGGGGGGGGGGAGAGGACCATGCTGACTAAACTGTCATTACACCGAGATCAATGTTATTGATTTGACCAACATCAGATGCCCCTCCTCCCACCTCTCTCTCTCTCTCTTTCGCCCTGTCTCAAATCAAGGCATTCTTTACAGCCCAGCTGATCAGGGAGGTCACACCAGGGCTTCACCAATCCCTAATCAAACGTTGGATAACCACCATCATCACCACCACCACCAGACAACATCGAACACACACTCCCTGAGAGACACACACAAGCTCCTCCACAAGCGAACACAAAGAGGCAACGCACAGCCTGCTACGATGGAACTGATGTCTGCTGTCTGTTGGTGGTCCTCCTCCGCTCTTCTCGGGCTCAGGTCTGAGAAGCTAGCCAGGGAGAAGGAACAGGTCTGAGAGACAAATGCGGAGCCAAAGTAGCTCTGTTGGGCAGCTCTCTAGGACCTCACCGGGGGACCGCAGTATATCTTCCACATGTAATTCGTTGCGCGTGCCAAGAGGACATGAAGAGGGGCACTCACTTCTCCACTTCCCCCTCTATTTGATTAACATCCTGATGCTGTGTCTGTGGTCAAGGATTATGTACACTTCATTAAAAAAAAAACACCTGTTCTCCCCTCCCCTACAGACACCCGTACACCACACCACACACTCTACCTCCCACCTACCCTACCACACACACACACATACACAATCGTGCACACGCGAGCGCTCTCCACACACACACCACACACACACACACACACACACACACACACACACACTCACGCACACACACACGCGCGCGCGCGTGTGTGTGCGTACGCCGAAGCAAACAGGACCAGAGTTCATGGCATTTACTGGTATTTTGAAAGAACTGAACTCGGAAATTCCATTACCCGTTAACCTCGCCACTGAAAAAGGTATCCCACAGCTTCTAACGATCTCTTCAATCAATCATCACCACAGATTTTTTGGGGCTTACTAAAGTCGAACCTAAACAATGAAGAGAGAGAGAGAGAGAGAGAGAGAGAGAGAGAGAGGAGAGAGAGGAGAGAGAGTTACTCGGAGCTGTTTTATCAACGTCATTCGGTTTTGATATTCGACCGTTAATGACCTTCTGTTGGCTCTACGTCTAAGTGCACCTCCTTCTGATACCTTCCCGCCTATTTTCAATTCAAATTTGAACTTCATCTCTCCTCAGCATGAGAACATATACATAATTAGTATGTTCTTCTCTCTCTCTCTCTCTCTCTCTCTCTCTCTCTCTCTCTCTCGCACACACGCACGCACACACACACACACACACACACACACACACAATCAAACAAAAAATTAAACCAGTTCATGGAGGAATTAATCTAGGTTGTACTAATATTTAACAGAATTTAGATTCTTTTCTTCCTTTCTTCGTTCCTCAGTTAGAAATTTGAGTTCCACTATTGCTGAAATGTTGGCCTACATGCACCTGTTACTAATTCCACCACTTAGGGCAGCCACATCCCCAAGCTTCAGGGATGAGGTCTGCACAGGACACCAGTGCGCATCTGTCGTCTTTTCTTGCCATCCATCCCACTGGCGCACGACGACCTTCTCTTCGCCGAAAGACAGAATGGGATTTCACGTGCTGGAAAGATTTGTTCATGACCTCTGTCAAACACAGGACCTCGGTTTTATAAACCCCTGGTCGAAGAATTTAAGAGCGGATTGGAGTCTGCACAGGTCAACTCTGGAGAGAAATTGTCTCGCAGCCTGGCTGTCCGGAGTGGGGAACTTATCCCCGGGTCTCCGTCCACGAATCTGACGCCTTATCCACCGGGCCAACCAGGGCCCTACAGGATGAAGAGAAACAAAAAACTTTAAAACCCTTTAGTGAAAGACACTGAACTTGTCAAAAAGTCAACCAGCAAAGAAAAAAAAAAAAAAAGGGGGGGGGGGGGGGCGCGAGGGGAATACGTTGAACAAAAAGGTCTTTGTAACAAAATTATCATTGTTAACTACAGACACGGACAATCATACGTCAAAGTGTTTGTAACAAATGATCATTGTTAATTACGGACAAGGACAATCATACGTCAAAGTCATAGTAACAAAATGATCATTGTTAATTACAGACAGGAACAAGCATACGTCAAAGTCTTTGTAACAAAATGATCGTTGTTAATTACAGACACGGACAATCATACGTCAAAGTCATTGTCAATTTCAGACATGGACAATCATACGTCAAAGTCATTGCAACAAAATGATCATTGTTAATTACAGGCACGGACAATCATACGTCAAAGTCAGACACCACCACAGTGGACTTCTGGTGCTGATGCCCGGACACGATGACCTGGTGTAGCTATGTATGGGGACACGATGACCCTGGTGTGGCTATGTATGGGGAACACGATGGCCCTGTTGTAGCTATGTATGGGAACACGATGGCCCTGCTGTAGCTATGTATGGGGGACACGATGACCCTGGTGTAGCTATGTATGGGAACACGATGGCCCTGGTGTAGCTATGTATGGGGAACAAGATGGCCCTGGTGTAGCTATGTATGGGGACACGATGACCCTGGTGTAGCTATGTATGGGGAACACGATGGCCCTGGTGTAGCTATGTATGGGGAACACGATGGCCCTGGTGTAGCTATGTATGGGGGACACGATGACCCTGGTGTGGCTATGTATGGGGGACACGATGACCCTGGTGTGGCTATGTATGGGGGACACGATGACCCTGGTGTGGCTATGTATGGGGCACACGATGACTCTGGTGTAGCTATGTATGGGGAACACGATGACCCTGGTGTGGCTATGTATGGGGGACACGATGACCCTGGTGTAGCTATGTATGGGGAACACGATGACCCTGGTGTGGCTATGTATGGGGGACACGATGACCCTGGTGTAGCTATGTATGGGGACACGATGACCCTGGTGTGGCTATGTATGGGGAACACGATGACCCTGGTGTGGCTATGTATGGGGGACACGATGACCCTGGTGTAGCTATGTATGGGGGACACGATGACCCTGGTGTGGCTATGTATGGGAACACGATGACCCTGGTGTGGCTATGTATGGGGGACACGATGACCCTGGTGTGGCTATGTATGGGGAACACGATG
This sequence comes from Conus canariensis, assembly GCA_033310375.1. Classification (NCBI taxonomy): domain Eukaryota; kingdom Metazoa; phylum Mollusca; class Gastropoda; order Neogastropoda; family Conidae; genus Conus; species Conus canariensis. Next base: position 39,830,898 of record CM065723.1, on the reverse strand, counting down.
ACCCTGGTGTGGCTATGTATGGGGGACACGATGGCCCTGGTGTAGCTATGTATGGGGGACACGATGACCCTGGTGTGGCTATGTATGGGGGACACGATGGCCCTGGTGTGGCTATGTATGGGGGACACGATGACCCTGGTGTCGCTATGTATGGGGAACACGATGACCCTGGTGTGGCTATGTATGGGGGACACGATGACCCTGGTGTAGCTATGTATGGGGGACACGATGATCCTGGTGTAGCTATGTATGGGGAACACGATGACCCTGGTGTGGCTATGTATGGGGGACACGATGACCCTGGTGTAGCTATGTATGGGGGACACGATGACCCTGTGTGGCTATGTATGGGGGACACGATGACCTGGTGTGGCTATGTATGGGGGACACGATGACCCTGGTGTGGCTATGTATGGGGACACGATGACCCTGGTGTAGCTATGTATGGGGGACACGATGACCCTAGTGTAGCTATGTATGGGGAACACGATGACCCTGGTGTAGCTATGTATGGGGACACGATGACCCTGGTGTAGCTATGTATGGGGACACGATGACCCTGGTGTAGCTATGTATGGGGACACGATGACCCTGGTGTAGCTATGTATGGGGGAAACGATGACCCTGGTGTAGCTATGTATGGGGGACACGATGACCCTGGTGTGGCTATGTATGGGGGACACGATGACCCTGGTGTGGCTATGTATGGGGGACACGATGACCCTGGTGTAGCTATGTATGGGGAACACGATGACCCTGGTGTAGCTATGTATGGGGAACACGATGACCCTGGTGTGGCTATGTATGGGAGACACGATGACCCTGGTGTGGCTATGTATGGGGAACACGATGGCCCTGGTGTAGCTATGTATGGGGAACACGATGGCCTGGTGTAGCTATGTATGGGGAACACGATGGCCCTGGTGTAGCTATGTATGGGGAACACGATGGCCCTGGTGTAGCTATGTATGGGGAACACGATGGCCCTGGTGTAGCTATGTATGGGGAACACGATGACCCTGGTGTAGCTATGTATGGGGGACACGATGACCCTGGTGTAGCTATG
>CM065723.1:39814832-39824832 GCA_033310375.1 Conus canariensis | reverse complement strand
TATTGGCTGACTATACACGCTTCCAATTAAAGCTGACCAACGCTTTCCGTCAGCATGTTATATAGAGTTTATACAGGACAGAAAAAAAAAAAAAAAAGAAAATCAGTATTGAAACACCCTTATAAGGCTCTTGCTGGTTTTCTTTTTCTTTTTAATTTTTTTTAAAATATTAATTCATTACGTAATGTTCATTCGTTTATTCATTCCTTTATTCGCGCTGCTTTTTTTCCCCCACAACTTTCCTAGATTTTAATGCGTTCTGGATCATCGTATAATTTTGCGTATCAATGGACGGCCTGCGAAAGATGGATGAGGAACAAAAATGAAGAAGTGGAAGCAATTAGCTCCGAGCCTATGCAAGCACCCACATTAATTTGGCAGACGACAGAAAACACTATTGCAGAATCTAAAGACTAAAGAAACATGACTGATTAAATCTATAGAATAAACATTTTCCACAAAAAAAAAAAAAAAAAAAAAAAACGTAGCGTCAGCATTCGATCGCTTCTGCTATTGCCACGAGTTCTCCACGGAAGCGCTTTTCAAGAAAACGGAGGCAACGCAATCGGTCAATGTGAATGACTGCCTTAGCTGGCAATTGAGGAAATCTGTAACGGCACAAAGGCACGCTGAAGCGAAAATCCCATTTGCTTGTCTATTGAACTTCCGACATTGTGTCGGTTCCAGAGCGAACATTTATTTGTTGTTGTTTTGTAATCGTTAGATCTTAGCGACGAAAGAAAAAAACCTACATTCTTCCTCAAATGGTTTTACTCGAACAAAAATGATTTCCTCCAAAAGAAACAGACAGAAAAAGCGGTGTGGCAATTTTCTGTGCTCACCACTCAGGAATTAGTCCCAGGCGGGGAAAAAACCGTGAAGCGGACTCGATGGTAAGACACTAAAAATCGCTTCACTGGTTATCGCTGATAACACTAACTTATCTCTATAATTTATGTATTGATAAAAGCCATGCTCCCTTAAAATTTAAACAAGCTGAAGTTATACCTTTATATAAAACAGACGATCCCACCAATCCCTCTAACTGTAAACCTATCTCAATGTTATCCCTTTTGTCGAAACCACTCGAAAAACATGTATTCTCATATAAGATAGTTTGAGCTCCTCCCTGAAAATCAATCAGATTGTCACACCTCTCTTATACAACTCATCGATAGATGTCTCACAAACTCTAACAATAACAACCTTACTGGAATTTTTTGTGTGTAGATTTTGCAAAAGCATTTGACGTTATCAACCACTCCCTTCTGATAAAACAGCTTATGTCTTACAAAGTATCGAATCAAACCTTAAGATTTATTACTTCTTTTCTCACTGATCGTCAAAAGCTCGTTGAAATTAATTCAAAAAGATCAAAGTTACTCTCCTTAAAATTTGGTGTCCTACAAGTGTCAGTATTAGGGCCTCTGCTCTTTTCTATCTATATAAATGACTTGTCATTGTATATGTAGTGTTGTTGTGTAATGTTTGCTGATGATACCTCATTACAATCACATTGTAGTAATCCAACTGAACTGATAAATAATCTGCAGACAAACATCAATAAGTTGATTACATGGACAGAAATGAATCATAATGTCCCTCAACGCTAATAGAACAAAATTCATGTATATCACAACACGACAAAAGCGGCAGAAATTGAGTTCCACACTCGCACCGTTATATGCCCAAGGACAAAAGATTGAAGATATTACATCTTATAAAGTCTTAGGAGTTATCACTGACAACGACTTATCTTGGTCTTACCACATTGCTGATCTTGAAAAACGTATTTCCAAAGGAATATAAATTATCAGCTTGCAAAAATTTAAAAAAAAATTGAATCTTCATACCAGGAAGATATTTTTTCATGCGCATGTCCTTTCTCTTATTAATTATGCATCCACTTTATGGATAATGCCAGTGAAACTAATCTGAAACATTTAAGTCGTTTACATAAAAGGGCCATTAAATTAATTCATTTAAAATCTTGTTCCTTGACACTGATTGATTAAAAAAACTTTAAACATTCTTCCTTTTAAAGATGGACTCCAATTCAACAAATACGTATGCATGTACAATGTAATGAATGGATCAGCTCCGAAGAAAATCACAGAAAGCTTTGTCACCAATAAAAATAGACATGCACATAAACCGTCTTTTCCCAGACCCCGAAAGAATCTTTACAAATCAAGTTTTGCATACTCTGGAGGGATCGCATGGAATAATTTGTCTTCCTCTTTAAAATCATGTCCCTCGAAACAGGCATTCAAAAAAGCACTAAAAAGGAACCCGATGGAAACTCTATGCAACAATTAAAGGTCATGCGCCCCGTCGTCGCCCCGCCCCCTCCCTCCCTCTCTCTCTCTCTCTCTCACTACATTTGAAATTATATTCCAAGAATTGTTTCTTATTATTTCATATGTTGTAATATGAGTAATGTACACACATATGTGTATGGCTGAAGGTATGTACTTTTCAAATGTTATTTGAAATTTTCCCCGTTGCATGACTTGACTTAACACCGCAAATGTCACAGGCAGGGATCCCAATCAAGCACCTTGTTCCACAACAACTTAGCAATAAGGGAAAAGAATAGGGACTGATTCCCAAACAGAATCATCTACATCTCTCTACTCGACAGATCAGGAAAAAAAAGTAGGCAGCAGTCTGCATAGCAACATTTAAAAATATCAGACGACTACAGTATTTGCTATGGAAAAAAAAAACTACGAAAAGGCAAAATGGTTGGCTAACAATATAAAAAAGGAGAGAAAGTCCGTATGATCACAGACAGAAGGCGGCATGGGGGAAGGGGAGAGGATGGGGGGTTGCGCACAGGGAGGAGTGGATGGGTGAGGGAGTGGGGGTGGAAAGTAAGAGAAGAGACAGGAGCAGGAATGAATTAATGCAGGCCTGGCAGCTTCCTTCTTGTGGCGGTCATTGGCGCCTTTTCTCATCAGATAATGATTCAGATGTTCATGTTTCGGTGTTCGTGGTGGGAATTCCAATCGTTCATCCTCATTCTGCCTCCATCCCACGACTCCGTTACCTCCACAGCCTCTCACAGCCTTCACTCCGTTTGCATATCATTAGCATTCCTATCGGATCTACGGGATCAAGAATCAAGAAAATTAGTGTGGGCTGTGTCGGGCTCGCGCGCACGCACGCACACTCACACACACACACGCGCACACACACACATACACGCGCGCGCGCGCACACACACTAACATACACACGCAGAGACAGACACGGGGGGGGGGGGGGGGGGGGGAGGGAGGGGGGAGACAGACAGACAGACAGCATGACAGAGAGAGATAGACAGACAGACGGAGACAGACAGACGGGGGACCTGACCGGATCTCCATAACCCGTACAATCGACCTAAAAGTGGATGAGCATAATTATGTAAGTAGGCGAAAGAGGACATCAGTATCGCCACACCGTCAACTTCGAACTAGTTGGTAAAGGGAGAAAGGCATACAAGTATTGATCCGTCTAAAAAAAAATCAACAATAAGCCTACTCGTCCAGTCACACAGTCTCTCTCTCTCTCTCTCTCTCTCTCTTTCTTCCCCTCTCTCTCTTCCTCCCTTACCCCTGTATACGAACTCGACGTACATTCAACCCAGAAAGAACAAACGAATTTTAATGACCCGACCACTCTGTGCCTCAAGTTGTGATATAACAGGTGGATTAGCATACAAAACAATACAATAATGATGCAGGCTTACGACAGGTGGGTTAGCATTGAAAGCAATACAATAATGATGCAGGCTTATGACAGTGTTCACAAGACATCCAAAACATTCTGGCACAAATGTCCAATTAAGTTTGACACATCGACTGGCCTTTATACAGCAAAGACTTTATTTTCTGACCGAAAGCAAATCGAGGCTTACACGTACTTTTATCAGAGAACAAGAAAGTTAATACAGTGGACGAGCGTGAAAAAAACAAAAAAAATAGCTTAATTAATGATCCCAGTTTGTGATTAGTCTTCTTTCTGGTTATAATCCGCTTGATCTTTGACCCAAACAAAAGCGCTTAAAGCACAAGCGATTATAAAGAACATCTGTTCCAATTATGCGGTTTTTGCTGCACACCCTAAATCACCTTGCGACCAACTTCTTCAGTTGAAGCAAAAGAAACAGCAGCCACCGGAACCTGTTTTCTAAGACTCCCACGCGTCACGCATGCTGCATGCACATACATTCAGAGGTGTTCTCTCTCTCTCTCTCTCTCTCTCTCTCTCTCTCTCTCTCTCTCTCTCTCTTGTTCACTTGCACGGCTGCATTTAAAGCCCTAGGAATGATTCTCTTCCAGCCACAATCGGTTCCTGCCAGTGTGCTCTTTTAAAAGCCGACAGTGCAGGCAGCGACATCAGGAACACAAAGAAGACAAGTGCCGACAGTGTAGGCAACGGCATCAGGAACACAAAGAAGGCAAGTGCCGACAGTGCAGGCAGCGACATCAGCAACACAAAAAAGGCAAGTGCCGACAGTGCAGGCAGCGACATCAGGAACACAAAGAAGGCAAGTGCCGACAGTGCAGGCGGCAGCATCAGGAACACAAAGGCAAGTGCCGACAGTGCAGGCAGCAGCATCAGGAACACAAAGAAGGCAAGTGCCGACAGTGCAGGCAGCGACATCAGGAACACAAAGAAGGCAAGTGCCGACAGTGCAGGCAGCGACATCAGGAACACAAAGAAGGCAAGTGCCGACAGTGCAGGCGGCAGCATCAGGAACACAAAGAAGGCAAGCGCCGACAGTGCAGGCAGCGACATCAGGAACACAAAGAAGGCAAGTGCCGACAGTGCAGGCAGCGACATCAGGAACACAAAGAAGGCAAGTGCCGACAGTGCAGGCGGCAGCATCAGGAACACAAAGAAGGCAAGTGCCGACAGTGCAGGCAGCGACATCAGGAACACAAAGAAGGCAAGTGCCGACAGTGCAGGCGGCAGCATCAGGAACACAAAGAAGGCAAGTGCCGACAGTGCAGGCAGCAGCATCAGGAACACAAAGAAGGCAAGCGCCGACAGTGCAGGCAGCGACATCAGGAACACAAAGAAGGCAAGTGCCGACAGTGCAGGCGGCAGCATCAGGAACACAAAGAAGGCAAGTGCCGACAGTGCAGGCGGCAGCATCAGGAACACAAAGAAGGCAAGTGCCGACAGTGCAGGCGGCAGCATCAGGAACACAAAGAAGGCAAGTGCCGACAGTGCAGGCAGCAGCATCAGGAACACAAAGAAGGCAAGTGCCGACAGTGCAGGCAGCAGCATCAGGAACACAAAGAAGGCAAGTGCCGACAGTGCAGGCGGCAGCATCAGGAACACAAAGAAGGCAAGCGCCGAGTGCCGACAGTGGCAGTTTTCAGGCTTCACCGCTTCTCTTCTGCAAGGGACGGTGTTGTGCAAGGGACGGCAGACTGAGGGGTGGTGTGCAAGGGACGGCAGACTGAGGGGTGGTGTGCAAGGGACGGCAGACTGAGGGGTGTTGTGCAAGGGACGGCAGACTGAGGGGTGGTGTGCAAGGGACGGCAGACTGAGGGGTGGTGTGCAAGGGACGGCAGACTGAGGGGTGGTGTGCAAGGGACGGCAGACTGAGGGGTGTTGTGCAAGGGACGGCAGACTGAGGGGTGGTGTGCAAGGGACGGCAGACTGAGGGGTGGTGTGCAAGGGACGGCAGACTGAGGGGTGGTGTGCAAGGGACGGCAGACTGAGGGGTGGTGTGCAAGGGACGGCAGACTGAGGGGTGTTGTGCAAGGGACGGCAGACTGAGGGGTGTTGTGCAAGGGACGGCAGACTGAGGGGTGTTGTGCAAGGGACGGCAGACTGAGGGGTGTTGTGCAAGGGGCGGCAGACTGAGGGGGTGTTGTGCAAGGGGCGGCAGACTGAGGGGTGTTGTGCAAGGGACGGCAGACTGAGGGGTGTTGTGCAAGGGACGGCAGACTGAGGGGTGTTGTGCAAGGGACGGCAGACTGAGGGGTGTTGTGCAAGGGGCGGCAGACTGAGGGGTGTTGTGCAAGGGGCGGCAGACTGAGGGGTGTTGTGCAAGGGACGGCAGACTGAGGGGTGTTGTGCAAGGGACGGCAGACTGGATGGGTGCTGAGCCGCACAGTACAGAGTGAGTGAACCAAACCCTTTGCTAAAACCACCGCACCAGAGTGGCTGATGCAGCCAGACAAAAACTGTCCTGCAATAATGAACGATGCCATCACTTCCCTCTAACCGACAGAGAAAAGGCAAGTGTAGGAATAAGGAAGAGAGAGAGAGAGAGAGAGAGAGAGAGAGAGAGAGAGAGAGAGAGAGAGAGAACGTGTGTAGGGGATGGGTGAAAGCAGGGGGGGGGGGGGGTAGGGGTGCGAAGGGACTAAAAGGATAGAACCTCCACTACCACCATGATCATTATTGTGCATCTGAACAAGAACATCCCCCACCCCCCATCTTTTTTACTCAATTCACCGTGACCGAGCCAACAATGGAGGCAGCATCAGAGAGAGCTTCATCCACCCTCAATCGCTAACAGGTGGGTCACTCAAGAATTCGAGAGACCAGATATGTTGGGTGGAACTGCTACCGTGCACGCCCACCACCTGATAACCCCACCACCACCACCACCGACCCCCCACCCCCACCCCACCGCACTATCAGACAAATTCACAGACACGCTGTCTCCACCACAGACAGACAGACAGACAGGCAGGCAGACAGGCAGGCAGGCACGCGCGTACGCCACAGAAGAGAACAGGGAGATAAGATTCAGCCCGATAAAGAAGAATGGGCTCTGCTGTCCTCTCAGGTCTTCTCCAGTCATTGTCAGTGGGTATTGCAATGGGCTGTGCAATTTCCCCAATACTGTTCGTGCTGGCAATGGAACTCATCTTGAAAGCAGCAACAAACAACGCGAGACAAACAGACCTTGGCGATGGATACAAGATGCCTCCTCTCAAGGCCTTCATGGATGACACTACAGTGATTTCATCCAGAGAAGACAAGACACGTCATGTGCTGGAGAGGCTGGACAACATAGTTGCCTCATCCAGAATGAAGTTCAAGCCAAAGAAATCACGGAGTCTCTCACTGAGGAAAGGAAAAGTGGCCGGATCTGTGGTCTTCAGTGTTGCCAACCAGGCCATTCCAACAGTCACAGAAGAACCAGTCAAGAGCCTTGGAAGATGGTATTATGATACGCTGAAAGACACACAAAGAGCAAAAGAAACCAAGCAGATGGCGGAGGAAGGCTTGGAGACCATTGACCAGTGTGGGCTCCCTGGCAAATACAAGGTCTGGTGTCTGCAGTTCATGCTGATACCAAAGCTGCTATGGCCTCTGATGATATACGACATCTGCACCAGCATAGTGGAGGCAATGGAAGCCAAAATCAACAAGTTCACAAGGAAATGGCTTGGTGTCCCACCCTGTCTGACTGACATAGCGCTGTACTGTCGCCAAGCAAAGCTGAAACTACCCCTGAAATCCATCCTGGAGGAATACAAAGCAGGGAAGATCAGACTTCAAAGCATGCTGGAGGACTCAGGAGACAAGGTGGTAGAAGCAATTAAGCCCCAGCTGAAGACAGGCAGAAAATGGAAAGTTCAAGAGGCGATGGATTCTGCAAAAGAAAGTCTCAAGATCAGAGAAATAACAGGACACACACAGACCAACAGACAGGGACTGGGGGTGACCAAAACTGAATGGTGGTCAAAGGCCAAAGGAAAAGCCAAAAGAGACATGATGATTCAGGAGATGAGAAAAGAAGAAGACCAAAAAAGACTCCAAAAAGCAGTCCAGCAGAGCCAGCAAGGGCAATGGACAACGTGGGAGAATGCACTCCAAAGAAGTCTCACTTGGAATGACATTTGGCACATGGCCCCTCTCAGGATCAGCTTCATTCTCAGATCTGCATATGACCTTCTGCCCTCAAATGCAAACCTGGTGAAGTGGGGGAAAACAGACGATCCTGCATGCCCCCTCTGCCATGAAAAACAAACAGTGGAGCATGTCCTAAGCTCATGTAAAGTAGCCCTGGCTCAAGGAAGGTACACATGGAGGCACAACCAAGTGCTCAAAGAAATTGTACAAGTAGTCTGGGCTAGTACCAACACCACAAAAGGGAAAATCAGGACTCCAAAAGCACCCGCAACATTCTTCACGGCAGGAGGCAGCAAATCATGGCCAAGAACAACAGTGCCACTCGAAACATGCAGGCAGAGTCTGCTGGACGGGGCAGATGACTGGGAGTGCACTGCAGACCTCCCAGAATGGAAGAGTCACCCAGAGATCATCAGCAAGAGTGGCATGAGACCAGACATAGTAGTCCACTCTAAGTCAACCAAGCAGCTGATCATGATCGAGCTCACGGTGCCATATGAGAACAGAATGGAGGCAGCTCAAATCTACAAGACTGAAAAGTATGCTGATCTGGCAAACAGCCTGAGGAGAGAAGGCTATCAGGTCCAAGTCCTCACTGCAGAAATTGGAGCTAGGGGGTTTGTAGGAACGTCTGCATACAGCCTCATGAAACAGCTCTCAGTTGTAGGGAAGGAAAAAACCAGAGCCCTGAAAGCAATGGCAGAAGCGGCAGAGAGGTGTTCAAGCTGGATCTGGTCAAGGAGGAACAAAAGTGAACTTCATAAGGCTTAATTTCCCTACAAATATCAGGTGTCCCTGTGGCTCAGTGGTTAAAGCGCGAGTCATTAAGTGGAAAATGAGCATGTCCAGAGGGTCATGGGTTCGAATCCCAGCCATGGCTCGTCCCAAGATGGGAAAAAAAAGGGGCAGCAGAGGGACATCCGGAGTCATGAACCGGGTGTGGCCCAACCCCCCTAGAGTGTCAGGAGATAAGGGCCGAAACACTTGCTTGAAGGGGCTTCTCTTCTGAGGACTCTCTGCTGCCACGCTCTCCACGAGTTTCTTTCTACTACAGCCCGATAAAGAAGAATGGGCTCTGCTGTCCTCTCAGGTCTTCTCCAGTCATTGTCAGGCTGTGGCCTGGCGAGGGGTGACGACAAGCCCGCCACAGGGAAGAAGCAGATCTGAAGGACTTCTTCTTCTTCTTCTTCTTCTTCTTCTTCTTCTTCTGCGTACGCAGGCTGATACTCCTGCAGACACTCCCTATATGGCCAGGCAAGTATTAATCCCATCTACCCTATAGAGGAAGTGAAGTTTTGTGTGTATGACCGTTTTTTCTAAATCCCGCCATTAAGGCAGCCATACTACATCTTCGGGCAAGGTGCATGCTATGTGTAACGTGTCATCCACACCAACGGCCAAACTGGCCTTCTCTTCCGAAAGTTGGTGATGGGATTTTACGTGTGTGCAAGATGTTATGCGTGCGTTCACACACGGAACCTCGGTTTATAGTCTCATTCGAAGGACTGTATGGGAAATGGAGTCAGAACTAATGTTTAACTCCGAGGGAACCCCCCCCCCCCCCCCTGTACCGAAACGGCCCGGCGGAGATTCGAACCCGCAACCCTTGGATTACGAGTCCGGCGCTCTACCAACTGAGCTATTCCGGCCCCTTGGTCTGAAGGACGAATGTGGACCCCAGAGCAGTTCTGGCGGCGGCTCTCTAGGACCAAACCGAGCGACACAGTTTCACCTGCAAGTGATTACCTGTGAGTACGATGAGGCAGTGATGAGGGGTATTTACGCATCCCCCCCCCCCCCCCCCCAACTTCTCCATTTCATGCATTAGCATCTCAGTGCTGTTGCTGGTATCAGAGGACCGCCTGAAGTTAAAAAGAAATGATCGCAGTTCTCATCTCTACCATAAACACCCGCACACCACACAGTGCCTCCCAACCACACGCACACACACACACCACGCACGCACGCACGCACACATACACACACACACACGCACGCACGCGCACACACACACACACACACCGCGCGCGCGCACACACACACACACACACAACCACTTGCACGCGCGCACATACACACACACGCGCGCGCGCGCTCGCGCACACATACATGCACGAGCACGCACG
>CM065723.1:39804832-39809832 GCA_033310375.1 Conus canariensis | reverse complement strand
GTGAATAGACGTTAAACTAAAGAACTAACACACACGCACTCACTCACATCATTCACCCCCCACTCTCTCTCTCTCTCTCTCTCTGAATGGAACCAGTCTGCTGTCGCTTAACCTTAGCTATACTGACATTTTACAGAACTGACAAGACCCGAGACTTAAACTCTTCAAATTTAAAGAAACTGTATTCGTTGAAAAGAAGACCTCAGACAATTTTCAACACAGAAGGATCTCGGTAACAACATTTATCATGGAGATTTAGGACATGCACTATCAACACGTGTCTAAGTCACACATCACGGTGGACTGCCTGTGGCGAGGACGAAGACCAGACGGGCCTGTGTGTGGCTGTGCAGAGGACAGCCACACTGCACGGCGTGTGAATGATGCCATCATCGTGAAAGGGGGCAAGGAAGATGAATAATTATTGTCCGTTATGTCAATCAACTCTTCCTGCAATCTGAGGCCAGAAAAGTCATTTCCACACACACACACACACATTCTGTGGTGTGTTGTGTTGTGTGTGTGTGTGGTGTGTTGTGGCGCGCGCGCGCGCGTGCGTGTGTGCGCGCGTGTGCATGCGTGCATGTGTGTGTGTACAGGCGGATAACAGCAAAACAGTCCGCAGTTGTATGTATGTATGTATGCATGATGCATGTATCTAGGTAATGTTTGCATATAATGTATTTAATCTATGTGTGTACGTAACGTTTGCATAATTATAATGTATATAATTTATGTATGTATGCAGGCAGGCAGGCGTATGCATGTAAATCCCAGACCCAAATGATCATGAAGGTACCCCTGATTTGCATCCACCTCACCTGGTCTCTGTGACCAGAGTCCCTCCCCTCTGGCGCCGCCAGCTTGTTAGCACAACAAGGACGGCCTAACCAGCCAAGCCTAGCCAGCTGGGGGATGACGAATGGAGCAAAACGACTGGCACCACCCCTGACTCTGGCACCACAGGGAGAGTGGGAGACAAGGGCACCTGTGGCAGTCTGTACCATGCCAGCATCATCAGCCTTATCCGCAAATGAGGCGAGAGTAAGGATGATGCAGGAGACAGTTCCAGGTTTTCCAGAACCTTTTTCCTCTCCTCCCATTCATCAATTAAAAGAAGAAGAAAAAAACTGTAAGTGCCTTGACGATGGTACTTCGAGGGGAAAAAAAGAACTGGTAAATTCTTGCCGACAACGTGTAGATTGTGCACTTGCACAAATACCGCCCATCCCTACATGCAACGCTCCAAGTGTAGCCTACATGATTCACCAATCATATTCTGATGCTCAACGCTCTCCCACTTATCATGCAAACGTCGCCCGTGAGCCTCGGGCCTATGTGCACCTCTTAAAACAAGCTCAACCCCCCCCCCCCCCCACCACCACTCCTCACCACCGAACTCCACCCCTCACCATGCACTGATGATGTAATTCGCCCCTGCGGGTTAGAGAGAACGAGAACCCTCTTGGAAGAAAGGAAAAGTGCAGAATCATATCACTTGGCCAACAATTACTGAGAGAACAAGGGAAAGAGAGAAACAAACAAACAAACAGAATATGGGGAAGGAAACAGAATGCTCCATAATGGAAAGCAGTGGAGCTTCAGCAGCAAGCGGCATGAATGAGAAAAAAAAAAAACGCGGCGTGGTAAGTCCAACTCGGAATGCTGAGCGAAGTGGCTGCTCTCTCTCTCTCTCTCCTCTCTCTTCTGCGCGTGCGTGTGTGTGCGCGTGCGTGCGTGTGTGTGTATGTGTGGGGTTTGTGTGTGTGTGTGTGTGTGATGGAGAGAGAGAGAGAGAGAGAGAGAGAGAGAGAGAGAGCGAGCGAGAACGTCCATGTATCATGAACCCGGACCGCGTCAGTCCAGGTAAGACAAGAAACACGAGCAAAAGAAAAAGAAAAAAGGGAGGGAGGGAGGGAGGGTGCGTGAAGGGCTGGTGGCGAGTGTTGAGAAGGGAGAGGTCAAGGTTCGAGGGGGGTGAGTGGGGTGAGGCAGTGCGGTCAAGAACTGGGTGTGCAAGCATTCAGCAGCGAAGATGCATTCCTCTGCTTGCAGACGCTGGCAGGACGGAAAGGAGACGACCCTTCCTGACCCCTTCCAGCCCATCACTCTGTCTGGCACCATCAGCAGTAGGTCCAGGCAGAGGGCCTCAAGATTCCCTGTCCACCTGCCTGTTAACATGGGGCCGTTACCACCCTTCGTCACTCTGGCACCATCAGTAGTAGGTCCAGTCAGAGGGCCATCAGGACTCACTGTCCACCTGCCTGTTAACATAGGGCCGTTACCACCCTTCGTCACTCTGTCTGGCACCATCAGCAGTAGGTCCAGTCAGGGATCAGGACCCTGCCACTGCTGTTACATAGCGTACACTTCGTCACCTGCCCCATGTCTCAACCTGCCTGTCACTCCTGTTAACATGGGCCGTTACCACCCTTCGTCATCGTCGCCATAGTCCAGCAGAGGAGGGAAGACTCGGGTAGGGTGTAGCATGGGTAGAGAGCAGTAGAATGGGGAAGACGGAGGGGGGGGTGGGTATAGGGCGTTAAGAGAAAAGATGTATGTGGGGGAGTGGATGGAGGTGAGGAGGAGGGTGGTTGTGGGTGTGTGTGTGAGTGTGTGTGGGTGGTGTGGTGGATGGAGTGATGAGCAAGGAGTGGTGTGTGTGTGTGTGTGGTGTGTGTGTGTGTGTGTGTGTGTGTGTGTGTGTGTGTGTGTGAGTGACAGAGGTAGTGAGAAGAGAGAGTGTGTGTGTGTTGTGGTGTGTGTGTGTGTGGTGGGCGACGTGCGTGCAGTGCAGGCGTGAGCGTATGAGTGTGTGACTGTCTGTGTGTGAGCGAGTGTGGTGTCTCGTGGTGTATGTGTGTGTGTGGGTTAATGTGTGTTGTGTTGTGTGTGTGTGTGTGTGTGTGTGTGTGTGTGTGTGTGTGTGTGTGTGTGTGTGTTGTGTGCGGCGTCGCGCGCGCGCGCGCGCCGCGCAGACAACACGCCATAAATTGGAATGTCAATGCTGCAAGTTATTCTAAAAAAATATGTTGTGTCTCAAAGATTCCCCTTTCTTTTTTTTCCCAATCAGGATACATGCTGGATGCTTCAAGGCAGACAGATTACAATGAATGGAATGAGAGTAATTAGGTACGCTCAACTAAAGCAAAGATAAGGTCGGAGATGAATCCTCAGAGCTGAAATCTGACGTCAGGTAGAGGCTGGTTCGTGTATTCATCCATTCTGATTCACCTGGTCATAGATGATTCCTCAATCGCCAAAAAAGAAAAAGATAGTTTCGACAAAAAGCAAACAGACACGATGACTGTGCAGAAGGCGCCACGGCGCACACCCTCCACCCGATAACCACCGCCAGCCGGACAAGCCCCGTCAAGAGAGCGAGGCGTCCCGATACATCCCGTGGAAAAAGAATGGGCTTCGCTATCGGCCAGTCCTCCTCCGCTCTTCTCAGACTCCGGCCTGACAGAGCGAGACAGCCAGAGGGAAGAAGCGAGTCTTAAGGTGAGGGGGAGACTGGGACAGAGAGAGAGAGAGAGAGGGGGGGGTGGTGGGGGAAGAGGTAGGTTGTGGTGGAGGGAGAGGTGATGTTGTGGGGATACTATTATTTTCACGTGATAATGATTTTAAAATTATCTCAGTTCTCACTCCTTGTAGTGTGTGTGTGTGTGTGTGTGTGTGTGTGTGTGTGTGTGTGTGTGTGTGTGTGTGTGTGTGTGTGTGTGTGTGTGTGTGTGTGTGTGTGTGTGTGTGTGTGTGTCCCTTTTTTACGGTTTATTTTAGCGTACAGCTGATTTTATTAAACTGACTGGATACAAAATGGAGTGTATGTTGGGTAGAGTTATTGATTTGTTTTATGTGAAAAATCAGCCTTACTTTATTTATATCGTTTTTAAATTTGTGGGCATGTGCAGGTGTGAGTGCATTTGCACATTTTACATTATTCAATGTTGTGTACTCATATGTCATGTGTTTATGTGTTCCCACCACAACACGAAGTTCTTATGAAAGAAAATAAAGTGTCCTGATTGATTGACTGGTTGAAAGATGCATGCAGACTCCCCAGGAAGCTCTGGGGCTTCCCTAAGGCCGATCAGTGCCAGGCAGTTTAGTCCACGGTTAAACGCCGGTGCGATATGAGAGTAGGGAGGGGTGTCTGCCGCACCCTTACTCCCCACTCTTGCATTAACATGTACATACCGTTTCTGTTGCAAGAAGATGACGTGAAAATAATAGTACGGGGAAAAAAATGAACACTCCTTTCTTTAAAACACGTCGATATCAACACACACACACACACACACACACACACACACACACACACACACACACCTGCGCCCACCCTCCCCTCACTCTCATCCACACACACACTCGCCAAAATAACAGTACCAGAGTCTATGTCCCTAACTGGCATTTTACAACACTGGAACTCGGAAACACCGTCGCCCATGAAACACTTCAGTACGAAAATTATCCCGGCACCTGCTCTCGATCTCTTCAATAATTTGTCAAGCAACTGTCTTTCTTGCTCATTAAGGTGGAATCTCAATACTTTTTAAAATGAGAGAGAAGGGAGAGAGAGAGAGAGAGAGAGAGAGAGAGAGAGAGAGAGAGAGAGAGAGAGAACACAGACAGACAGAGACAGAGAGAGACAGAGAGAGAGAGAGAGGGGGAGAGAGAGAGAGCCTATGTGTGTGTTTGTGTGTGGAGGCTTTTTCGGAGCCATTTATCAAGATCACTTGGCTTTGAAATCCGACCACACCTGACCTTCCGTTGGACGGGGGTCAAGTACTTCTTCCTCCACCAGCCTCCCACTACTGCTTTAGTTCTCAGTTGAATTTAAATTCCTCCTCATCATGGGACCACATACACACTGTCGCATACAGCCATATCCCACATTCCCCACATACACGCACACACACACTCTCTCTCTCTCTCTCGTGCGCACACACACACACACACATACGCACGCGCACACACACACACACACCACACACACA
>CM065723.1:39789832-39799832 GCA_033310375.1 Conus canariensis | reverse complement strand
GGGTGGTGGTGGTAGAAGGATCTAAATATGCACGCACTCATATACCTTCAATGACACAAATACTCAAACCAGTATACATACTCCCTCTCTCTCTCTCTCTCTCTCTCTCACACACACACACACACACACACACACACACACACACACTTTATACCCTCCCTATGCCCCTCGATCCCTACCAAACCCGCCCACGCCCAGCATCCCCCTTCTCAGCCCTCCCCCCCCCCCCCCCCTCCATCCTCTCGCCCCGGACTCTCAACGAGAGTCATACTGACTTAGATTTTTACTATGCCCTTTTTCACTCGTCACTCCAAGCTTGCGCCCTCCTTAACTCATTCACGACATATTTGTGTGCCATACGTTACTCCGCAGGCAACGTAGCACACGCATAAAAGCGTCTGAAGCTGTTGTTTTTCCTTCAACACACTGACATTATTATAACCGGTGCAGCCAAGCTATCACTAATGAGCTGACAAAAGAAACTCTCGGTGATGACTTCAAGAACAGCTCGCCTCTCTTCAGGTTTACCTTAATGCGCCAGGGGAGCCAGACGGAATGCTTCCTTGCACACAGCTTCACAGCACCTCGTATCCGGCGAAAAACACACAAAGCACAGGTACGTGGTGAAAGAGTTAATTTGTGTTCACTCTTTCCTTTCTAAATACTACCGTTTTTCCTTTTTCCCTCATCATTGTCAAAAGAGCGAAAGGCTTTAAAAAAAGGTCGGTGTTTTTTTTCCTTTTCGAGGATTGCCGTTTCTTCCTATATTGGTTTCTCTTTACTTTTCATGTTTTTTCTTGTTTTTTTTTTGGTGATCCAGTGATCAACTTTCCTTTTCATGTGCAATTCATTAAGTATACAGCTAGGTCCTCGAATCGGCGACAAAGTGACAGCCATCCAGCGTGGGTAACTTAGCAGTACATTGTAACCCGGGCCACCATGGGATCTGCCTGTGATAAAATCCTTTGACCTAAAGCGTCCGCGCTTGTTCAGACCTAAAGCGTCCGCGCTTGTTCACGGCAAATTAAAGCCAAACGTAACTCATAATACAAAACCACCATCACAGTCAATCTGGATCACAGTCACGCTTATCTTTAGTGGCACCTGCCAACATTGTTCTGTCGTCTGGTCACGAATTTATTGATTACAAACAGTGCCATACATTATTCATTTATTATATGTGAATAACAAACAAGTAGGGTGACTCTTGCTCCCATGATGAAATAATTACAGGCCCATACCTCCAAAAGAAAAATGCTTACGACACCAAATCGCCTAGCAGATACGACACCACAGTGCACACAGAACAAACAAAATGACATCCCACGCCCAAAATGATGTTCCAAGCTTACCCTGTGCCTGACACATCTACACAGCGACAACTGCTGGAGAAATGAACAAATACAAATTAACGTTTCTTCAAGACAGGCACAACCTTTTCGATCTTTGATACAGTCAAACAAACACGTAACACGAAGAACAGTAACAAATACAGGTAACTTCAGTCTGATTGCTATGAAAGAAAATCTTCAATGACTAAGCTGTGGTCAAGGCTGATCATTCTCCCCAGCAAGCCAGTTGTTGTACTCCCAGTTCTTATAGAACAGACAGTACTTTACAATGGGAACGAAGAAATGCAGTCTGTGCGTCTATCCGTGGTCAAAGTGTGTTCCACCCACTCGTTCAAGACAAAACTTCTGGGCCGATCTTTCTGAAAATTTGTAGGTATGTTCTTTATGGGTCACGGATGATGCGCGATGTTTTATTTTACCAGAATAGCCGTTACTAACGGCTGTAACGGCCCAAAACGATTTTTCTTCTTTATGGAATATCTCAGTGACGTAATACATTATGACGCATGTTTGACTGACATTTTTATTTCACAAATATCTATGAAAGTACTGTATTTGACGGATTTAAAAATAGCTTTAGATCTAATAACTGACTGGTAGATCATGGGTATTTTCATAGTAAACATGCTCTTGACATATACACGCGTATTCAAGATAAACTGGGAGTACGCTTATATGCTTTGCATCTTGTTTCTTCTTGGATATATCTCACCCAGTAATGTTTGTGTCTTTGCAGCATGACATTTCTTAACATTTTGTACTCACATAACTTCAAACCTCGCCAACATATTTCAACCGTAGTGTTGCATCCATTAGCTTGACTGTCAAAACGTCTGTAGCTGGCTTTCACATACGGACTTTCAGGTCAGACTGCCCATGAAAAGGGGCTTGGAAAACAAAGGAGGAAACCAAAATGCGTCAAAAACATGTCAGCTTTACCACATAACTGCATTCATCCGACTGATACTTGACACGGCAAAAGTTGAAAAGAAAAAGAAAAGACACACACACACACACACACACACACACACACACACACACCCTCTACGGATTCATTGACCAGCTCGCCATCGCTGGCAGCCCACAGACTTATTTTTCAATCAGAACGAACCAGCAGAATTGTCAATCTGGGTCAGCCAAAACATCCGTTGTCTGGGCGCTACATTTTACCAATTGTCGGGGATTGATCAGCCCCTACCCCCCCCCCCCCCCCCTTCTTTTTTTTTTTTTAATGTTTCCCTTCCTTTCCTTTTTCGTTTGCGCAACAGGGTCGTCAGTCAAAACACGTCTCAGTCTCGAGTCCCACCGGGCACCGGAAATCTCGTTTTCAGACCAGGCCAGAACGAGGCTGCCGGATCTTTTGGCAGAGACAGATTGGAAGTATTTGCCCCGACCGTTACGTCAAGGCCTCATGGACCTAAGTGGATCCGAACAGTAGTCATCCCTTCCGGGTTGGGACGTTTATTGTCTGCCGGAGGATTTTAAGAGAGGAGGGGAGAGAGAGGAGAGAGAGAGAGAGAGAGAGAGAGAGAGAGAGAGAAGAAAGAATTCAGCCGGTATAAGAAGACAACGGTCAAGACGAGAGAACATAGGTTTTATACAAATATATACGTAATGCATTGTTCGCTTTTAACACCCCCTTCACCCCCTCCCCTCACACAGCCCCTCCATACTCATTTTCAGGTAGTTACTAAAAGCAAGATGACTTGGCAGACCTACTAAAAGTGAGAGAGACAGAAAGGAGGAAGAGCGGGGGACAGAGAGAGAGAAACAGAGAGACAGAGAGGAGGAAAGGAGGGAGGGGGGGGAGGAAGGAACGGGAGGGAGAGAGTGAGAGAGGGAGGAGAGAGAAAGGACAAAGAGCGGGAAAGGGCAGGAGAGGAGTGAGAGCAGAGCAGAGAGAGAGAGAGAGAGAGAGAGAGAGAGAGAGAGAGAGAGAGAGACAGACAGACAGACAGACAAACTGACAGACAGACAGTGACAGAGAGAATTCAGATGGCAAGAAGCATCCAAACCATAAGAATATATAAAGAAAATACCACGTGCAGCGTGTTATAATATCTTTCGCTCCTATGCTCCCCTCTTCTTTTCCAGATTGAACGGGGTACCTCTAACCCAGTGATGTTTTGACTATGGGGGCCACGCTCCACCAATGGGTCACTGTGGCAGAATGAAGGTCACCTCGTATTTTGAAATCGGGGGGATTTTACTACGCAGGTGAACTGTAACAGCTTCACAGCACCACAACACAATTCACTGCTTGACGTTCCCGCCCTTCTCTCACGATCATGAGTACGATTCGCCACTGTGCGAAGCTGCCTCTCTCTCTCTCTCTCTCTCTCTCCTTGCTGTGTGTGTGTGTGTGTGTGTGTGTGTGTGTGTGTGTGTGTGTGTGTGTGTGTGTGCGGCGCGCGCGCGCGCGCGCGCGCGCGCTTTCTTTGGATATAAAAATGATATCAGTACTGAAATTTACAACTCATTGTCATGAGTTCTTTAACATGCACCCACGCGCATGCTGCCCTGGAGCTGCTCAGCTCATCTTCTTAGTCCTAAGTACCACCATCCGGTCCCACCGCCCACCGTCACAAATGGAGAGGGATCCACAAAATATATCCCGTCCCGTGCCAGCGAATCTCGAACCCTACACCCGGTAGATTCTCGTTTCGTAGGCGAGCGTGCTGTCCGCGTGGCCACCATTGCAGTCGGGGTCAAGGTTAAAGTCGGAATCATTACAGCTCAGCCCGGCAACACAGAGCCTTTCCAGAGCCGTCCAGCTCGGCAACACAGAGCCTTTTCAGAGCCGTCCAGCCCGGCAACACAGAGCCTTTTCAGAGCCGTCCAGCCCGGCAACACAGAGCCTTTACAGAGCCGTCCAGCCCAGCAACACAGAGCCTTTTCAGAACCGTCCAGCCCAGCAACACAGAGCCTTTTCAGAACCGTCCAGCCCGGCAACACAGAGCCTTTCCAGAGCCGTCCAGCTCGCACGAAGCGGAAACCTGCATTACAAGACGAGTCAGACCAAAGAGAAAACTCCGCATCCTGAAAAAGAAACGATCACCAAACTACAGTTGCGACATTGTAGCTCGACTTTGGACATCTGAAGGCTTATAACATTAGGCTGCTAGGCATTCCTCTATGTTTTACGCCACAAGATCATAGGAAAAGTTTGTGTGTTTTTTAATGAAACCACTTCAGTGTCACCCAAAATACAAAAACGGTAACATGGACAGACACACGCTGCAAAATGGACAGTGTCCACTTTGGACAGGTTTTTAAATTTTCACTAACGAACTGCTTGATAACAAAACTAACAAAAAGCACCACCCACCCTTCACCCCTTCAAACAAGCAACAAACAAACAAACAAAAACCTGGCATGTCATTAACCGCTACAACAAAAAGAAAGAGAAGAAAATGTGTACGAATTTCCAGAACGAAAACAGGAGAATGGTGGACAAAGGCAGGAAAACAGTCGAGGTCAGAAGAGACAGACAACAAGCAGGTACCACCACAGAAACAAACAGGTACCACCACAGAAACAAGCAGGTACCACCACAGAAACAAACAGGTACCACCACAGAAACAAACAGGTACCACCACAGAAACAAGCAGGTACCACCACAGAAAGCGGCAAGAAAGAGGGGAGTGATCGGCACATAATTCCCTGAAGGCGTAGAAGCTGTTTGGACTGAAAGAGCTTCCAGCATTCTCACAAGAGTCTTCATCTTGACATGCGCGATCTGGTGGTCCTCTAGACAACGACTGACGCTGTCCACGACGAAGCCCGTTTCTCAAAACCACCCCCATGAACTTGTAGCCGATGCCAGTCAAACCCGACACAGTCAATACCTTCACCGATATCTTTCCTGGATCTGTCAACATTGTTCTGTTTGTCTGGTCACAAATGCACTGCTGATATCAGAACAGGGCAAAGCATTACTTCTTGGATGTGTTCACGATCGTTATCGTGTCCGAGACCAGCCAATGAATGTCCCTCAGTTTTTGTTTTTGTGCTCGGGTGTTTTGTTATTTAGGGTCATTTCTTTTTTGCCCCTGCAGCTCAAGAAGCTGTAAATTTAAAACACTCATTATTCTACATCTCCAAAACACTTTCAAAGCATCATGTTAATTTCATTAGCTCGACTATCAAGAGTTCATCTGTAGATGTTTTTCAGATACCAGGAACCTCAGGACGGACTCTCCATAAAAGGGGTTTGCGGGGAAAAAAAAGAGGAAACTGAAATGCTTGAAAAACATGCGCGAATGACAAAACGACTGTATTTACTAGGGTGGTACTTGACTCGGCAAAAGTCGGAAAACAGACCTTTTTCCAACTCTAGTGATTCATGGGTAATCACCCATCGTCAGCAGCCCAGATCTTGTTTTTATTTCAATCAGAACGAACCAGCAGAATTGTCACTCTGGGTCAGCCAAAACATCAGTTGTCTGGCCGCTACATTTGACCAATTGTGGGGTATCGATCGGCTTTTTTTTTTTTTTTAAACTCTTCTAATCTACAGGGTCTACAGTGAAAACAAGTTCAGTCTTGGGTCCCAACGGGTATCGGAAATCTCGTTTTCAGTTCAGGCCAGAGCGAGGCTGCCGGATCTCTGGCAGAGACAGATTGGGAGTGTTTGCCCCGATCGTTACGTCAAGACGTGATCGACCTAAGTGGATCAGAAGAACAGCCACCCCTCACGGGTTGTGACGTTTATCGTCTGCCGCGGGTTTAATGAAAAAGAGAAAGAGCGAGAAGACGGGATTCAGCTGGGGAACAGAAGACAGCGATCAAGCCATGCACACACAGGTTTGAAAATATACCCTGTCATGTACTGTAAGCTCTTGACAAATTTCTCATTCCTCCCCCTTAACCATTTTCAGGTATGTACTATGTACAAGGCGCGACTCGGCAAAAACGAATTGAGAGAGAGAGAGAGAGAGAGAGAAGAGAGAGAGAGAGAGAGAGAGAGAGAGAGAGAGGAGCTACAAAAGAATGGATTTATATTTCATATGGATATCCCAAAACAAAATCAATGCAACTTACATTGTACAGGAACACTAACAACGTCATGTAGCTGTTGACACAATCTTATAGCAGCAACCCCATCAGGTCCCGTACATGTGGCTGAAACTCGAAAAAATTGTTCACATCTAACGCTCGCCACCCGACACACGTGCGTTTGAATTTTGGTATAGACCAGTCAAAACATGCGCAAGCGCGCATCTGTACATATTCATGTACACTCACGCGTACGCGCGCACACACACACACACACACACACACACACACACACACGCAAGCATTCATACATTACAATCACAGCGTGTATCATTAGTGGCCGGTCGATCCCACGGGGCCTTTTCAGGCCGTCATGCGGGATCCAAAATCAATCACATCCTGAAAAAATCAGAACCTGAAAAAGAGTCAAGCGACAGTACCTGTGACATGGTAGCTAAACTACCAACATTATATATATATATATATATATATATATATATATATATATGTGTGTGTGTGTGTGTGTGTGTGTGTGTGTGTGTGTGTGTGTGTGTGCGCGCGCGTGTGTGTGTGTGTGTTATATACTGGGTGCCGGAACAGCTCAGAGGTAAAGTGCTGGACTCGTAATCTTGGTGATCCTGGGGTTGCGAGTTCGAATCCCCGCCAGGCCGTTTCGGTACAGAAGGATTTTTCCCTCGGAGTTAACATTGATTCTGACTCCATTTCCCATACAGTCCTTCGAAAGACACTTTAAACTGAGGTTGTGTGTGTGAACGCACGCATAACATCTTGCACACAACGTAAAATCCCATCACCAACTTTCGGAAGAGAAGGTCAGTTTGGCCGTTGGTATGGATGACACGTTACACATAGCATGCATCCTGCGTGAGAAATGGAAAGAATGAAGGAAGTAAGGAAACAGAGTGAACGATACTGAACGATACTGACTGGGATGACACGGGAAACGACTGAATGAAGCGCCAGCTGGCAGCTCTTCAGTCACCACTACCCAGGTAGGCAGCCCGTTGTGTAAACAAGTGTGGATTGTAAAGCGCTTAGAGCTTGGTTTCTAACCGAGGATAGGCGCTATATAAGTATTCATAGTAATAATGATAATGATAACAATAATATATTTACTGTGGATAGAACTGGTCTATGCAGAGAGAGCCCGCCATTCCGCTTGATATCTCAAACCCATTTCTGTCAAATCATTGAAAAATCTGTTTTAAAAAGGAGGATATTAAAAAAAAGACACCATTAAAATACTATAATGGCAAAAAAAAATAAGACAGCAAAAATGTACTGCTAGTTAGTGTTCACCCTGAACAGTGCATACAATTTTCACCAAATTATGCAATGTCCTAATTGTAAGGGTTTCCGGAACACATGCAGGAGAACACTCCACAAAGGGAGAAAATAACAACAACAAAACCTACAACAGCTGGCAGTGAAGACTGTACACTGTTGAAACCAGGCAGAGTGAAACGGCGACAGAAAAGACACAGGTACCTGCACACCGCCTCCAGAATGCGGGGAAGCTGTCTGTACCTAAAGAGCCCCCCCCCCCCTCCCCCTCTCCCCCGGCATCTCCCAAAGGACACACACACACACACACACACACACACACACACACACACACACAGGGGCCCCTACAGGCCCAACCCCTGTTTTCCTGTCTGCACGAAGGAGCGAAGTTGTAGATCTGGGTCACCAAAACATCAGTGCCCTGAGCGATCTCTTATTGTCGGTATTGATCAATTGTCTTTCTTTCTGTCCTTTTTCTGTCTCATTTTTCTTTCTACCTTTCTTTTTCTTTTCTTTTCTTCTTCTTCTCTTGGAAGCAACAGTCATCAGCAGAACAAGTTTTAGTCCCGGGGTCCCCACCGGCACCGGAAGTGGCGTGTTCAGTTCCGGCCAGAACGTGGCTGACGTCCCTTTGGCAGAGACAGATGGAGAGTGCCTTCACCCCGCCGTTACGTCAAGCGGAGATCGACTTGATCACATCCCTTCTGGGCTGTGACGTTCACCGTCTGCTGGAGGTTTTCACTCACACACACGCGCGCACACACACACACACACACACGCACGCACGCATGCGCGCGCACGCACGCACACACGCATGCGCGCACGCGCGCACACACACACACACACACACACACACACACACACACACACACACACGTGCACATCGAGCGAGCGCTCACACGCTCTCTGTCTTTCTGTCTCTCACACACACACACACGGAAACTCAGCTAAAGAAATTTTGCCAACTTTACATACTGTCCAAGAAAGAAAGACTTTCTCTGCCCCCCCCCCCCCCCCCCTCCTCCAACCGCGCTTCTCTCCCTCTCTGAGTATTCGGTATGTGACTATGTGCGCGCGCGCGCGCGCGCGCGCGTGTGTGTGTGTGCGTGTGCGTGTGTGTGTCTGTGTGTCCGTGTCTCCTTCATTGGAATTGAATGAACTGGAATCTTCGTGTAATTTACCCTTACTGTCATGTGGTAATATACACATAATGTCGACTAGGACATAAAGAAAACGAAATGAATGTGTTTTGCTCCGGTTTTTTTTTGTTTTTTTTTACATGGTAAGGAATAGAACTCTAAGCATGAATTCGTGTGTGTGCAACCCGACAAGGCCACACTCCTGACTCGCCGTCCCTCTTCCTGTCCCCGAATCTTTTATATGGAAAACAACAAAAACGGTTCTCGTTCATACAGAAAGCAAAAAAAATTTTTTTTAATTTAAAAAAAAAAAATAAGTTAAAAAAAAAACAAAAAAAAAAAAACAACCAACCATCGAACAAAAAACAAAACAAAACAAAAAACACGTCTCATTCATATCAAGAGCACGAAAAAAACAAGGTCTTATTCATATGGAAAGCAAGGAAACAAAAGATCTCATGCATACACACAGCAAGAGAAAAAGAACATTCTCATTTGTATGGAAAGCAGGAAATATGATTGGTAATCAGCACATTAGCAGCCTCACACGATACTCTTGATGGAAGCAGTTTTAAAAGAAAGTGATGGGAAGTGAGGGGTGGGGGTGGGGGGAGTGGTTGGGGGTGGGGGGGGGGGGGGGGGGAGTGGTAAAAAAAACCGTGTTCGTGGGCACCTCGTATCGGTTTTTCGAACCCCGTCACAATTTCACGTAAATCCGATTTTTCGGTACATTCCGGCCTTAATGCGCGCACCTGTTGTGTATCTGCAAGACCCCTGGCAGCTTTCTTGTCGGAAGTGCACGGCCGTGCTGACCTTTTCAGCACCGTTACGAATGTGGGACCAAAGAGCTTTTACGTCCGCACGTCTGCAGCACGTTGCACCGAGTTTCTGAACAGGCGCGCATACTGTCCCTTGTCAGTATGCCGATTCAGTCCTGTCCATTCCAGAACTGATTGAAAGCGAACGAAACTGATACAGTCTGAACTGTAATGACCTTGTATTACCCACTACTCAACAGCATCCCTTTTTTTTTATACACATGAACAAAACACTGACGCATTAATACGTACGCCGTTTATTAATCTCACTAGAGGAACATTCTTTGTCCGGTACAAGGAAATGTGGGCAATGTTGTACGCGATCCTCTCTCAGTATACTGACATGTCAACATGGGTGACGGGTAAACGAATGCACACGCGAATGGCA
>CM065723.1:39777332-39784832 GCA_033310375.1 Conus canariensis | reverse complement strand
ACGTCTGTGGCCTTGGTTTGGTTCCGTCGGGGTCACCGGTATTGGCGAGTCCATGGGGGCTGTCGTTGGACGGACGTGGTGACGCCCTCCGGAGGGAGAGCTCACCCACTCCGGCTCCGCGACTAAGCAATTATTGTCGTCAGTAGGGGGCTTAGTATGCGGTGTCCTGCGTATGTCGGATCAGAACACCACTAAACACCACCGAAGTGACTTGGCAGCAGTGAAGTGTCTCCTCCGGCGGGTTGCCTCTTAAAGACTTGACATTAACTGCTCCCCATGGATTGCCGGTGCCGGGGCTGCGGCGGGACTGACCGGGCTGTGGACGGGGTGTCGGAATGAGCCGCGTGGGTGCACAGCCACTGAGGTGGCACAGAAGTTGAGGCAAAAAAAGCCAAAAAAAAACTGATATGGGTTATATTTCTGCTTCTGCTTATTGAAATAGATTTGAAAATCACCTCTCTATGTGTCTCTGTATCTCTCTTTCCCTGTTCCTCTCCCTCATACACAACACACACACACGCGCGCGCGCCGTGCGCGCGCGCGCGCCCACACACACCGCGAATATTTATCCACGAATGTTTGTATGGCTGACTTATGAAGAAATGGACAACACAGCCTGGGCTTGACCATCCTGTGAAAGCAGCAATCATGGAGACAGCGGCGGAAGAGGCTCTAGCACTGAAGACCACAAACCATGCGTGTCATTTCACACAGACACTTATGCATTTGCGCACACACACCAACAAACAAACAAAAACAGAAAGAAAATCAACAACAGTCACGTCTTTCGTCCGTCCGTTAGAGAGGAAGTGAGTGGGTGAGAGAGAGAGAGAGAGAGAGAGAGAGAGAGAGAGAGAGAGAGAGAATGTGTGTTTATGTGTATGTGTGTATGTTTGCTTGTGCATGTGTGTTTGTGTATGCGTGTGTGGGTGTGTATGCGTGTGTATGTGCGCGCGCGCGTGTGTGTATGTGTGTGTGTGTGTGTGTGTGTGTATGCGTGCGTGTCTTGTGTGTGCGCGAGTGTGTGTGTGCGTGCGTGTGCGTGTGTGTGTGTGCGTGTGTGTGTGTGCGCGCGCGCGTGTGCATGTGCATTTCCACGCGCGGCAGCTCCCATTCATATTCCGATACTTAATCTGGCAGATCTGGAAGGAATGCTAATATCATGCAAAGGAGGGAAGGCAAAGGAAATTGAGAAGTGGAGTGGATGTGTGTGTGTGTGTGTGTGTGTGTGTGTGTGTGTGTGTGTTGTATGTGCGTGTGGTGGGGTCGTGTGTGTGTGTGCGTGTGTGTGCGTGTGTGTGTCTGCACGCGTCTGTGTGTGTGTGTGTGTGTGTGTGTGTGTGTGTGTGTGTGTGCGTGCGCGCGCGTGTGGGTGTGTATGTGTGCGTGCGTGCGCGCGTGTCTGTGTGTGCGTTCGTATGTGTATGTGTGCGTGTGTGTATGTGTGCGTGTCTGTGTGTGTGTGTGTGTGTGTGTGTGTGTGTGTGTGTGTGTTTGTGTGTGTTTGTGTGTGTTTGTGTGTATGCGTGTGTGTGTGTGTGTGTGTGAAAGTGAGTGAGAGAGAGAGGGAGGGAGAGAAACGCATGCCCATCACGAAATCGGGAACATGAACATCTGAACCATTATGGGATCAGTGGGCCGAACGCGTAAATTACCACCTCGAAGAGGAAGCTGCCAGTCGTTCATTTGTTCCTACTCTTTTCTCATCTCTGCGTCAGTGCGTGTGCGTAAGTGTGTGCGCGCGCGCGCGTGGGCACATGCGCGCACGCACTCACGCAGAGAGAGAGAGAGATGTATATATGTATACATACACACACACACACTCATATGTGTGTATGTGTGTGTGCGTGTGTGTGTGTGCGTGGGTGTGTGTGTGTGTGTGCGCGCGCGCGCGCGCGGGCGCGTGCTTGCACGCGCGCTGCGTGCGTGCGTGACCGTTTGCGCGCGCGCGCGCGGCGTGTGTGTGTGTGTGTGTGTGTGTGTGTGTGCGGCGGGGGGAGGTGGTGGAACGGGTAGACAAAAGGAAGTTTGCTTGCATGCATATGTGCATATGCGCGGGCGACTGTGTATGTTTGAGCATTATCGTAAAAGAATATGCCTCCATTTCTATGCTTCAGCTCTCTCCGGTCTTTCGCTTTAATCTCCACCGAACATAAAGATATACAAAACTGTCCATACAAGTAGGAATGGCGTAGGCGCAAAGGCGCGCACGCGTTGCGCGCGCGCACACACACACACGAACGCACGCACACACACAACACACACACACACACACACACACACACACACACACAACACGCACACACACGCGCGAGCGCACATGCATTCACGCACAGAGAGAGAGAGAGAGAGAGAGAGAGAGAGAGAGAGAGAGAGAGGAGAAAAAGAAAGGGAGAGAGAACTCGAGAGAGAGAGAGAGAGGGGGGGGGGGGGTAAAAGAAGAAGAAAAAAAGTAAAAGTTAAAGCAGAAGCGAAGAGATGAGAGAGAGAGAGGGAGAGGGGGGGGGGGAGACAGAGAGAGGGAGAGGTGGAGGAGGAGAAGAGGCAGAAAAGAATGAAGAAGAAGAAGAAGCGAAGAGAAAAGACGAGAAAAGAAGGGAAGAGAATAGAGAGAGACAGACAGACAGAGAGACACAGAGAGAGAGAGAGACAAAGACAGAGAGAGACAAAGGCAGAGAGAGAGACAGACAGACAGACAGAGAGAGAGACAGAGAGAGAGACACAGACCCATCCACTCGAAGGACCAAATACCAAAACAGAAAGAGCGCCATCAGGGAGAACGCCAGCTTTGTGGTGGCGGCTTCCTCTCAACGTCAGGACAGTCAGGGGAGACCTGACTGCTTACAGCGGCACTGGGCAAGGCAAGGCGCCCACATCGTTGTGCCAGTGCTGGCACCATGACCGACTGTCTGTTGGCTCTGGGTACCATCACTGCCGTGCCGCATCCTTCCGGGAAACTAACTATAAATTACGCTGTAAAACCACCACGGTACGCTCACACAGCGTAGAGGAACAGGGGGAGGGGGAGGGAGAGAGAGAGAGAGAGAGAGAGAGAGAGAGAGAGAGAGAGAGAGAGAGAGAAAGACAGACAGAGAGAGGGAGGGAGGGAGGGAGGGAGGGAGAGACACAGAGAGGGAGGGAGAGAGAGAGACTGGAGAGAGAGCAAGAGAGAGACAGAGACAGAGAGAAAGAGAGAAGGGGGGGGAGACAGAGTGAGAGAGGGAGAGAAAGACAGAGGGAGGTAGGAGAGAGAGGGAGAGGGAGAGAGAGAGGGAGAGGGAGAGAGTGGGAGCGAGAGATGGAAGAAAGGAGGGAGGGAGGCAGGGGAGAGAGAGAGAGAGAGAGAGAGAGAGAGAGAGAGAGAGAGAGAGAGAGAGAGAGAGAGAGAGAGAGTCTCTTGAAAACATCATTTACGAGGATAATAGGTAAGCTCCGATATGTTTTTCTACGCGCAGTGCTCCGAAATAGGATCTACAAAAAAGCAGCCAAAAAATAAATAAATAAATAACCAACAATAAAAACAACAAAGAAGAAGAACAGCAACACAACACACACACTGAAATAGGTGCTGCAAAGATAATTCAGTGTCAATAACGAGAAGAGCTGTGGGAATGTGAGTCAGTGGAAAAGGGAGAGAGAGAGAGAGAGAGAGAGAGAGAGAGAGAGAGAGAGAGAGAGAGACAGACAGACAGACAGACAGAGAGAGACACACAGAGAGAGAGGTAAGAAAAACAGTGAAAACATGAGACTGGTACACAGACTCAGTGAGAAAACAAAGCATGTTCTTTTTAAATCGGTCAATAATACGAAGATGACAAATTACACAAATTAATATAGAAATCGAAAGAGAGAGAGAGACAGAGAGAGAGAGAGAGAGAGGGAGGGAGGCAGAGAAAGAAAAGAGAGAGAGAGAGAGAGAGAGAGAGAGAGAGAGAGAGAGAGAGAGAGAGAACATAGTGAATTCCTTGCTGGTCAAAACACGATTCCTTACGTCCTATTCCTTCATTCAGTCAGTCATTTTTTTTTGACAGTGGCATACCTGCTGGTTAAATTTTCTTTCCATCGTTAGAAGGTGCATTACAAACTCTTAACTAGTTCCAGAAATAAAATGATTACGCTAATTGTATCCTGTGGTCGCCCGCTCCTCTCTGGCACACGTGTGTGTGTGTGTGTGTGTGTGTGTGTGTGTGTGTGTGTGTGTGTGTGTGTGTGTGTGTATGTGTGTGTGTGTGTGTGTGAGCGCGCGCGCGTGTGTGTTGTGTGTGTGTGCGCGCGCGCGTGCGTGCCTGCGTGCGTGTGCGTGACGCGCGCATGCGTGTCCGCGCATGTTTATGGGGAGGTCGGGGGAGGGAAGGGGGGGGGGGTAAATAACCAAACTATGTGAGCTATATTCACATTCACCCCCATCACTACTAGCGGAAAACAGCTTGAATCATCGATGAGATGCTTTCCGTACGCAGAGCGTCTTCTCATAGGGGCGTTATGCGCAGGCTGGGAGGGGTGGGGGTGGGGGTGGTTCAAACAACCAAAATGTCTGGACTACATTGACATTGATCCCATCACTCTCAGCGGGAAGAAGCTGACGTCATTGATCAGATGCTTTCCGTTAACAGGGTGTCTTCTCTGCGAGGGTGCATGTGGAGGTACCCGTAACATGATATAAAAAAAAAATGTACTCACAACAAGGTCTCTGCCTTCTTTTCCATCCTCCCCGTGTTTCACTCCTAAACTGGAAAACGACATATTGTTATAAATGTGTGTGTGTGTATATATATATAAAATAAACCAATAAATTCCAAGGATAAGTAACCGAGCACCATTCCAGCAACCTACTGAGCAGCTTGGTGTTGCAATGACTGCAAACAATATTCAATTATAAACAAAGCTTGCTCTTACATATATATATATATATATATATATATATATAAGGATGTTGTTATTTATTAAGTAAAACTGGGCCCAACAGTCCTGGGCTTTAATGAAGCCTGGCCCAAATTGTACTGGGCCATACTGAAGGTGGCGTTCAAATGATACTGGCCCATGATAATGACGCTGAGCCCAAATAGTCCCGGACCTTAATGGAGCCTGGCCCAAATGGTACTGGGCCCGTATTGAAGTTGGGGTTCAAATGATACTGGCCCATGATAATGACACTGAGCCCAAACAGTCCCGGACCTTAAAGGAGCCTGGCCCAAATGGTACGCATTGTTTCCGCATCTGGTTCAAATTGCACTTTAGCTTTCCCTCCTGTCTGCGCATCTGGGTCAAGCTATTCCGTGATACCCATCTCTCCATCAAGCACCACTCTCTTTGGTTTGTTGCGAAACGGCTCAGTTCTCACTGTGCACGTGTGTGTGTGTGTGTGTGTGTGTGTGTGTGTGTGTGTGTGTGTGTGTGTGTGTGTGTAAACGGCTCAGTTCTCACTGTACACGTGTGTGTGTGTGTGTGTGTGTGTGTGTGTGTGTGTGTGGTGTGTGTGCGCGCGCGCGCGCGCGCGCGCGCCATGCAGAGAACTGAACCGTTTAGGGACACCCCAAAGGGAGGGAACTCGACAGAGACATAAACCTCCAGCTTAGCACATCGGTTGACGCTCTATAGTAAACGAACTCACTAATCAGCATCAGCCTAAATGCGTTTTGTATGTCGGTAGTGAGGAGTGGGCAGATGCACTGGGATATGAGAGAAAGAGAGAGAGGGAGGGAGGGAAAGGGAGAGAGAGAGAGGGAGGGAGAGAGAGGGCGGGAGTGAGATAGGGAGGGAGACAGTGAGAGGGAGAGGGGGGGGGAGACAGCGAGAGAGAGAGAAAGAGAGAGAGAGGGACTAAGCGAGAGAGAGAGAGAGAGAGAGAGAGAGAGAGAGAGAGGATCTTCCCATGCACTTCTGAACGGTAGCTTGCCAGTTTTACCGTTTCCTGCCTCATTTCATATTTACTATAGTCACAGAAATAACAAACAAACAATGATGCTCACAACACATGAATTTCGTGGTCCCAAACGTAAGAAAATCCATCACTTTTAAACTTGCCATCTCTCCGTTCTGCTTTTCCGTCAAAGATCAAAGTGATCTTAAGAAAACACCCGAAACAGATTACAAATGCTCAACTTCTTCACAAGCAAGCTCGCTCCGATTTATTAGACCTTTCTACCTTACGGGGAAACAGCTCTTTAAAATGGATGTTATCGACTAGAATTGTGTAAGGGGGGGGGGGGGGGGGGGGGGGGGGGGGGGGGGGGGGGGTGGGGGGGGAGGGGGGGGGGCTGACTGCCAGAAATCCAGTTTTTGTCACAATTTGCCACAGCTATGGGGAAAAATGGTTTGTCACATGCTCTTTCCCAGTTCATAACCTGTATTCCTGTAACATTTTCACGCCTGGCGAAGATTTCTTTCTTTCCTTATTTATTTATTTATTTATTGTATCTCCCTCTCGTACAAACTCTTCTTTCCGTTAGATACCAAAGAATAGTTTGATCACCAGAAAAAGAGAACACACAGCGCCATGTGACTTCGGCGAAACTAAATTTACAGCCCCCCTCCCCCCCCCCCCCCCCCCCCCCCCCCCCCCCTCCCCCCCCAATTTTCGGCGCCCAATCGTCTTCCACCATTTTTTTTTCCTTTCTTCGTTTTCTTTCCAGCGGTGGACGATAACAATATTCTACTAATACCAAATACACCAACACGCTGGCATTTTCCAATTAATTCGGCCAAAAATGTTTCACCGAAAAAGTTATATTTCAAATGAAAATTCTTTCGTGGGGTTTTGAAAGGCGGGAAGGGAGGGAGGTGGCTCGGAAGAATTGCCGAGTTGTGAATTAAACAAGTAAAATGAGCTTAAAATGTTCTGACAGAAAAAAAGCTTTTGTACAGCAGAGAGACGATGGAGGAGGGTACGAAAGGGTATCGTTCTACACCTTTTGCCACCTTCCTAGAGTGAACTGATTCTATACACAATGGCGTACCTGTGTGGTGTCGACAGAGCCATCAACCTTTCCCCCCTGGTGTCTGTTTCACTGTTGATCACTGCTACACTGCCGTGCTGTCCGGTCACACAGTTTGGGTCTGACTGACGTCACCCACAGGGACAGAGCAGAGGGAGACTGCACGCTTTCCATACACTTCGCACACACACACACACACACACACACAACAGAGGAGGCGATCGCCACGTGCAAATCGCAAGTTTGCAGCGTGGGCAAAGCGGCGAGGGTTTTTTCTCCTCAGCTATCGTCTCCCAAACTCATAACTGTTGCAGTTTTTTTTTTTTTTTTTAGAAATAAGACTGCAACTGCTACCCTCTCTCTCTCTCTCTCTCTCTCTCTCTCTTAAAAACAAGATTTCCACTGCTTACCCCCCCCCCCCGCCCCCTCTCTCTCTCTCTCTCTCTCTCTCTCTCTCTCGTCAGAGACAGACCAGATGTTACTCTTCCACACTGGCCCCTGTCGAAATTGGGCTCTAATGGAACCAGGCCCATATGGACTGGACCGTAGTGAGTTTCAGTTTCAG
>CM065723.1:39757332-39762332 GCA_033310375.1 Conus canariensis | reverse complement strand
TGGGAGCGTATTTATCAAAAGATTTGTCTCTTTTACCGGCACTCTCGGGAGCGTATTTATTAAAAGATTTGTCTCTTTTACCGGCACTCCCGCGACTTTGTTACTCGCGATCGTCGGCACCGCTCGCCGGTCGTGTTCCCCCACCATATTGCCGAGCCTCGGGTTCAGCACGCATTTTGTGCTGGTTCCGGCTTGCACTAGACCCTGAGTATTTTTGCCGTGTGAGGCTCTTGGTGGGAGCGTATTTATTAAAAGATTTGTCTCTTTTACCGGCACTCTCGGGAGCGTATTTATTAAAGATTTGTCTCTTTTACCGGCACTCTCGCGACTTTGTTACTCGCGATCGTCGGCACCGCTCGCCGGTCGTGTTCCCCCACCATATTGCCGAGCCTCGGGTTCAGCACGCATTTTGTGCTGGTTCCGCTTATTAAGGTTTAGGGCTCAATAACTATCACACCTGTACTCTTTACCCTTCACAGGTAGAACGTGTTCGAGTAAGGGTGTGTGACACTGATCTGCTTATTAAGATTTAGTGCCCAAGAACTATCACACCTATACACAGTGATACTCCACGTGTAGAGATTGCTATTAATAGCCATACCAGTCACACGACCGGTGGCGTGTACGGGTAGTTCGAGTTTTCAGTCGATCTCTCGAGCACTTTGCACGACACCACACGGACGATCGAGATTAATTGATTTTCTCGATCGGCCACCTTGTCTCCTCTTTGCGGTCGTGTGTTCCGGGTTTGCTCTATCCACCTGTGCCCAACATGGTGAAGGACACCGCCGGGTCGAGCCACTCCACTGCTCGGAGTTCGCTCAATTTCCCGGAGAACCCGCGGGTCGATTCCATCTCGGAGCAATCCGTTCGCACTGATGAACGTACGGTTCGGGTAGACAGAGACGACTTCTCCGCGGAAGGGACGCGTGATCTTCCTCGTCTACCAAACCGACGGACGCACGACCGCGGCGTCCCAAGGCTGATAGGCAAGCGGCCACCATTTCAAAATGCCTTTCATTTGATCTGCCTGCTAGTCTAAGGGCAAAGCTCCCCTCAAGGTGCTGCCCAGAAAGTCTAATGGCAAGGCTCCCCTCAAGGGGCCCGGCCGAGCAAAGACTAGCCAACGGAATTCGCCCTCCCCCACCCCTTCTCCATCGGCCAGCTTGCCCTCTAGCCTACGGACTCGCTCGGAGACTTCTAACTATCATGCTGAGTCACGCGAATCTCGGCCCCCGGGGCACCTTGCCGAGCCGCGGACCAGCACGGGTGACGGATCTGGGATGGAATCACCATCCGTCACTCGCCTTGATGAGTCACGTATCTCTTTTTCCCCCCAAATTGATACGTGCACTCATAGCGCTCGGCCCCACCGGGCACAGGTGCAGCCAACACCTGAGCTCGAGGAGCGCTTCGACTCCGGAAGCAGCCTTATGGTCACCCCGACGCACGACCTCGGTGGTGTCCATAATCCTGGGCGTGCGGGCACGCCGCGCCATGGGCCCGGCCGTGCCCATGCACAAGGACGGTCGACCTACCCCGATCGAACGTCACCTTCTTCCCTAGGGGTATTGGACGTTGGGGAACCGACCTTTCGGATCCCCATTTGGGCAACGTCCGCGGTCCCGCTCCTCCGGGGGGAGGATCTACCAGCGGGACCAAGGGTAACCTGACATATTCCTCCAGGGGGAGGAACACGGGACCGCATCCTGACCAATCCGCACTTTTGCGGGTTGGGGGCTCGACTTCCGCATCCTCCTCCATACCATTATGGCCCTCCCAGGCCCATTCCAAGGACGTGTATGGTGCAGTGCACGGACCTGGACGGGGACGACAGGCCACGGCCTCTCAAGCCCCCCCCCAACAGTGATTCAGGTTACCCGGGTCCCCGGGGACTTTCTGCCTACAAGAAGAAGAGGGTCTCGTGGCTACGACTCGGCGGATGTCTGACCTACGCATTCGCCCAACGCGCTGGTCAGACCTTGAGTGCGGCCTACCTACCATGGTTTTTCCCCAGGGCCGCCACAGCCCGTTTACCTCCCCGGGGACCGGTGGCTCTATGCCCCCGAGAGAGACCAGTGGCTTAACGCCAACACCCAGCACGACCAGCTACATGGTCGAATGTGGCACCCGGCCTCACTTACCTGGGTCGACCTTGGTCTCCCTCCTCGGGCGCTGTCCTATCGGCAGGACGATGTCCCGGCCGCCGATTATAGGGCCACCGGGGACACACTACAGGCACCCCTCGACTTACCTCCTGAAGACGGGTGCTATGAACCCTCTCAGGACCAGTACCTCCCTGAGGCGGACGATGACGAGGAGCTAGCCCCCACCTCATTGTACGATGTCCGCACGATAGAACGGTGGCGACCAGACCTCGTTAGGAGGGAGGCCGCACCCGCTGACGAATTTCTCTCCCTCTCCCCGGCCCAGAGATCTAGACCAATCTACCCAAGAACCCCTCAGTCGCCTCCTTGTTTACGGACAATCCCGTGACCAGGGAGATGGACATTTCCCAGTCGGACCGTCGGTTGATCCCCCACCTGCCCCCCCTACTTCCGGCGCCATCTCCTTTAAGAACCTAAAGGAATGGGTCCGAGTAGCCAGGATGGGCATCCTCCACACCACGGCGGGACACACCTACTTGGACATGCCCCTTCAGCGAGCGGAGGCTCTATGGCCGGAGGACGATGGTGCCATCCCAGTACCGGGGGACCCGGGCTCTGAGGCGCACCAAGAGCCTGACCCTCGCTTGTTCAGCGATCCTTTCATGCGACACCTAGTTAACAGGATTTCGCATCACCTTTCGGCTGCGGCGGACAGCGCAGCCAGAAGCCACTTCAACTGCTTGTTGGTCGCGAGAGAGGCCGTGCTGGCGCGGACCTCTCTCTCCCCGACGCTTAAGGCAGCCCTGCGATGCATCCCGGGCCAGGTCCAGTCGCTCTTTGGCGACTACTCGGCTGACGTCATAGCACAAGCAGTTGAGGAACGCAAGCAGGCTGTGTCCTTTGCGCCCAGGCCACCGCCACGCCCTGCTAGACCCCCACTTCGTTCCTTCCCCAGGCACAGACCCTATCCCAGACAATCGCCTTCCCGCACCGCACGGCCCGCCAAGCGACCTAATCTTCTCCCAAGGCCTAAGCCAAAACCCCATCAGCAAAATTTTCGGTTAGGCCAACAGTCACGCTCCCGGAGCTGACTAGGGAGACAGCCCGAGGGGGACTTAGATCAGGTAGCACCCCCCCTCGCCCTATCCCCCACCCACCAGCCCAGACCCTCGCCCCCCCTGGCGGGCAGCCTCTCCCGGCATGCCCACCAGTGGAGACGCATACGTCTCACCCCTGGATAGTGGCGGTGCTACAGGAAGGGTTTCGCCTTCCTTGGGCCCACGAGCGTCCCCCCCCCTCATGCTATCTCCCCCTCCCTCCCCCAACGAACCCTCCCCCGCCAAAGCAGAAGCTCTTCGCACGGAAGTCCAAGACCTCCTCAAAAGAGGGGCCATCTCGGAGATTTCCCACCCAAACCCCGGCTTCTACTCTTTGTGATCCCAAAAGCCTCGGGAGGATGGAGGCCCATTCTAGATCTTTCGCCCCTCAACAAGTTCCTCAGGCCCACCAAGTTCAAGATGGAGACCCCCACCCAGATCCGAGACTCCATCCATCATCGCGACTGGGCCACATCCGTAGACCTGAAGGACGCCTATTTTTCAGATCCTGATTCACCCGGCCCACAGACGATTCCTACGGTTCGTCTGGCAGACCCCGGAGAGGCCTGCACGCATAGTGGACCTCATCTCCTGCCTGTCACAGGCACCCCACACCTCGGCCAGAACCCTGTCCTCCCTCCTAGGAATGATGGAGTCCCTGTCTCCCCTCATTCCCCTGCGGCGGGTCCCCAAACGCCAACTTCAGAGGGAGTTCCGCCGACGTTTGTCACAGACCTCCGACCGCTGGGACCAGGTCATTCCCCTCGGACACTGGTTCATTTCGGCGACGGAGGAGCGGCTCACTCCAGCCACTCTCTCCACCGGGGTCCCCATCTCCCTCCCAACCCAACCCAACCACTGGAACTTTATACAGACGCCTCCAACTTGGGCTGGGGGGCCCACGTGGAGGACAGTCACGCCTCGGGGAGTGGGAGCTGGAAGCGGTCAGGCTAGCCCTTCTCCAACTCCAGCACAAGGTCGCGCACCGACTTGTTCTCCTCCTCACGGACAATACGTCGGTAGCTTGCTATGTCAACAAAGGGGGAGAGGCCCGCTCCATAGGCCTCTCCCTCAGAACAGAGGCCCTCCTTCGCTGGTGTCGCGCAACCATTGGTTTGTGCCCATGATCGACCTGTTTGCCACCAGCTTCAACCATCACCTGCCCCTGTACGTCTCTCCCGTTCCAGATCCCCAGGCGGATGCAGTCGACGCACTATCCCTCCCCGGGACGGGCCTACTGGCGTATGCCTTTCCCCCTTCCCCATCCTACACAAGGTGATCAGGAAGGCAAGGCTGGAAAGACCCAGGCTGATCCTCGTAACGCCATGGTGGCCGACCCAGTCTTGGTTCCCGGACCCCAAGTCCCTCACCCACGTTCCCCCCTCCGGCTCAGCCCTCGCTGGGACATGCTGAGACAACCCGGTCAGGTCTTCCTCACTCCAATCCCAAGATGCTTCGCCTACACGCGTGACTTCTATGCCAGCCCAACTGCGAACATCTGCATCTACCCCCCACTCGGAGAGACCCCAGTCCGTCCTAGACACACTAGCCGGGGCAGGGGCCTCTCAGGGATTACGGGACTTCGCCTCGGCATCTCGCAGAGCCAGCACCGAATCCCTCTACAACTACCGTTGGGAGAGATGGATAACCTGGTGCTCAGATAACTCTGTTCCCCATTACTGCCCCTCCAACATCCAAATAGGAAATTTCCTCTCCCACCTATCCTCTTCCCTTAAGCTGTCGGCTGGCTCCATTCGGGGCTACAGATCAGCTATCTGCACTACCATTCGTCAAC
>CM065723.1:39714832-39727332 GCA_033310375.1 Conus canariensis | reverse complement strand
GTCTGTCTGTCTGACTTTCTGTCTATCTGTCCGTTTATCTGTCTGTGTCTTTCTCTCTGTGTGTCTCTCTGTCTTTGAGTCTCTCTCTCTCTTTCTCTCTCTCTCTCTCTCTCTCTCCTCTCTCTCTCTCTCTTTTCTCTGCCTGTCTGTCTACCTGTCTACCTATCTGTCTGTCTGTCTGTCTGTCTGTCTGTCTGTCTGTCTTCTCTCTCTCTCTCTCTCTCTCTCTCTCTCTCTCTCTCTCTCTCTCTCTTCCTTATGGTATATATTTGCGTATGTCAGTCAGTCATCTCCTCACCGCCTCCCCCCCCCCCCCCCCCCTTCTCTTTCTCTTTCCTTGCGTCATGCCTTCCTATCCTATTCTCTCTCTCTCTCTCTCTCTCTCTCTCTCTCTCTCTCAGTCTGTCTGTCTCTCTACCCCCTCCCCCTCCTCCTCTCTTTCTCAATTTCTGCACTCACCCTCTACCCTCATCCACCCTTCCCTCTTCCTTTCTGTTGTTGTCAAAAGCTGACACATGTATGTCAATCAGTCATCTCCTTCCTCCTCCATCTCTCTCTTCTTCCCTGCATGCTGCCCCCTGTCGCATTCTCTCTCTCCTCTCTCTCTCTCTCTCTCTCTCTCTCTCTCTCTCTCTCTCTCTTCTCTCTCTCTCTCTCACTCACTCCTTTCCTCCACCCTATCTCCCTACCTCATCCCCTCTATTGTATTTAAAATCTGACACACGCCGCGCTGTATATTTTCATCTACATTGTACCTCTCACCACCCCCACCCCCTCCCGTCTGCCCCGGCCCTTAACCCCACTCGTCACTAGCGTTCCAAACACAACACGCAGGGAAAACAATTTAATTAACAAAGCCCACGAACAGCGACCCAATCCACATCTAATGATAGACAGAGTGACCCCCCCCCCCACACACACACACACTGTCCTCATCCCCTCTGAGAGACGGACATGGTAGTACTGGACCACCTTTCCATGAACCAAAAAAAAAAAAAAGAAACGAACACAAAAGGGCAAGGAGAGAGAGAGAGAGAGAGAGAGAGAGAGAGAGAGAGAGAGAGAGAGAGAGAGAGAGACAGAGAGAGAGAGAGAGAGAGAGACAGAGAGAGAGACAGAGAGAGAGAGTCAGGATCGGAACAAAGGGACAACGCTTTCTGTGACCATTCTTCAAGATACAAGAGACAACCGGTGAGTGATGGTACTGAATATAGAGCGGGAAGATGGCGGGCAGGCAGTGTGTGTGTGTGTGTGTGTGTGTGTGTGTGTGTGTGTGTGTGTGTGTGTGTGTGTGTGTGTGTGCGTGCATGTGGGGAGAGGGGGAAGGTGGGTGGGGGGTGGTGGGGATGGGATGGGGGAAATCAATAACCCATGTCATTAACACCTAACAGGTTGGAGGGGATACTGACGAGGTGAAGGACATGCGGGTAACATGCATGACGTTTCCAAGGATAAAAGGGAAGAAGGACTAGATGGATTGACTTGAGATCAATGATTAGGAACACAGCTCGCGCCCTCCTGTACTGTTGCTGGCGATGCTTTGGTTCTGTTCATCCATTAGTGGAGTCAGTGGTCATTTTGTTTTCTCTCTCAAGAAATAGGGCAAGATGATGATGGGATGAAGGGGGAAGGGGATGAGGAAGGGGGGGGGGGGAGGGGGGTCCAGATGAAAGGATATGGTATTGGTCTGTGCCTCAGAATCTTGGACAGAAGCTGTTCTTCTTCTTCTTTGCGAACGCGTTAGTCTATACGGTCAGTCCGGCCCTTGATATATGATTAGTACCGTGTTCTCTAGTTCTTGCAGATTGCCGTAGAGCTTTGTCATTAGAGCTGTCTCTGTTGGCCACACCTCTCTCCTTGTCAGTTCACGCAGAAGTTGTTAGGAAGGAGGCCATTGGGGAAGTTTTAGATTCAGTTTCAGTTTCATCATGGAGGTGGCACTGCGTGCGGACTAGTCCATATACGCTACACCATATCCGCTAAGTTTTGAGACCACACTGCGCATGATTTAAAGCAGATGGCTATATGGATTAGTGGCTAAGATGAGAGAATTTAAAAAGAGGAAAGGATATCAAACTAATTTATCGGCCGCATCTGTGCGTATTCCAGGGTTCGGGTTCTATCCTATGAAGGTGTGGTCCCATTAAGAGTTTCAAAACAGTCTTACATGTTGAGAAAATCCCGCAACATGTTTCCCCCTAATTTTCCCATGTGCCATACTTTTTGTTCAAAACAGGTTTTGAAGTTGCGTAATTCATTTGATTGATTTACGGCGCGTTCTAGAGTGGTGAAGCATGTTTTGTAAAATCTTCATTATTGTAAGCCAATAAATTAACCTGTTGGTTGACATGTGAGTAGGCACGCTTCGTACAAAACTCAAACAAGAAAAGACGAAACAAGATAAGAAAAGACCACTGGAAAAAGTCCGCATCCAAATCGTAACGATAGAAGCTTCCTTTTCAATACCTTATTTCTTAGCTACCTCATCTGCAGGACGCCGGATTGAAAACAGAAACAGGGACAACCAGAAAGGCCTGGATCCAGCTTTTGGGTCAGGTTCTGTGTGAAGACCTTTCTTCTTGCCAAGGGAAGTAATAACACTAAAGGAGCAAAAGAATTGCTTCCCATTTCTTTTCCAAAACAGGAAATGGAAACTACGAAATGTTAACCTTCAGATCACTGGAAAATTGCAATAATCAATGGAAATATATATTTCAGAGATAGCTACAAATTCGTAGCTGTCACTTCACAATATTCATATCTAGTGGATAAAGTTGGAATCAATCTTTCTAGTGGTTGGAATCAATCTTTCTAGTGGATAAACTTGGAATCAATCAGTTGGAATCAATCTTTCTAGTGGATAAAATTGGATAAAGTTGGAATCAGTCTTTCTAGTGGATAAAGTTGGAATCAATGGATAAAGTTGGAATCAATCTTTCTAGTGGATAAAGTTGGAATCAATCTTTCCACTGGATAAAGTTGGAATCAGTCTTTCCAGTGGATAAAGTTGGAACCAATCTTTCTAGTGGATAAAGTTGGAATCAGCCTTTCTGGGTGGACCCTGAATCCGCAGTTTTAGCCAAAACCGCGACATGGGTCCACACCAGAAACACCATTTTCCTCCTCGGGCCACATGCACCACAGTTTAATTTGGACTGGTTCAATGGTTTTCATACAATCTTACTGACAAACCAGCGAACGCGGGTGAAAGCATAACCTGCCCCTGGTAGAGACGAAAATCCTAGCGGAAGGATCACTCACCGACAATTCATTATGTGGAGCAGTCTGGCGTGCAGTGCGGATTGCTCTCGAATCTGGCTTTTTGCCGTAGGGCCGTTTTATAGTGCGGCATGCCATACAACAAAACAGCTTTTTCACGAGAACTAACGTAAAGTTTTTGCGCCCCTGTAACAAAATACGGTTCAGTTGAACATACCGTCTTACAGCGCACGTTTTAC
Organism: Conus canariensis; assembly: GCA_033310375.1. NCBI lineage: Eukaryota > Metazoa > Mollusca > Gastropoda > Neogastropoda > Conidae > Conus > Conus canariensis. The sequence goes on along the minus strand of CM065723.1, from coordinate 39,723,874 downwards.
TGGAAGAAAGACAATGAGTTGTAGCTAAGCTCTGAAAATATGAGTTGCGTCTGATCGTTGTAAGGCAGCACCGTCCAGGGTGATTAGGCCTAAGTAACAAGGACGTTGAGAAAATAGTATTTTGTGCCTCAGCAAGCGTGCAGCATGCGTCTTTCTGTGATTCCTGAATGACATATTACTTCTTTTATTTACATTGTTTTTTGTTTGTTTTTTTTTCGTTGTACAAAATAGCTTTGGGAACTGTTTTGAGGTTGTTCTCATCTTGCGATGCTCTGCAGATCAGCGAAACATGGTTTAAAAATCTGGCACCATGATTTAAAAGAAAAGGGGCTGTTAGTTACCGCCACAGACAAAGACAAACAGATCACAGGATAAAAACACAAAGCATTGTGAAACTGGCATCATGAGCCAGTGACCGGCAGTTGGAAGACACTGACTGTGCCTCAGCGTAAAAATAAAACAACAGCTACAGACGAAACTGTATTAGCCCTCTTCAAAATCTGACGCTGGTGAAATCTCAAATCATTTAAACCGACAGGCACGCGATACTGGGCAAAAATTAATAATGAATAAATAAATCAATCAATGAATAAAATACAGTTAAACAATACATAAGAAATACAAATATGAATGCACGCACGCACGCACACACGCTCCCGCTCGCTCGCGCGCGCGCGCGCACACCACACACACACACACACACACACACACACACACGCGCGCGCGCGCGCGCGCACACCACACACACACACACACACACACACACACACACACACACACACAGAACAGCGCACGGGAGCGCGCAAGTGTACACACACACGCGCACGCGCGCGCGAAAACACCTACACACTCCCATGCACACACAAAAGCGCGCATGCACACGCACGCACCTACACACACACACACACACACACACACACACACACACACACACAGAGAGAGAGAGAGAGAGAGAGAGAGAGAGAGAGAGAGAGAGAGAGAGAGAGGAAACAGAGAGACAGAGACAGAGACAGAGAGAGAAACAGAGAGACAGAGAGAAAGAGGGAAAGCTCTTTGTCATTTCTGATTGCCTCATTTCCCTAACCACACGTTCACACACATTACACTGCGCCACGCCCACTTCACCCTTCTGTCCGCAGGTCTCCGCACCCCACGCCATTTTCCTGCATCAAATCCCGTGCCATACACCGCCCACATAGACACCTTTCTACAACACTACCACACACACACACACACACAACACACCAGCAGCAGCAGCAGCACACCACCACCACCACCACCTCCACCTCCACCACCTCCACCACCACCAACAGCAACAATCGACCCTACAGCAACTCACCCTGAAGTCTCCTCCGTTGCCATCGTCCAATTCCAGAGTGTAGGCCTCCACCACCCCACCCAGGTCCAGCGGGGCCCAGGCTACGGTCACACTGTTGTTCTGGCAGGAGCACTCCTCGGGGATAATGCACGGGCGACCCGGAGCTGGGTAAGAAAAAGAAAAAAAAAAAAGGAAAGAGGGTTGTCTGGATATCCTGTCTCCATTTCAGGACACTATCTTCCACACGAAGTGCTTACAACGTGAGAGTTTATTCGAAATGGTGTCTTGAGGTTTAACGTTGTCAACAAAATGAAATTATTTGTAAAACCACTTTCGTTATCTTTTTGTTGGAAGGAGAGTTAACCCTCTATGAGCTCTCAAATTAGAACTTTCTTTGAGGCTGTTCTGAAGATTTGCAATAGAGAGAGAAAAAAAGAAAGAAATCGTTGACGTTTTGGTCGTAGACCGTCTTCAGAACTGATAAAATCGTTGACGTTTTACGACCGTCTTCAGGAATGATGACACCAGTCTACGACCAAAACGTCGACGATTTTTTTTTTCTACCGTGTTTTTCTATTGAGAACATTCTCAAAGAAAGTTCTAATTTGTGAAAAAGAAGACAGCAGTGAAGGAATCATTGTCACTATTCCAACAGCTCTCCCCTACAAATCCGGATACATTACTGGTTTTAGTGCAAAGGGAAACAATAATGGCCGAACGAAGTTAGATAAGATTTTCTTTTTGGTTTCTGCCTCTTGAGGGCAGCATTTTCCTTCTCAGTAGTGAAGATAAAATAGAGTTTTAAACGGAAAGGAGCTGAATTAGACACTAGAATTACAATGTGGTAGTGTTCGTCTTTGTTTTCCTCTCCGTCTCTTACGTGTCGGGCTAAGTGATTGGCCAAATTCTGTAAACTCTGTTGTGATTGGTAAGAAAGAACCGGCAGGATTCATCTGTTGCGGAGGCGTTCAAAACTGGGGCAGAGCGTTTGCTGTATTGACGTGTGGTTTCTAACACGAGCAGCCCACCAAGCATTTGTTTCCATTGACTCATCATATGCTTTTCTTGGTGAATTTGTCCTGGCTTTTCACGTCTGCACCTCCACTCTTCATTCTCTTTCACTACTCATTTTACAGACCGACACTTCCTTACCTGTTCCTATGCATGGTCATACTGAACAAGTAGCTTCATTCAGAAAAAAGAAATTAAGGCTATAGTGACCGTGTAGTAGTAAGGTGCGTTTTTGTAATTTACATCGGGTCCATAGCCTTAAAAAACACAGAACCCACCTCTCTCTCTCTCTCTCTCTCTCTCTCTCTCTCTCTCTCTCTCTCTCTCTCTCTCTCTCCAAAGTTATTAACTCTGCCATTTACAACAACAACAACAACAGCAGCAACAACAACAAAAGAATATGTAGGTAAATCTGCAAAAACTGATAAAGTTTCCGAATCAACAGGACAAAAAATATCACGAATCTATCAAAAATTTGTCATGATGTATTATCTTCATAATAAATATATGGGACAAGAGATGTGTACGCTACAAATAAATCTATGCAACTGGAAATGAGCTGAAAACCCTCAATGTTGCACAAAAAAATCTATGTGACAGTAAATCGCTACAATTACCAAATTACTGAGCTCTTTGAATAACTGCAAATATATATACATATAAAGTTACAATACACGCATGCGCATTTGTGCAAGCACAAACAATCCACGGATGCACTAGGCAAGAGCAAAGGACGACAACAACGACGACAAAGCGTTATTCTATTCCTTTCGTCCTTTGTTAGATGTATCTAATACCTGCCACTCTCTCTCCAGTCAGCTAAAATTTATGGTCATTTATCACGCCATTCCGTGTTGCTTTTTTTTTTTTTCTTACAGCTTGCACATTGAGGAGAGAGAAATCCTACCCTGGGGTTTGCAGCTGATACTGAGGGTATTGGATGTTCTTTTCTTCTGTCATCTAACACCTTTCTGGAAAATGACCCCATTCTCCACAAGAAAGTTTATTATCTTTATATATATATATATATATATATATATATATATAACAGAGAGAGAGAGAGAGAGAGAGAGAGAGAGAGGAGAGAGAGAGAGACAGAGAGACAGAGAGAGAGAGAGATTCTATTGTCAGGATGTTTTGAAGTTTAAGAAAATGTTCAGCTAAAATTCATATATAATTCTCACCAGCAGCAAACTGCAACCTCTAGTCTTAGCAGCAAGCTTGAGTTTAACGTTTAGATTTTTTTTCGGTGGTTAATTGCATGACCTGATCCACCTAGGGGACGTTAACTGATAGTCACCGTGTTTATGGCACAGCATTGCTGAAGACGGAGCCCATCCGTTTCACATTCTGCCTCTGTAATCTTCCCTCAACATAATCAGGTTTTCATTTACTTCCGGGTAGATCAAAATGGGTTTTCCATCTGTAAAAATCCTATCATAAGAGGCTCGAACTCAAAACCCCCAGCCGAACGTTTTAACCATGTGACTGCCAGATCGAAAGAGTAAATATTTTTTTTGATAGAAAAAGGCCGGTGTTGTATTTCATAACGTGGCTACACCAACTAATGGCACTCGTGTACATAGTTTAAGCGTGATCTGGTCACTGAATGTGCCATTCCCTAGTTTGGGAGGAAGAGCTATTTCTAGCGTATGCTGCAGTTTCTCTCCCCAGTTGTAAAGCAGCATTAACCCGCATTGTTTTAGTGAAATAATCCCTAAAGCACTTACCAATCACAACGCGTGCATGAAAAAAAAAGGCTGAATGTCGTAAAAACACAGATTTCCTTTCGGACATCTGGGCCTCAAAGACAGCATTTATCTTGTTTCTTTATAAGACAAAGTGCATTTTAAAACGAAAAAGAAGAATTTGGAACCAGACTATTTCAACTTCGTCTTTGTTTTTTTTCCATTTCTAATCTTACACAAACCACACACACACACACACACACACACACACACACCACACCACACACAACCCGCGCGCGCGCGCAATATATATATATATATATATATATATAATATATATATATATACCACATACGTATCAGGCGGCGTAGTTCGCCGAATTCTATAAACATCTTTGTGATTGATAGAAAGAAACGTCAGATTTCACCCGCTGCTTTCCTGAAATAAAGCAGACCGCCTTTAAGTTGTTTCCTTTTACTTGACAGTGTTTTCCCCATTAAAGTTCAAATCCACTGTTTTCTTGTCTATTTCCTTTCTTAACTTGCACTGGCTGCTGAGACTTCCTAGACGGAGCCAAGGAGCTGGTCAGAATGACTTATCAGACTGCAGCAGAAGATTGCTATTTCGGCACTGGCGACAGGATCAGAAAACATTTTCCTGTTCGTGTTTTGTCGTTCGTTTTAAGGGTTGGGCTGTATCAGAAAAGATTGAGAGCAATGCGTATGTGTTGTTATCGGTGTTGGTTTTCTTTGTTTGCTTCTTTCTTTGTGTATGTTTTTTCTGTCTGTCTGTCTGTCTCTTTTCTTTTCTTTGCTTTCTTTCTTTCCTCCACTTTTATTTAAACATTCAAACACACACACGCACAGACAGACAGTACACACAACCACACACGCGCACGCGCGCGCGCGCATACACGAACATGCATACGCGCACGCGCGTGCACACACACACACACACACGCGCGCGCGCACGTACACACACACACACACACACACACACACACACACACACACACACACACACACACACACACACCGCATGCACATTCATACATGCAGAAATGCATTTCCGTGCACAAAAAAAGAAGGATAAGGTGGATAGGAAATACATGGACAGAACAGCAAAGAAAACAACTGCATGAAGTTTTCATATTAAAAACATGTCAAGGTAAACGAGTAAGAGAACTGATGATTTCGTCCATAGGCAACAGCAGCACGGGTCGGTAAAACCATCCAGTCAGACCCAGTAGGACCCCATCAGACCAAACCGGATCCCACTGGGCCTATGTCGGGCATTTAGATCTGAAGATTTTCTCGTCTATTAAAAAATATACGTAATTAATCATTCTAATCTTTCTGCATGCTTTATCTATTGCACTTTGAATATGCTTGAACGTGCCATAGAAAATCAGTGATACCCTAAACGTTTTTTTTTTTTTACTTTTAATGTTCATGATTAGAGATTAAAGCAAGCTTTTCATCTTCGGTGAGTGGTGGTTTGTGGTGGTGGGGGTGGGGGGGGGGGGGGGGGTCTCTGCTATAATCGAATGTTGTGTAGACTTTGCTGCTTTGCCCCAATTGATTCATTTCAGATCACGTTTGGGGTCCAGCTGGGTCCGATGATGTCTGGCTCCCATCTAAGTCCGAAGCTCTGATGGGGTCTGGTTAGTGCGACGGAGTCAAATTGTGTGCGGTGGGGTCCAATTGTGTGTTCTAACCGACCGCACTGGCTTAACTGATAATTAATGTGAATAACCGACTGCACTGGCTTTACTAAAAATAATATGAATAACCGACCGCACTGGCTTTACTAATAAATAATATGAATAACTGACTGCACTGGCTTTACTAATAAGTAATATGAATAACTGACTGCACTGGCTTTACTAATAAATAATATGAATAACGACTGCACTGGCTTTACTAATAATAACCGACCGCACTGGCTTTACTATAAGTAATATGATAACTGACTGCACTGGCTTTACTAATAACGAACGCACTGGTTTTACTAATAACCGACCGCACTGGCTTTACTAATAAGTCATATGAATAACGACTGCACTGGCTTTACTAAAAATTTAATATGAATAACTGCACTGGCTTTTAATATATATAACCGACCGCACTGCTTTACTAATAATTAGTATGAATAACCGACTGCACTGGCTTTACTAATAATTAGTATGAATAATCACAACATTACTGCAACATTAAGATAAACGACCACAATATGAAATATCACTAGCGTTCAACAGAAGTAAACAACCACAACATCCAACTAGGTCCAATGACTGTACTACCGTTCAACACCAACAACCACAACATCAAACTGTGTTCAGTGACTTCAACTAAAAGTTCAGTACAAAGAAACAAACATCAAGTTATGTTCAGCGACTTCACTTACGTTCAATGCAACCACAATAGGTCCAGTGACTTCATCAACAATCAACACAATCAATGACAACATCAAGCTGTGTTCAGTGACGTCACTAACGTTCAAGGCAAACAACCACAATATCAAAAAGAGTTCAGTGTTTTCGTTAATGTTGAATGTAAAGAATCACAACATCAAACACGGAGAAGGAGCTTCATTAACGTTCAACACGAACAACTACAACTACAACATGAAAAAAGTTCATATGTTTCACATCAAAGAACATTAAGTGCTTCACTAGCGCTCAGCATAAACGACAACAACAACATCGAAACAATGGTTCATGAATTCCGTAAAAAAAATAATAAATAATTTAATAAAAAAAAGAATTCCGGGCATGAAGCACAACACCAGACAAGGTTTCAGGATGGAGAGAACAGAAAAGGGGCTGCACTCTGGTTGGAGAAAACTCACCAACACTGTTCATGCACGTCACAAACATCAGGTCTACAACATGCTGCACTCAGAACGCTTGATCAAAAAACAACGATTTTATAGCACAGCGGCCGCTGAAAATCGTGACTGTCATGTCCCTAACGGCAGGCACTGGCATTACTCTAAAAACGAGCTTTTACGAGCGTCAAGACATCAGCGTGTGACTGGTCTAAGATAGAAATAGCCCGGTGAATACGTTGTGGCGGGTTGGTTAGAGGACTAGGACTGGCTGTTGGCAGGCTGCGGCTGCGAGCTCCATCAAAAGGCGGATATCATTCCGGGAGATTTCGCCCCCGATTGGTTCTGTCCAGCGCTGCAAGTGCCACAGACTCTGATAGGAAGTATGGTAAAAAGACAGTCGAGTTTCATTTTTTTTACGGACGTGTTCTTTGCGAGTATTACTCAAAACCACAACCAGCACCGCAAGTGTCTGTATTTTCCGGGCCTGGTAGACACCACAGACGGAGTTGTACATGCCACAGGGAAGTATCCTGTCGAACCTATCTATGGCACGGACGTATTTTTAGAGTATTGCTCAAAGTTCACGACCAGCACCGCAAGCGTCGGTAATGTCCGGGCCTGGTTGATGCCGGTGACGTAAACATTTATGAAACGGAATGTAGAACATAGCTGTATCCTAAATCTCCCAGCAACCTGCTACAGATCTTTCTCATCCTCGTTGATCTTCATGAAAAGTAGCAACACTTTCAAATACTTTGTTTTAAATGTTTTTTTGTTCGTTTGTTTCAATGTTTCATTTTTTCCTACCCTTCCCTCAGTTTCAAAACAGACTGTCACCTCCCTCCTCCACCCTCTTAATTCTTATCTATGTTTGTAATGAGCTTGTCTCCAGGTTTTCTGGAAATTTTTAGATGCGTATGTTGAAGGCTAGGGTGATGGCATCGCTCTGAGAATAGAAGAGGCTTACTCCGTGTGGCACAGTGTCCTCTGGCAGGTTACCGTAGGGTGACCTGACATGGATCAGCCATTACGGATTCCATTCCTTGGCCGAGACTGCGGTAGAAGAAACCAGTCAGTTCAGGGTGAACATCAACCTCCACCAAAGATGGCATGGGGGGAGAGTGAGGGTACGTACCAGGTTCAACGCTACGCTAATAGCATCAGAAGGACATTAAGATGGCTGGCCTAGACGATTTTTTGAAGATGGGCCCTAGCGGCCGTCTGACTGCAAAAATTGTACTGCAGAAGCCTTGGTGTTACTGTACATAGCAAGGTCCGGACAAACTGTATAAAGTGTAGCTCCACTAAGAAGGCAAGACGGAACGCTCCCATTCTCCCCTCCACAAACAGGGTGTCAGCCTTTATCTTCTGCCCACGTTCTTTACGGTTAGCAGAGGATTCGCATTAAGGACACCACACACTACCATTTCCCCACGAGTATTATTGGGAAACTGTGACTACGACTGGCAACCCCACTGTAAAACCGTTGCTTCAACGTCCTGTCAGTGACAGGCTTAATTCTTCTTCTTCAACAGAAAACATTAAACATCGACGAACTCAAACAGAAACAAAATAATAAACAAAACCAAAAGCAAATAAAATCAAATCGAATCAAACAAAACAAACTAAAATCACTCACACAAAGATGACTGCTTGGGGGAAAATGCACGAAAACAAACTTCCATTCCAAAAAACGAAACGCCATGGCAACAAATAGAGATAAGCATGAAGGCCAAGTGTCATTCAGGTAAACTAAACGGCACTGGTGAGGGATGGTAAAAACAGCCAAACAAACATACTCACCGATTACCCCGTCTGCAGAATGGAGAAAAAAACAAACAATAAACAGGCATAGAGATTTGATCTTATAGGTGGCATACAGACAATTCTTTACCTGTAAGCCGTAAGGCACCCAAAGAACACCGTAACCCTCCCCATCAAAGTGAGTCTTGTCTCACATCTGGGTCCTTAGTGTCTGTCTAAAATCCTGGTTGACCTAGAAAACCCATTCGATGGTATGAGACTAGTTCCAGGTACCAGAATATCAAACTTTGAGGATAAATGCTTCATGTTTCCTGCATCTTGGAAAATGAGGAAAATAACTCACTGGACCATGTCAGACACACATACACAGGTCGAGAAGAATCTCTCCTGTATACTTGTGGAATGCCTCAAACTTGCCTGTACTGTCGC
>CM065723.1:39689832-39692332 GCA_033310375.1 Conus canariensis | reverse complement strand
GATAGATAGATAGATAGATAGATAGATAGATAGATAGATAGATAGATAGATAGATAGATAGACAGCCAGCCAGATAGATATATGGATAGATAGATAGACAGAAAGAGACAGACAGACAGACAGACAGATAGACAGATAGATAGGTAGATATATAGGTTGATTGATTGATAGATAGATAGATAGACAGATAGATAGATAGACAGACAGACAGACAGACAGACAGAAGACAGATAGATAGATAGATAGACAGATAGATAGATAGATAAGTAGACAGATAGATGGGTTGATTAATAGATAGACAGACAGACAGACAGACAGACAGATAGATAGATAGATAGAATGATAGAAAGATAGATATATAGATAGATAGACAGATAGCTAGATAGTTAGGTACACATATACAACTACATATACATATTGAATAACTGTGTACATAAGGAATAATAGTTTGTTATTAGCTTTTGAGTCTATGATAAAGTTTCCAGTAAGCATTTCGTCCACCCAAGCATACGTGTTGCCCATAATGACAGCCCCTTCGCATTCTACCCACGCCAAAACTCGCCCCCACCCCCCCACCCACCCCCACCTATCTCTCTCTTTTCTCTCTCTCTCTTTTCTCTCTCTCTCTCTCTCTCCATCCCAACCCACCTCACCTCTCCAAATCTCCCCCAAATGTAACCTTCCAACTTTACCACTTTCGACAAATCTACACCTTGAACAAACCAGTTCACCACTCACTATCACCCCTATCACCACCATCCCCACCCACCACCACCACCACCATCACCACCGAAACACAACTTTTAAACGACAATTAACGGAGGGGTCCATCTACTTCCACACGAGCCGGCTCCATCTTCAATGTGTCCATCTACAACAATACGAGCTGGCTCCATCTTCAAGTGTCCATCTAGGACAATACGAGCTGGCTCCATCTTCAATTTGTCCATCTACGACAATACGAGCTGGCTCCATCTTCAATGTGTCCATCTACAACAATACGAGCTGGCTCTATCTTCAATTTGTCCATCTACGACAATACGAGCTGGCTCTATCTTCAATGTGTCCATCTACAACAATACGAGCTGGCTCCATCTTCAATGTGTCCATCTACGACAATACGAGCTGGCTCCATCTTCAATGTGTCCATCTACAACAATACGAGCTGGCTCCATCTTCAAGGTGTCCATCTACAACAATACGAGCTGGCTCCATCTTCAATTTGTCCATCTACGACAATACGAGCTGGCTCCATCTTCAATGTCCATCTACAAATACGAGTTGGCTCCATCTTCATTGTCCATCTAACAATACGAGCTGGCTCCATCTTCAATTTGTCCATCTACGACAATACGAGCTGGCTCCATCTTCAATTTGTCCATCTACGGACAATACGAGCTGGCTCCATCTTCAGTTTGCCATCTACACAATACGAGCTGGCTCCATCTTCATGTGTCCATCTAGACAATACGAGCTGACTCTATCTTCAATTTGTCCATCTACGACAATACGAGCTGGTTCTATCTATCAATTTGTCCATCTAGGACAAACGAGCTGGCTCCATCTTCAATTTGTCCATCTACAACAATACGAGCTGGCTCATCTCCATGTGTCCATCTAGGACAATACAAGCTGGCTCTATCTTCAATTTGTCCATCTACAACAATACGAGCTGGCTCTATCTTCAATGTGTCTATCTACAATAATTCGAGCTGGTCTTATTTCAATTTGTCCATCTAGGAACAATACGAGCTGGCTCTATCTTTAATTTGTCCATCCTACGACAATTCGAGCTGCTCTATCTTCAATTTGTCCATCTAGACAAACAATACTGCTGGCTCTATCTTCAGTTTTTGTTTTCTACAATAATTCGAGCTGGTTCTATTTTCAATTTGTCCATCTGCACAATACGAGCGGGCTCCATCTTCAATTTGTCCACCTAGGACAATTACGAGCTGGCTCCATCTTCAATTTGTCCACCTAGGACAATACGAGCTGGCTCTATCTTCAATTTGTCCACCTAGGACATACGAGCTGGCTCTATCTTCAATTTGTCCACCTAGGACAATACGAGCGGCTCTATCTTCAATTTGTCCACCTAGGACATACGAGCTGGCTCTATCTTCAATTTGTCCACCTAGGACAATACGAGCGGCTCTATCTTCAATTTGTCCACCTAGGACAATACGAGCTGGCTCTATCTTCAATTTGTCCACCTAGGACCATACGAGCTGGCTCTATCTTCAGTTTGGCCACGACGAGACCCCCACAACGTATATATCCCGTCACGCATACAGAACATTAGGAAGCGACGAAAGAGGAAGATGCTGAGAGAGAGAGGGGGGGGGGGGGGGGAGGGGAAGGGAGGGGGGCGAGATGAGGGGCGGCGGAGTGGAGAGGGGGTTGAGGTGGAGGAGGAAGAACTCTGATCACTGCTAACACTCGCAATGGATCTAGCGCGAGCGCTTCAGATAAGGCCTTAACGCGCTAGATGAGATAG
>CM065723.1:39669832-39672332 GCA_033310375.1 Conus canariensis | reverse complement strand
AACGGGGGGTGGGTGGAGGGGAGGGGGGAGATGAGCATGTTGGTCTTTTTACTATCAGTCTAAAACCAGCCCCCACTTTCTATTTTAACTGTTGAAGGGAGGTCATTCAGGTGCCGTCCTTGTGTATAATGTCCCTTGTTAATTTTTTTAAAAAGGTCTAAAGAGGTCATCGCCCCAGGTGCGTGACTCACTAATTTCCCACAATTTTCTGCTAAGTGTTCATTTTGTTTTGTGTTTTTGCTTTGTTGGGTTTTTGTTTGTACGTTTATATTATTTTTTGTTGGTTTTACTCTGGATATTTGTGTCTTCCCAAAGGAGACAATGAAGTAGAGAAAGAGATGGGGTTAGGGAGGGAGAGAGAGAGGGAGGGAGGGGGAGGAGAGAGAGAGTGAGAGAGTGAGACGTAATGTTGCTTATAGCCCAGCCGACCGCCAAGAACCATATCAGAGATGAGAGAGAGAGAGAGAGAGAGAGAGAGAGAGAGAGAGAGAGAGAGAGAGAGAGAGAGAGAGTTAAAACACTTGATCTTGTTCCACAGACAGTGATCATCTTTCCCTCTTCCTTTTTCAGCGAGCACGCGCTCTGTGTGGTCTTCCACCATTTCTAAGATAGCTCTTTTTCCCCCTCTTTATCTGTCTTTCTGTCATCCTTTCTTTCTCTCTTTCTCTCTGCCCTTTCTCTCCGTGTTATTTCTCTGACAGAGAGGAAATGAAAATGAACACTAGACACTGAGATTCTTTCTTTCTCTCTTTCTTTCTTTCTTTCTTTCTTTCTTTCTTCCTTTCTTTCTCTCTGCCTTTCCCTCCGTTTTATTTCTCTAAACAGTGAGGACATGAACATGAACACCAGACACTGAGACCCTCACAACAAAACCCCGTGCTCCGACATTACTCTGGACTTCAAAGACATTGAGAAGAACTCGACAGAGACAGTGTGAGACCCGACCTCCAGGGCGGGGGGTGGCCAGTCTTTAACGGCTCGTCCCGTGGTCATCAAGTCATTATAGTTCACCTCCCCTCCCCCCCCTTCCGCCCGCCCCCTCCCGTCAACACCCCCCCCCCTCCCCCACTGTCTTGGGTTTTAGTGCCTAAGCTCACTTTTTGGATTTTACTACCCAAGCATATGTCACAAAGGAAAAAGAATGCGCCCAGTGTTTCGCCATTTCAGCAATCACTGGGGGGGGGGGGGGGGGGGGGGGGGGTGATGATGAAAACTTCAAGATCGCTCTCGTGTAGTTTTATCCTTTGCTTTATTGACCGACGTTTCATCTCTCCACTCAGCAGTTCTTTTGTTGTTGTTGTATTTTGTCGCCGTTGAGTCACACGAGACTGCCTTTGTCTCTTTCAAATCGTTACAGATTTTACATCTGTAGAAGTTGAAATACTTTATGTGTGTGTGTGTGTGTGTGTGTGCGTGCGCGCGTGCGTGCCTGCGTGTGTGTGTGTGTGTGTGTGTGTGTGTGTGTGTGTGTGTGTGTATGTGTGCGTCTCTCTCTCTCTCTCTCTCTCTCTCTCTCTCACACACACACACACACACACACACACACACACACACACACACACACACACATATCCTTTCTTTTCCCTGTTCAACTCGTCAACTCACTCTCTCTCCTCTCTCTCGCTCTCTCTCTCTCTCTCTCTCTCTCTCTCTCTCTCTCTCTCTCTCTCCTCTGTAACTCGTTATATTTCTCTCTCTGTCTGTCTCTGTCCGACTCTCTCTCTCTCTCTCTCTCTCTCTCTCTCTCTCTCTCTCTCTCCTCTCCCTGCTCTCTCTCTCTTTCTGTGCTCTCCCTGTCTGTCTGTCTGTCCCTGTTTCTCTCTGTTTCCCATGCTGTCTCTCTCATTCTCTCTCTCTCTCTCTCCCTTCCTCGTCACTGTCTCTGTCTCTCTCTATCTCTGTCTCTCTCTTTCTCTCAGTGCTTTCCCTTTTTTCCCTAATAGGCAGATGGTAACAACAGTAACGCGGAAAGCAATACCAGACCAACAACGCCCTGTTTCCCTAAATCACCCATGCTTACAATGGCCAAGAGGAAGAACCCAGCCACGGTGTTAGGAGGGAGAGTGGGGGTGGGAAGATGGGAGGTGAGGGGTGGTCTGGGAAGGTGACCAGCGATGGTCATCGTTCTACTAACAGCCTATCAACTCTCCAGCCAGTCTCTACCGTCCACGTCATCCTTCTCTCCTTGGGTGTTGTCCTCCAGACAAATCTTCACACTGGCAGGAGGCAAAGGGGGGGGGGGGGGGGGTATTGGGCCGTGGATGCTGAGTAGTAAACGCGGTTATGCCGCGTTCATTCTTCCTTTGAATAGATTTTCCTTCCCCGTGAAATCGCTTGGGGTTTCCAGTGAGTCTTTCACTCATTCTTGCTGTCATTCTTGCTTTAGTTCGTCTAGTTATGTACGTGGGTACATTTGTGGGTCTCTTTGCTGGTTGGTTCTTTTATAACTCCTCAGCCATTCATTATTTCATTCATTCATTCAATTGCTTTTTCTCATTCG
>CM065723.1:39664832-39667332 GCA_033310375.1 Conus canariensis | reverse complement strand
GTGGGGGTTGGAAGGAAAGGAGGGGGAGTTGTTGCGGGTGGGAAGTTACGGTTGGGGGGGGGGGGGGGGTAAGGGAGACAATGTTGACCAAATGGGAAGGGAGGAGGGGGTCCACTATCGTTTTTTTGTGTTTTTTTTTTTTCAGATTCAGTGTTGCTTTATAACAGTGGAAGAGAGGTCATTGTTTGATGGAAGTTGATTCAGTGTTGCTTTATAACAGTGGAAGAGAGGCCATTGTTGGATGGGAGTTGATTCAGTGTTGCTTTATAACAGTGGAAGAGAGGCCATTGCTTGATGGAAGTTGATTCAGTGTTGCTTTTATAGCAGTGGAAGAGAGGCCATTGTTTGATGGAAGTTGATTCAGTGTTGCTTTATAGCATGCAGTGGAAGAGAGGTCATTGTTTGATGGGAATTGATTCAGTGTTGCTTTATAGCATGCAGTGGAAGAGAGGCCATTGTTTGATGGGAGTTGATTCAGTGTTGCTTTATAGCATGCAGTGGAAGAGAGGCCATTGTTTGATGGAAGTTGATTCAGTGTTGCTTTATAGCATGCAGTGGAAGAGAGGTCATTGTTTGATGGGAGTTGATTCAGTGTTGCTTTATAGCATGCAGTGGAAGAGAGGTCATTGTTTGATGGGAGTTGATTCAGTGTTGCTTTATAGCAGTGGAAGAGAGGTCATTGTTTGATGGGAGTTGATTCAGTGTTGCTTTATAGCAGTGGAAGAGAGGTCATTGTTTGATGGGAGTTGATTCAGTGTTGCTTTATAGCAGTGGAAGAGAGGTCATTGTTTGATGGGAGTTGATTTAGTGTTGTTTTATAGCAGTGGAAGAGAGGTCATTGTTTGATGGGAGTTGATTCAGTGTTGCTTTATAGCAGTGGAAGAGAGGCCATTGTTTGATGGGAGTTGATTCAGTGTTGTTTTATAGCAGTGGAAGAGAGGTCATTGTTTGATGGGAGTTGATTCAGTGTTGTTTTATAGCAGTGGAAGAGAGGCCATTGTTTGATGGGAGTTGATTCAGTGTTGTTTTATAGCAGTGGAAGAGAGGTCATTGTTTGATGGGAGTTGATTCAGTGTTGTTTTATAGCAGTGGAAGAGAGGTCACTGTTTGATGGGAGTTGATTCAGTGTTGTTTTATGGCAGTGGAAGAGAGGTCATTGTTTGATGGGAGTTGATTCAGTGTTGCTTTATAGCAGTGGAAGAGAGGCCATTGTTTGATGGGAGTTGCGATTCTTCCTACTCTGTCCTAAAATGCCTGCTTTGGCTTGAGTATGTGTCGGATGTTTTTCTGTTTGATATCCTCTCTGTGTGTGTCTCTCTCTCTGTCTGCCTGTCTGTCTGTCTGTCTGTCTGCCAGTCCTCTCTCTCTCTCTCTCTCTCTCTCTCTCTCTCCTCTGCGCTATGCATTCGTGTGTGTGTGTGTGTGTGTGTGTGTGTGTGTGTGTGTGTGTGTGTGTGTGTGTGAGAGAGAGAGAGAGAGAGAGGTTGTTCTTGTTGTTCTTGTTGTTGCCATGTGTTTATATATAAATGTATGAGAGTTAGAGAGAATGTATGTGCTGGAGAGCATAGGGTGGGTGTGAATTTAGTGAGAGCAAGCGAGCGAGCAAGGGAGCGAGAGAGAGAGAGAGAGAGAGAAAGAGAGAGAGAGAAAGAGAGAGAGAGATGTATACGGTGAGTGAGAGCCAGAGCCGAGGGCGGGGGAGGGGGAGGGGGGGCGGTTCGAGAGGGAGGAGAGCGACAGGGAACAAGACAAGCCAGGAGGAAACGGTAGAGATCAGAAGATATCCAGGACAAGACATAGCGTGTCTGTGCTGACCAGTTTGCGGACGTGATTGACAAGATTGGGAAAGAGAGAGGGGATTTATATGGCTGTTTAAAAGGTGAGGGCGAAGGACATAAAATGAGCGTCAAATTAATCTACGTCAGTTACAATTCTCCACCTCTGTGATAATCATCACACCTTTCTAAAGCCTTTCCCACACACACACACACACACACACACACACACACACACACACACACACACACACACACACACACACAGAGAGATACACAGACACACACACACACCACACACACGCACACACACACCACACACACACACACACACACCACACACACACACACACACACACACACACACACACACACACACACACACATACACTCACTCACTCACTCACACACACACATACACACAAACAGACACATATAAACAGACACATACACACACAGCTCCAGACAGGAGACAAGACTCTGATGTTACAAAACTCGTACTGACCCCTCCTCTCCCCTTATCCCCCCTCCCCCCTCACCCCTCTCCTTCCAGCTCAAACCCCACTTTTCTTCCATCCCCTCTCCCTTCCAAAGACTGACTGGAAGACATTTTAGTTGAAGGTGACTGACTGGAAGACATTTTAGTTGAAGGTGACTGACTGGAAGACATTTTAGTTGAAGGTGACTGACTGGAAGACATTTTAGTTGAAGGTGACTGACTGGAA
>CM065723.1:39658373-39662232 GCA_033310375.1 Conus canariensis | reverse complement strand
GCCAGAGCCGAGGGCGGGGAGGGGGAGGGGGGGCGGTTCGAGAGGGAGGAGAGCGACAGGGAACAAGACAAGCCAGGAGGAAACGGTAGAGATCAGAAGATATCCAGGACAAGACATAGCGTGTCTGTGCTGACCAGTTTGCGGACGTGATTGACAAGATTGGGAAAGAGAGAGGGGATTTTTATGGCTGTTTAAAAGGTGAGGGCGAAGGACATAAAATGAGCGTCAAATTAATCTACGTCAGTTACAATTCTCCACCTCTGTGATAATCATCACACCTTTCTAAAGCCTTTCCACACACACACACACACACACACACACACACACACACACACACACACACACACACACACACACAGAGAGATACACAGACACACACACACACACACACACCACCACACACACCACACACACACCCCACACACCAACACACACACACACACACACACACACACACACACACACACACACACACATACACTCACTCACTCACTCACACACACACATACACACAAACAGACACATATAAACAGACACATACACACACAGCTCCAGACAGGAGACAAGACTCTGATGTTACAAAACTCGTACTGACCCCTCCTCTCCCCTTATCCCCCCTCCCCCCTCCACCCCTCTCCTTCCAGCTCAAACCCCACTTTTCTTCCATCCCCTCTCCCTTCCAAAGACTGACTGGAAGACATTTTAGTTGAAGGTGACTGACTGGAAGACATTTTAGTTGAAGGTGACTGACTGGAAGACATTTTAGTTGAAGGTGACTGACTGGAAGACATTTTAGTTGAAGGTGACTGACTGGAAGACATTTTAGTTGAAGGTGACTGACTGGAAGACATTTTAGTTGAAGGTGACTGACTGGAAGACAGTTTAGTTGAAGGTGACTGACTGGAAGACAGTTTAGTTGAAGGTGACTGACTGGAAGACAGTTTAGTTGAAGGTGACTGACTGGAAGACATTTTAGTTGAAGGTGACTGACTGGAAAACATTTTAGTTGAAGGTGACTGACTGGAAGACATTTTAGTTGAAGGTGACTGACTGGAAGACAGTTTAGTTGAAGGTGACTGACTGGAAGACAGTTTAGTTGAAGGTGACTGATTGGAAGACAGTTTAGTTGAAGGTGACTGACTGGAAGACAGTTTAGTTGAAGGTGACTGATTGGAAGACATTTTAGTTGAAGGTGACTGACTGGAAGACATTTTAGTTGAAGGTGACTGACTGGAAGACATTTTAGTTGAAGGTGTTTCAATCAAAGAGTTGAGAAGATCATGAAGTTCATGCACAAATAGAAGGCTGGTGGACTTTTTCTTTCAGGAGTTCAATATTCGTATGATCAGTTGCACACCCGGCCGTTGGCTATTGTCGTTGTTATTGTTGTTGTTGTTGTTGCTGTTGTTGTTGTTGTTGTTGTTGGTAGTGGTGTGGTGGTGGTGTGGTGGTGATGGTGGTGGTGGTGGTGGTGGTGGTGGTGGTTCAGGAGAACACTCATCTTCTTTCATTCCTGCTTTGTATCCTAACCTCTGTATGTTCTAAGTTACCATTTCCACACCACCTGCCTCAGAAGACTCATGGGCATTAAGTGGCAAGACAAGATTCCGAACACTGAAGTGCTCCTTTGTGCTGGCCTGCCTAGCATCTTCACCATCCTGATGCAGTCACAGCTTCGCTGGGCAGGTTACGTAGTTCGCATGCCAGACCATCGGCTGCCAAAGAAACTACTGTTTGGCGAACAACAACAAGGCAAACGCTCTCATGGAAGCCAGAATAAGCGTTTCAAAGACAGCCTCAAATCTTCCCTGAAGGCCTTCAACATCAGCCACACAACATGGGAGCAGACTGCCCAGGACAGAGACGGGTGGCGATCAGTTGTTCGCAAAGGTGCAGAGACCTGTGAAAGCAACAGAACTGCTGCAGCTGAGCAGCGCAGGATGATCAGGAAGACCAGTGTCAACAGATCTCCAACTGCTGCCACCATCCCCTGTCCGTACTGTGATAGGTCTTTCCGGGCGCAGATCGGCCTGACCAGCCATCTACGCACTTATCCCCGATCCTAGGATGACTAGATGGTCTTCGTCGTCTGGACGGATAACAAGAGAGAGAGAGAGAGAGAGAGAGAGAGAGGAGAGAGAGAGAGAGAGAGAGAGAGAGAGAGAGAGTAGAGAGAGAGAGACTTTCTAAGTTCAAGAAGGGGGTTGGGGTGAGGCCTTAGAGGAGTAAGGGTCACTTTCACCGAGAGCTTCACAAAGGCCTGTCAATAGTCTAAGCTGCCTGTGGAAGATAGGGGGAAGAGGCAGAATGGGGTTGGGGGTCTGGTGGGGGTGAAGTAAGGATGGTGGGGACAGGAGTAGGTCAGGGAGGGTGCACAACCTGAAAACTAATATAGAGAGAAAGAATGGGCTAATCCAGAAAATAGCCCACCAAAGACAGCGTGGGGCTCTTCTGTCTCTGTACAGATTGGAGCATATTTTGTTTCCCCGCACATGTCGACGGCACATACAAGAGAGAGAGAGAAGGGGGGAGAGAGAGAGAGAGAGAGAGAGGAGAGAAAGAGAGAGAGAGGGAGAGAGAGCGAGAGAGAGAGAGGAGAAAGAGAGAGAGAGAGAGAGAAAGAGAGAGAGAGAGAAAGAAAGAGAAAGAGAGAGAGAGAGAGAGAAAGTGAAAAAGAGAGAAAGAAAGAAAGAAAGAAAGACAGTGAGAGAGAGAGAGAGAGAGACAGAGAGAGAGAGACAGAGACAGAGACAGAGAGACAGATACAGAGAGAAAGAGCAAAAAAGAAAGTTTGACCCGGTGAATACCGCGTCACACAGACCCCCCCCCCCCCCCCCCCATACCGGCTAAAAAAAAAAAAAAAAAGAGCCCCCACCCCCACCTCCCCCGCAAACATGAACACTGGACTGGGTCCAGGAGCAGAGAGGTAAACAAAAAAAAAAAAGAAAAAAGAAAGAATACAAAGACAAGATTCCAATCCAGCGACAGACGATCGGTGAGGATGAGAGATCAAAAGAACGACCTTTACACTATCAGCCACTGGCTACCGACAGAGTTCCTCTCATTACAGGGGTGAGGGGGTGGAGGGGTTTACGATCGGTGGGGGGGGGGGAGGGGGAGGGGATGAGGGGGTGGAGGGAAGGAGCGTAGGGGAAGAGGAGGAAGGGAGGAGAGGAGAGGAGGAATGGGATGGGAGTGAGGGGCATGAGGGGGAAGGGGGGATGGGGGGGGAGGTGGTTCGGGGCTTCAACAAGGGTGCTTGGCCTGTGAAAATGAACGCAGATGTCGTTGGTATTCCCTGCTGCCGGTTTCTTCCGTTGTAGATAGTCAAGACTAACAGGCATAAAACGCTGCTCTCTCTCTCTCTCTCTCTCTCTCTCTCTCTCTCTCTCTCTCTCTCTCTTCTCTCTCTCTTCTCTCTCTTATTTTTTGTTGTTGAGAGAATCCGTACTTTTCGACAGTGTTGGTAGATGTGGTGTAATAAGTTTCGCAGACTGTGGAAAAGGTGGGTTTTTTTTTTTTTCCATTTCATCGGCCAATGGCACTATGCTTCTGTATCTCTGTCAGTCTGTCTGTCTGTTTGACTGTCTGTCTGTCTCTCTGCCCATCTCCTCTGTCTTGGATGAGGTTTCAGGTTGCTATTCGTCAAGGAAACGTCATGGCGTGTGGATTAGCCCATACACGCTGCACCCACATCTCTTGAATAGCGGGGGCCACAATGAAAAGAGGTTTTAAAAAAAACAAAAAAAAACAAACAAATAGAGCCATAAATAAGTACGTAAAAAATAAATAGATAAATGAAGCACGATCAGATCAATAAATGAATAAATAGATAGTAGAGAGATCAATAAATATGTAC
>CM065723.1:39643373-39648373 GCA_033310375.1 Conus canariensis | reverse complement strand
CTGGCACCAGGAATCATTCACACGCTCACCATCACCAGAGATACGGGGCAATGGAAGGAAAACTCTGGACAACAGCCTGCAGGAGAAGTCTTGGAACAGAAATGAACGGATCGGTGTCATTGCTGTGATACCTTTTTTTTTTCAGAATAAAACGAAACAAAAATTAGTTTCACAATGAGGTGACCGAAGAGAAATTGAAACAAATTTCTAAAAAAAAAAAAAGAATTGTCAGTGGAACTGTAAGACAGTATGGACAAACAGATGACAGGACAAAACACAACGCGTTTCGACCTCTTAGGTCTTGTTCAGGTAAAACAAACTATAATTATTCAGTTCAATGAAAACGAAGGACGAACAACCACTTACCTTCTTATACCCGGCGCAAGATGGGTGTTGAATTAAAATGAGGCCGTTGGGAAGGGGACCATGGAAGTTAAAATGACGATGATGATAATAATAATAATAATAATAATAATAATGATAACAATAGTAATCATAGTGATGATAGTGATGATGATGGATGTATCTGAACAATAAAGGAAGGATTGCTACTTCTTTTTGTGTAAAAACAAACCGATAGTAGTTACAGTATTAATATTATTATTTTAACTCCCATGGTCCCCTTCCAAACGGCCTCGTTTTCATTCGACACCCATCTTGTGCCGAATATGAGAAGATAAGTGGTTGCCTTTTCCGCGATACAATACAGCTCTGAATGCTGGAGTTTGACCTAGAGCGACCTCATCAAGTCCTCAACCTTTCCACACGAACTTCAGAAGAATCTTCCAAATATTCTACCCGGTCTATATTTCTGATCAACCATTACTCACCCCGTGCAAGTACGAGAGTATAAACACCATCATTACGAGAAGGCGTTGGAGATGTACTGGGCACGGCATACGAAAACACTAGGAAAACATCATCGGGAATGACCTCAACTGGACACCAAAAGAAACTGAAGAAACACGCAGGAGAGGAAGGCGTAAGAACATCTGGCGTCGAACAACAGAGGGGAGAACCCCAAAACTCATCAGCGGCACCATCTAGAGATAATGGCAGAACAAACCAGCACGGAAGGCTTCTGTTGCAGCCGTGCATGCCGATGGCACAACAAGCAGTAAGTAAGTGGATGGAGGTATAGCTCGTTCCAGAGTGGCATACTTGTCTTTATCTCTCCAACGTGTTCAACCAAACAGAGGTAAAGTTCTCTAAAGGGTAATGATACTTATTCTTTTCTCTTCCACATATCCAAGCGTACAGAAGCAGAGTTTAGTAGAACGTGGCGCACACGCTCTCTTCTTCTCCCTACATCAACACATGCTGAGATAAGAGTTCGTTACAAGTTGGAATAATCATTCAGGTCTCTTCCATAATTATATCTGAAAATTGCTGGGGCAGAATTCACTACAGAGCGGCATCATCGTTCATGTCTGATCTTTGAATACAAACGTTAGAGAAGCAGAGTGGAAGTTATCGTTTTTGTCTCATCCATAAATCCAGCCACAACAGAGGTAGAGTTATTTACAGAGTGACAAACTCGTTCTTGTTTCTTCCATAAATCCAATCACAGGGACAGAGTTCACAACACAGTGGCACACCTGTTCTTGTCTCTTCCAGACAGAGACAGAATTCATGACAAAGTGGTATTTTCCTTCTCGTCACTTTCATGATCATACCCAAAGCTGTGGAGTCAGAGTGCACTACAGACCTGCAAACTTCTCATCCATTCCTTACACCTACACATTCAGGGCAGTACATCTTGTTCGTTCCAACTTCCATGGCACATTGAAACAGACAGAGGAAGAGTTCAAAACAAAGGATGAGAAGGAGGAAGAGAAGAAGAAGAAGAAGAGAAGAAGAAGAAGAAGAAGAAGAAGAAGAAAGAAGAACAACAACAACAACAACAACAACAAAAATGAGAAGAACAAGAAGAACAAGAACAAGATAAATAGATGGGGGGAGACAGAAGAAGAACAAGATCAAGAAGAACGAAAAGAACAAGAACAAGATAAATAGATGGGGGGAGACAGAAGAAGAACAAGATCAAGAAGAACGAAAAGAACAAGAACAAGATAAATAGATGGGGGGGAGACAGAAGAAGAAGAACAAGATCAAGAAGAACGAAAAGAACAAGAACAAGATAAATAGATGGGGGGAGACAGAAGAAGAACAAGAACAAGAAAAATAGATGGGGGGAGACAGAAGAAGAACAAGAACAAGAAAAATAGATGGGGGAGACAGAAGAAGAACAAGATCAAGAAGAACAAGAAGAACAAGATAAAGAACACGAGCAAGAAGAACAAGAACAAGAAAAAGAAGAAGACGAAGAACACGAAGAAGAAGACGAAGACGAACAGAAATGAATAATACATGTAGCAATAGATGAAACGGAAGGATAGGCTGAACCAGGAAGTACAAAAACCAATCACCAACAGCGTTTTTTCTCACTTCCCTACATCCAAAACATAAAAGTCAGAGGACGCTACAGGAAAGGACTCTTGCTGCTGTCAACCCTTCTACAATCCCTTCCCCTCGCCCTTCTCTCTCTCTTTCTCTTCTCTCTCTCTCTCTCTCTCTCTCTCTCTCTCTCTCGTCTCTCTCTCTCTCGTTGCGTATGATTGTTTCTTTTTTTCCCGACCAATGATTTGCTTCTTACGCATAATATGAATGATTGTGCTCATCCCCCTTCAAATGGGCCAATGGCCTTACTGAAAAAAAGTCTGAAGTCTGAAGTGTATCTCTCTCTCTCTCTCTCTCTCTCTCTCTCTCTCTCTCTCTCTCTCTCTCTCTCTCTCTTCCTCTCTCACACACATACACACACTCTCTCTCTCCCCCCCTCCCCTCCTCTCTCTCTCTCTCTCTCTCTCCTTTACCCCCTCATCATCCCTCCACTCTCTCCATTCCCCTCCCCCCGATACAGACCTTTCATCTGGAAGAAGTTCATGCCCTGGACGGTGTGGATGCAGGGGGTGTTGTCCAGGGTCAGCTCAAACTCTGGGGACACCCGGGGTGCCAGCTCCATCTCCTTGTTGAAGTTGACGTCCGCCATGATACACCCTGTTGATCAGCCCAGGAGACACCTGCCCCAACAGAGACAACAACAACAAATAAATTGTTGATCAGTCCAGGAGACACCTGCCCCAACAGAGACAACAACAACAACAAATAAATTGTTGATCAGTCCAGGAGACACCTGCCCCAACACAGACAACAACAACAACAACAAATAAATTGTTGATCAGTCCAGGAGACACCTGCCCCAACACAGACAACAACAACAAATAAATTGTTGATCATTCAAGGAGACACCTGCCCCAACACAGACAACAACAACACAAACAAATAAGTTGTTGATCAGTGCAGGTGTCTCCACAACACAAAGAACAACAACAAATAAGTTGTTGATCAGTCCAGGAGACACCTGCCCCAACACAGACAACAACAACAACAAATAAGTTGTTGATCAGTGCGGGTGTCTCCACAACACAAAGAACAACAACAAATAAGTTGTTGATCAGTCCAGGAGACACCTGCCCCAACACAGACAACAACAACAACAAATAAGTTGTTGATCAGTCCGGGAAACACCTGTTCCAACACAGACAACAACAACAAATAAGTTGTTGATCAGTCCAGGAACAGACAACAACTAGTTTCCACCAGAACACCTCAACACACAACACAATAAATAAGTTGTCGATCAGTCCAGGAGACACCTGCCCCAACACAGACAACCTCTTTGCCAGTCAGGTTTTTTTTTCTATATGTTGTCCTGAGAATGTAAAAACTGAGGTTGTAAGTATGAGCAGTATGTTGTTTATTTTCATGACTACATTTGTCACCATGTATCTCCCTTTATGTGTTCTTTTGAAAAAATATATTGAAGAAGGATACTTAAAAAAGAAAGGAAATATTTATCCAGCATGTATATAAAAAAAAAACACTAACAAAAAATAAACAAATAATTTATGGGATATAAACCCCAAATACAAATAACCACGCAAAACAAGAAAACTAAGTAATACTTATTTGATATTCTACATGTACATGCAAAACGTCATTCTCTGCCGGAGAGTACATTAGTAAGATCTGGTTCGTTTTGAGTAATTACATTTGAACAATGTACATGTCAATAACGCATTTCTGCTCCGGTAAATGTAAAGTTCTCTGGTTCGTTTTGAGTGTATCTTATTTGTCTGTTTGAAAATGATGTGTTAACATACTCGTGCTGCTCTCGCATTGATTATTAAGAATATTTATACAGCGTCTATCCTCGGCGAGAGACCAAGCTCTAAGTGCCTTACAATGCACAACGGGCTGCCTACCTTGGGTAGTGCCGACTGAAGAGCTGCCTGCCGGCGCTTCATTCAGTCGTTTCCCCATGTCATCCAGTCAATATCGTTGATTCCGTTTCCTTATTTCCTTCATTCTTTCAATTTCTCACGCGGGGTGCATGCTATGTGTAACGTGTCATCCATACCAACGGCCAAACTGGCCTTCTCTTCCGAAAGTTGGTGATGGGATTTTACGTGCGTGCTAGATGTTAGGCGTGCGTCCACACACGGAACCTCGGTTTATAGTCTCATTCAAAGGACTCTTTGGGAAATGGAGTCAGAACCAATGTTAACTCCGTGGGGAAAATCTCCCTGTACCGAAACGGCCCGGCGGAGATTCGAACCCGCATCCCCAGGATCACCAAGATTACAAGACCGGCGCTCTACCAACTGAGATATTCCGGCTCCCATGGGATTCAAACCCTAAACCCAAAGCCTAGGCTTACGACAAAGACCTCTGGCAAGAGGAATTGAACTCGTAGACGGATAACCAACTGTTCTAAATCCGTCCAGTCCTAAAGAGTTTTTACCATATTCCCGAGGCAGCCGTAAAGAAGATACAGTCTTGTGCCGTTTGCATACAGGCCACTTCTTTTACACCCAGTCTTATCTTTTAAAAGGTGAAGAAGCTCCATGGTGCATTCCATGTCATGTACCACTCACAGT
>CM065723.1:39613373-39618373 GCA_033310375.1 Conus canariensis | reverse complement strand
CTTCTGGTCCGATGCCTTGGAGTGATTCTAAAGGTGATGGTCTTGAAAATGCGGATCAGGCACGCGTGCGAACATGGCGCAACTTGTCACACGCTCTCCAAGCGGTGGAAAACTAATTTGGTTTCTACTTCCTTCTCCGGTTCACAGAGTAGTGGGGTCCCTCCCTATTTGTACAGTGATAGGCAGCAAGGTCACAGCTGATTAACTCGCAAGGCCCTGAAGCGTGAAGTGGCGAGCGGGAAAGTTTTGAGAACTGAAACCCTCATTTTTCGCTGGGATGAATGCATGAAAGAATGAGGGAACGAAGGAACGAAAGACAGAGCGAAGGATGGAGAGAATGATTCTTCTATTGTGGGATCTTTTGCTTCTGGGTCTTTTTTCGTTGGTCAGTGGTGTAGAAACATTTGATTTGAGAATTTCACAGTAAGGGGTTAAAAAATAAAGAGTTATGCCACAAAGGTTATATCATTTGAATCTTGCAGGGTCTTCGTACTTTTACAGACCTTTTTCAGTATCAATAACTCTCTATTTTGATTGTAAAATGATGTTGTTATTTTAGACATAAGGATAAATCAGGCACTTTTTCTTTTTTTGCATATACATCCACTACTGCCACTACTACTCTTGCCTCAACTCCGGCCCTTTTTCATTCCTCTACACAGTCAACACACATAAACACATGCGCGCGCGCGCGCACGCACACACACACACACACACACACACACATACACAAACACATACCCGCGCGCGCGCACACACATACATACATACATACATACATACATACATACATACATACATACATACACGCAAAACACACACACACACACAGCGGCGCGCGCGCGCGCGCGCGCGCGCTCATTCGCTCAAACACACACACATACATACATACATACACACACACACACAACACACACACACACACACACACACACACACACACACACATACACACGCCTTCTTAAACGGTACGTATGCCTGCGCCTATACCTTTTTTTCTCTCCATCTGCTTGCCTGCCCCCGCCACCCCCCCCCCTCTCTCTCTCTCTCTCTCTCTCTCTCTCTCTCTCTCTCTCTCTCTCTCTCTCTTCTCGCAGAACCTCTGATTCAAGAAATAACCGAAGAAACACCGATTCAAACAATAGCCGTTATTCTCTCTCTCTCTCTCTCTCTCTCTCTCTCTCTCTCTCTCTCTCTCTCTCTCCTGCCCCTTTCTGTCCCCTCATTTCCCTGATCCTCCTCCTTCTCCCTCCCCTTCAAGGAGCCATCAGCATGTCTCCCTTCCCCCCCCCCCCTCCTCTGCCCCTAGGGGCCATGCCTTTGTTGCCTTTATGTCTGGCCGGCTGTCTATAGAGAAAAGGGGGACGGTAGGAGAGACAAAGAGACTGGGACAGATAGAGACACAGACAGAGAGAGACACAGACAGACAGACAGACAGGACAGATGGAAGGGGAGGGAGGGGGAGAGGGACACAGCGATGGAAAGAAACAGAGAATGAGGGAGGGAGGGGGTGGGAAGGAGTGAGAGAGTAAGAGAGAGCGACAGACAGGCAGACAGACAGGCAGATAGGCAGATATGTAGAAAGACAGACAGGTAGGCAGAAAGACAAACAGGCAGGCAGATAGACAGACAGCGAGACAGAGTTCGACACAGATCGAGGCACATGGAGAGACAGACAGACAGACAGACAGACAGACAGACGGGGGAGATGGAAGGAGATAGATGGAAGGATGGAAAGGAGAAAGAGAGAGAGAGAGAGAGAGAGAGAGAGAGAGAGAGAGGGAGGAGACAGAGAGACAGAGAGAGAAGAGAGACAGAGAGAGAGACAAAGAGACAAAGAGAGACAGACAGACAGAGAGAAAGAGAGAGAGAGACAGAGAGAGAGAGAGAAAGACAGACAGAGACAGACAGACAGACAGACAGAGACAGACAGACAGAGAGGGTTGGACGGCTGAGAGAAGAGAGGTAATGTTGTTTTGTTGTCTCACCAGTCCTGTTGACATTCTTGCGGTGAGCTCAGTGGCCCTGACATGTGTAAAGAAAATGGATGTGCTGACACTTTTATGGGACGCTCAAAGTTAAACCTGCAGCTACACAAAGCAGTGCCAAGTGCCACAGATAAACAAAACAGGAAACAAACAAAATAAACAAGTGTCAAGCCATATGAACGTCACATGTAACATGTCATAACATTAAAACCGTTCTACGTCAAAACATCAGCTATCACAAAATTTAAAACATCAACTCATAAAAGCTTTAGACATCAAATCCTTAGCAACGTCAAAATAGCAAACTTATAACAACTCAAAACATCAGAACATGACAGCATAAGAACACACAACTCGTAACGTCGAAGCATCAAATCTTAAAAATTTCAAGACATCAAACGAAACACAACGTCAAAACATTGATTCATAACAATGTCAACATATCAATTCGTAACAACGTCAAAACATCAGTTCGTAACAACGTCAAAACATCCATTCGTAACAACGTCAAAACATCAAACCCATAACAACAGCAAAACATTAAACTCATACAAACGTTAAGACATCAATTCATAACAACGTCAAACCATCAACCCGTAAATAACAACGTCAAAACACCACCTCTTAACAACGTCAAAACATCAGACTGGAAACGGCATCAAAACATACACTCATAACAACTTAATAAGTTCAGTTCATATCAATTTTGAAAACACCAGCTGATAACAACATCCAAATATCAACCAAAACGAATTTCACACCATCAACCAATAAAAACGTCAGAACATCAAACTGTATCATTGTGAAACAATCAAACGGACCCGGTCCAACATGTCATGAGGTCGGCCTTCAGCTGCGTTCCATTTTTCTACCAAGTTTAGTTAGAATCAGTTTCGTAGTTTTTGTGGTAGTTCACTGACAGACAGACCGACAGACAAAGAAAAAAGAAAGAAACAGACGCGTTCGAAAATAGAAACCTCCTTAGCGGAAGTAATAATAATAATAATAAGCAGTCTTCAAGCTGGTTGGCTGGAAACCTGCTTACGTCACTTGTTGGAGGACACAAATGAGTAGCGCTGTCAGTTCAAGTCTTTTGATTTGGAATGAGAACCCGTGGTTCCGTGTGACGCCCGCACTTTGCGCATGTCAAAGAACTCACAGCAACAAGGGGGAGAAAAGCCTGTATAATCGTCGTCGTCTGCTGTGACGATGACATAACAATACATTAACCATAGGTTTGGGGTCCATTGTTCGAATATTGGATCTTTTTCGCTCTCGCGCTTGTTTGGAGATAAAAACAAAAACAGAAAATTAAAAACAACAACAACAACAAACAGCTTTTTTTTTTTTTTTTTAATGAAAACTGGAAAGGAAACTGGGGACAGTACGCACCTCCAGCAAGGTCCAGCAAAGCTGGGATGTACCCTCTGAGACCCTCTGAGGTCAGTTCACGGGTGAATGTAACGATTCCACATTTCGACGCCAAGGAAAAGTCAGTTGTCACGGACTGAAGGAATTACCTCCCGTGCCTTTCCCCTCGTACCCCCCCCCCCCTCCCTTTTTAAAACATGCAAAATAAATAAATAGATAAATAAAACGTCAATGTTTGTACCACCAGAAAGTGTATCATATGAAAACTCGCAAAAGTAACTTCGCGGTATCTATGCTCAGAGAAAAATTTGAGGTAATCCTATCAACGCTGTAAACATGAACAGAATAAAACCGTTGAACATATTCAGTCTTTTCACCAAGCTTTGTTAACACCGGCTCAGTAATACGAGCATCCATCTGCAGATGATCAGAATACACACCACGGGAGCAACATTGGGTTTTCACGGGTTTGTTCGTAGGACACATACTAAGTTCAGACGAAGTTTGGTTAGAATGGGTTTGGGTAGGTAGACGAAGTTTGGTTAGAATGGGTTTTAGTAGGTTCTGCATATACCTGTTGGCAGACAAACAAGCAGATGAAAACGGAACCCACAAAACGGAGTGTAAAAGTAGACCAGCACTAACACGTGGATGCACGTCCAGAACACGCTAGGGAATCTTAGCACTGTGGCAAATCGATAAGTTATCATAACCTTTTTTTTCAGAAAACTGTCATCATTCCTATCATACAACGAGGAACACAGGAGGTCGATAAAAAACATTCAGGCGTTTTGATTCAAAATCACTCAAATCTAGTCAAATTTCAGGCCAGAAATCAGCTTATGGAGGCTTGGAAAGGCGTTGAAAGACTGGAATTATCATCTGTTTCCGTTACATTCTCTACCAAGCAATCAAATTATCGTGAAATCGTCCGAGATGAATTGCGTTCAATGATGTGGTTACTTCCCTTTTATTTTTCTGCTTCGTTTCCTTTTCTATTTAATGTGTTTGTATATATTCTGGTGTGTGTGTGTGTGTGTGTGTGTGTGTGTGTGTGTGTGTGTGTGTGTGTTGTGTGTGTGTTATTTGGGAAGGGTGGTAGAGGTGGTTAGGGTGTTAAAAATCTGGTTTTTTAATATAGTGCATGGCTCTACAGAAGCTGATTCAATGACAATTCAATTGCGAGTTCAGTCCTGAATGTTAATAAATTGGAAGTCTGAAGTTGAAACCACTGCTGTTGTCAGGTATCCGGCCACGTGACGTAAATGAAGGTGTGCTACAAGTGACGTTGCGTGGACTTGTGTGTGTGTGTGTGTGTGCGTGCGTGCGTGCGTGCGTGCGTGCGTGCGTGCGTGCGTGCGTGTGTGCGTGCGTGCGTGTGTGTGTGTGTGTGTGTGTGTGTGTGTGTGTGTGTGTGTGTGTGTGTGTGTGTGTGTGTGTGTGTGAAAATACGATGAGACACAGATACATTATGATTTCTTCCTTTTGTTGTTGCCAACTATGAAAGCCATAGGAACTCAGGGATGGACTATAGCAACTGCCAATGAACCAGTCGGTACATGCCCGCTCAGATAGCTCTGTGTCCCATTTGTTCACGCTGAGATTACAGGTGATACATTTTCGGGTACTTGAACACGTAAC
>CM065723.1:39603373-39608373 GCA_033310375.1 Conus canariensis | reverse complement strand
ATTGTTCTCTGCTTCCTCCTCTCCCTCCTCTCTCTGTCTATTTCTCTGCTCCCTCTCTCTCTCTCTTCTCTGTCTATTGCTCTTCTCCTCTCTCTCTCTCTGTCTTCTCTGTCTGTCTATTGCTCTCTGCTCCCCCTCTCTCTCTCTCTGTCTATTGCTCTCTGCTCCCCCTCTCTCTCTCTGTCTGTCTATTGCTCTCTGCTCCCTCTCTCTCTCTCTCTCTCTCTCTCTGTCTATTGCTCTCTGCTCCCTCTCTCTCTCTCTCTGTCTATTGCTCTCTGCTCCCTCTCTCTCCCTCTCTCTCTGTCTATTGCTCTCTGCTCCCTCTCTCCCTCTCTCTCTCTCTCTCTCTCTCTCTGTCTATTGCTCTCTGCTCCCTCTCTCTCCCACTCTCTCTCTCTCTGTCTATTGCTCTCTGCTCCTCTCTCTCTCTCTCTGTGTCTCTGTCTGTCTGTCTGTCTGTCTGTCTCTCTCTCTCTCTCTGCCTGTCTGTCTGTCTGTCTGTCTCTCTCTCTCTCGCTCTCTCTCTCTCTCTCTCTGTCTATTGCTCTCTGCTCCCTCTCTCTCTGTCTGTCTATTGCTCTCTGCTCTCTCTCTCTCTCTCTCTCTCTCTCTGTCTATTGCTCTCTCTCTCTCTCTCTGTCTATTGCTCTCTGCTCTCTCTCTCTCTCTCTCTCTCTGCTCTCTCTCTCTCTCTCTGCTCTCTCTCCCTCTCTCTCTGTCTATTGCTCTCTGCTCTCTCTCTCTCTCTGTCTATTGCTCTCTGCTCTCTCTCTCTCTCTCTCTCTCTCTGTCTATTGCTCTCTGCTCTCTCTTTCTCTCTCTCTCTCTCTCTGTCTATTGCTTTCTGCTCTCTCTCTCTCTTTCTGTCTATTGCTCTCTGCTCTCTCTCTCTCTCTCTTTAAACCCCTGCGCAATCCAACCCATACCTCACTCCATGCTGGTGAAATCCCTCTTGCCGCCATACTCTCTCCCCCCACCCAACCCCACCCCTACCACCCACCACCACAACCCCCCACCCCCACCCACCCACTTCCCGCCCACCATCTCGCCAATAAATCTTCATTAAATCTGGGGCCAATCACGTCAGCGAAGAGTGTTTTAATAGCTGTGCTAAAATCCGCTCTGCGCTGTCGACAGCCTGAGTAATGGAGTGAGGTCTGGCTAGCTGTTTGCTGTCTTTCCTCCTCTGGGGGAACAAACGTGTGTGTGATGTTGCGATTTTTGTTTGTTTGTCTGTGTGTCTGTCTGTTTGTTTGTTTGTTTGTTCGTATGTTGTCTGTCTGTCTGTCTGTCTGTCTGTCTGTTTGTTTGTTTGTTTGTTTGTTTGTCTGTTTGTCTGTTTGTTTGTCTGTTTATTTGTATGTTGTCTGTTTGTTTGTTTGTTTGTTTGTTTGTCTGTTGTCTGTTTGTTTGTTTGTTTGTCTGTTTGTCTGTTTGTCTGTCTGTTTGTCTGTCTGTCTGTTTGTTTGTTTGTTTGTTTGTTTGTTTCTCTGTTTGTCTGTTTGTTTGTCTGTTTGTCTGTTTGTCTGTTTGTCTGTTTGTCTGTCTGTTTGTCTGTCTGTCTGTTTGTTTGTTTGTTTGTCTGTTTGTCTGTTTGTTTGTCTGTTTATTTGTATGTTGTCTGTTTGTTTGTTTGTTTGTTTGTTTGTTTGTTTGTCTGTTGTCTGTTTGTTTGTTTGTTTGTCTGTTTGTCTGTTTGTCTGTCTGTCTGTTTGTTTGTTTGTCTGTTGTCTGTCTGTTTGTTTGTTTGTTTCTCTGTTTGTTTGCTCATGGTTATATTCTTTCACGATCAGCGTGTATGGCATACTGTTCACACTGGGAACAGATTCGGATGGCAGCAACGATTGCAAC
The DNA here is from genome assembly GCA_033310375.1 of Conus canariensis. Classification (NCBI taxonomy): domain Eukaryota; kingdom Metazoa; phylum Mollusca; class Gastropoda; order Neogastropoda; family Conidae; genus Conus; species Conus canariensis. The sequence continues at coordinate 39,606,519 of CM065723.1, read as the reverse complement.
GTTATCTAACGACAATGACGATGACGACGACGACGATGGTGATGATGATGATGATGAGTAGGAGGAGGAGGAGGAGGACTGTGGCCCACAATCCTGGAGGAGTCTGGAGATAGATAGATAGATAGATTGATAGATAGATTGTAAAGAGAGAGGTAAGTAGGTAGGAAGGTATACAGGTACGTAGCTTAGGTAGGTATGTAGGTAGGTACGTACGTAGGTAGGTGGCTAGATAAGTAGGTAGGTAGGTAGGTTGGTAGAGAGAGAGAGAGAGAGAGAGAGAGAGAGAGAGAGAGAGAGAGAGAGAGAAGACAGACAGACCGCCAAACAGACAGATAGACGGACAGACAGACAGACAGACAAATAAACAGGTGATTAAAACATGACTGATACCGGCAGCATCGTGTCGCAATCAAACGAACGTTGCTGGATTGACGATGACGGCTTGGTTTCCTGACTTGAACAGTGGGAAGAGGGGGCAAGGATCAAAATATGAAGGGAAGGGAGTAGATAGGGAGGGGGAGGGAGAAGGGGGAGGGGGCGTTGGAAGACGGGGGGACGGGGGTAACATTGCCCCTCTCTCACCGATTGTCAAAGGGAATGCCAGAAGAATGGAAGACTGTGGATCAACTCCAGAACAAGACGCATTCTCGGAAGCGAATAAAAAAAAAATAAGAAAGAAAGAAAGAAAGAAAGAAAGAAAGAGAGAAGTGCCGATGGGCGTTGGCGTGAAAGAGACAGCACTTGAACAGCATGACTCGGACACGGGGTCCCAAATTGGGTGCGCATGCGACACGGTGAGCGGGTGGGGATGGGGGTGGGGGTGTGTGTTTGGGGGGTGGGGGGGGTGGTGGTGGGAGGGGAAGGTATCATGTGTCACACGGTCAGACATCACCGCATCCACCCCCACCCCCCACCTACCTCCTTTCCTCTTCTTCTTCACCTCGCTGTTTCTGTCTGTCTGTCTGTCTGTGTTGTGTCTGTCGTGTCGTGTGTGTGTTGTCTGTCTTCTGTCTGTCTGTCTGTCTGTCTGTCTTACCAGTTTTGTTGTCTGTCTGTTGTTTGTTGTCTCCTCTGTCTCTTCTGTCTCTCTCCTCTCTCCCCCTCTCTCTGTCTCTCTTCTCCTCTCTCTCTCTCTCTCCTCTCTCTCTCTCTCTCTCTCTCCCTCTCTCTCTCTCTCTCTCTCTCTCTCTCTCTCTCTCTCTCTCTCTCTTCCTTCTTCCTCTGTTCCCCTCTCCCTCTCTCTCTCTCTCTTCTCTTCTCATCTCTCTCTCTCTCTTCTTCTTCTATTTGTTACCCCTTATCCCTGTCTCTATCTTCTCTCTATTCATCTCTTCTCTCATCTCTAAAATTTTCTTTCTCTCTCTCTCTCTCTCTCTCTCTCTTCCCTCTCCCTCTCTCTCCTCTCTCTCTCTCTCTCCTCCCCTCTCCTCTCTCTCTCTCTCTCTCTCTCTCTCTCTCTCTCTCTCTCTCTCCCCAAACAGAAGATTTCTTCATTTCGCTTGATGAAAGAGATTAATTAATATTTTGCTCCCAGCTTCAAACCTGTCAAGCACATTTCAAGATGTGAGCAGAAACGTAAGAGTGGCAGGATAGAACAGATCATCATCCGAACGTTTGAAGGAGACCCCATCTCTTCGATGACGCCCCCCCCCCCACACCCCCCTCCCTCCAGCCCCCCCCCCCCCCCCATCTCCTCGCACCTTCCACTTACCCACCCCTCCTTTCCCGCAAAAGAAGGGGATCCCTTGTGCTTCAACAGCCGACAGAATTGAGCTAAAATAACTATATTGGTTGTCTTCATCATCCAAGATCAGATGTTTCCGGAGAAGAAAGAAAAAAACATATTTCTGTGAATAACTTGATTGATACTACATAAAGAAACGTAACAGAATATCAAAGAATAATATTTGAACTCTAGTTAAATTGTGACAGCCATGTTGATGATCATCATCACTATCATAACCTTACCAGCATTACATCATCATCATCATCATCATCATCATCATCTTTTCATTTCCATTATCATCACTATTTCCACGATCATCATCACTTTCACAGTCATCATCATCACCACTACCATAAACCATGTATGCTATAACGTTTGACGATCGTAGATCCCGAAGATATGACGATAACGAAGATAATGCTGGTGATGATTATTACCCTTATCATTAGTGTTATCCATCACTATTGTTGTTAAATTCATCATTGTGAAAGCTGTTATTGGTATCAGCACCATAAGCATTTCACATTACTTTCGCCTACGTTGTGGATTATTACATTAGGAAATTAGAGTGTTAGTGATCTCCAAAAACAAAGCGACAAAAAGACAATGCTGGAGGTTTGATTGAGGTTGTGATTATAACAAATAATAGGTCTTCAGTCATGACGCCTGGTGACACTCGACACAGCAAGACAAATGAAGGAATGGGAAAATCCCAAGTGAACAGAAGTTCAACTGGAGAACAAACAAACACACTGGAAAAAACCTCAATGAGTTCATTCTTAGGAAACAACCAGATGGGACGAAAAGGAAAGAAACAAATTATTGGGAATGAGGACAATGCAAAACTGGGAAAGTGGAAATCGAAGAAAATAGTGGAGCTTTGTGTGTGTGTGTGTGGTGTGTGTTGTGTGTGTGTGTGTGTGTGTGTGTGTGCGCGCGCGCGCGCGCGCGTGTATGTGTGTGTGTGTGTGTGTGTGTGTGTGTGTGTGTGTGTGTGTGTGTGTGTGTGTGTGTGTGTGTGTGAAAAGAACATACTGGGCAAAGGCTAAGGCACAGGAGATCACGGGGAAACAATGATAAGGACAACCGGGAGTATGGGAAGAACATAAACGGGAAAAAGAAAAACAAAAGAGGAAATGAGGCAACAATGGCGAGGAGAGTGGGGAAAGAAAAGAACATGTGAGGAAAAAAGGGAAAATTCAACACATCAATGTGGAAACAATACAAGAATTGGGAGAATAGAAATGAAAAACGGGGGAAAGACGAGAAACATACACCCGAAGGTGCCAGCGGGACTCTGAGAAGTACTTCCTCCACTGCTGAATCAACCAGCTGGGAGCAATCCTGCACCACCCTTGGACGTTTACACTGTCTTCACATAGGGTGCAGGCACGCACGAGGCATTCTATTAAGACGTCAA
>CM065723.1:39595873-39600873 GCA_033310375.1 Conus canariensis | reverse complement strand
GAGAGGTGGGGGAGGGGGGTGGTGGTGTGGAAGTAGAAGGATGAGGACGCATCCACTGGCTGCACACCAAAACTTAATGCGTCAAGACCTTGCTTTAAGGAGTCCAGTATTTATAGACTCACGCAATGAGATTGCTTTGAGGATTTTTACTGTGTCTGAAAGCTGATTCTCCTCATTTTCTTTTTCTATGACCAACAAGGTACAATACCAGGCGGTTCAAAGCAGACAGATTGAAATCAAAGGGATGGGATTATTTGGGCGCTTCCAGCTGGCGCAAAGATGGGGTCACGGGTGAGCGCAAAGGCCTGAAATGTGACGTCAACTAAGAGGAAGGTCATGTATTTGAAGACTGTTTGTGATTTCATCTGTGAAAATCCCCCCAAAACAAGTTAAGTAATTGGCGGGCAGTTGTTCTTTTGATCAATTATCAGTTTAACATTAAATGCTGGCTTACGTTTATTAGTAAGCCTCAAAATGGTTACATGGATTACATGATGTTTCAGTGCAAAATCCTCATTGAGGCGAGTGGGCGAGTGACCACTGAGGAAATAGTACAGGGAGATAACACATAGCCAGAGATCTCAACCAACCCTCCCCTCCACCACCACCACTACCAGCTCCTTTTCCCTCCCAGCTACTGCACCTCCCCACCCCCCTCCCCCTCCTGATCCAACCCCCCCCTCCCCCCCCCGTCCCTCTGAAAATATCCTCCCCTGCGTCCTGTACCATAACAGAAAGATGAATACTGGATCAGGTAGGACTCTATGTTTGTTATTACTAGTCGGCAACGTATTCTGTGTGACCTGCTAGGAACGCTGCGGGTAAAACGGTGCCCGGACAAAACAAAACAAAACAAAAGAAAACAAAAAAAGACAGGAATGGCATAAAAGCATTGCTGTTGAAAACCGAGAAGAGCTAGTCTCTTTACCACCTCTTCTTCCCACTCCCCCCCCCCCCCCCCCCTCCGCTCCCCACTCCACCACCACCCTCCATTCCCCCCCCCCCCTCACCTACCCCTTCTCTTCATCCCACGTTGCTTTCAATGCACACTCTTCTTTTTTCATGTTAAATTTCGCCCCCTCCCCTCCTCCCCCCCCCCCCCCTCCTTTCCTATGCTTCCACACTTTATCTTTTCATGCTCTCGGTGTTGTTTTCAATGTCTGTTGTCATCAGACTCTTTACCAGCATTCACCGCCTGTGTGTTAACACTTATTTTTCCTTGGAAGTGTCTTAGTGCACACTCGTCCACGATCTTCCTTTCCTCATCTTCTGTCCTTTTGTTGTTGTTGTTGTTGTTGTTGTTGTTGTGTTGTTGTTTTTGTTGAGTGGGTGTGGGGGGAAGGGTAGAAGAGAGAAAAAAGGGGGGATGGGGTGGAGAAGGTCGGGAAGATGATGGGGGGGGAGGGCTGCAATGGCATGACGGTAGGGTCGGCGATGTGGGGCACAGAGGGGGGGGGGGGGGGGGGAGGAGGATACAGTGGGAGTGGAGGGATGAGGACGCATCCACAGAGCAAGTAGTACAGGGAGATAACACATAGCCAGAGGTTTAATCCAGCCTCCCCCCCACCACCACCACCACCACCGCCACTATCACTACTACCCTGCCGTCCCACCTCCTCTTCCCTCCAAATACTGCACCCCCCCCCCCACCCCCTCCCGATCCAACCCGCTATCCCTCTACATACCATCCCCTGCCTCCTGTACCATAACAGAAAGATGAATACTGGATCAGGTAGGACTCTATGTTTGTTATTATTAGTCGGCAACATATTATGTGTAACCCGCTAGGGAACGCTACGGAAAAACAGTGCCCGGACAAAAACCAAAAAAAATAGAAAAAAAAAACAAAAAAAAACCCATAAACAAGACAGTAATGGCTCGAAGCATGCTGTTTAAAACCGCGAAGAGCTAGTCTCTTTACCACCTCTTCTTCCCACTCCCCTCCCTCCCCCCCCCCCCCCACCACCACCCTTCCATCCCTACCCCTTCTCATCATCTCACGCTGCTTACTCTTCTTTTTTTTTATCTTCAATAGGCTCCCCCACCCCCACCCCCGCCCCCTCTTTTCCCATGCTCCCACTCTTTTTCTTTAATGCTCTCGCTGTTGTGTTTAATGTCTCGTTGTCATCACAATCTTACCAGCATTCACCGCCTGTGTGTTAACACTTGTATTTCTTGGAGGGAGGGGGATGATTTTTAATTCACACTCCTCCACGTTTTCACTCTCCTCATTTTCTGCCGGTTTTGTTGTGCTTGTTGTTCTTGTTGGGGGGGGGGGGGGGGGGAGGGGTGGAAAGGATAAACAAAGGGTGGATAGGGTGGTGGAGAAAGTGGGGAAGATGATGGGAGGGGTGCAATGGCATGATTGATAAGGTCGATGATGGGGGGGGGGGGGGGGGAGGGAAGGGGATGCAGCTGAAGTGGAGAGATGAGGACGCATCCACAGAGGAAATAGTACAGGGAGATAACACATAGGTACAGATCTCGCCCAGTTCTCCCCACCACCAATACTACCATCACCACTACTGCCGTCCTCCCTCCTTTCCCTCCAGCTACTGACTTCTCCCCCCCCCCCTCCCCGTTCCAACCCCCTCTATCCCTCTACATACCATCCCCTGCCTCCTGTACCATAACAGAAAGATGCATACTGGACCATGTAAAACTATGTTTGTTGTTACTCGCCCGGCAACATATTCTGCGTGAACCGCGAGGGAACGCCACAGAAAAACGGCGCCCGGACAAAAAAAAAATTAATAACAATTTTTAAAAAAAAGACAGGAATGGCTCGAAGCATGCTGCTTAAACTGCGAATACCTAACTCTTTGCCACCTCTTCTTCCCACTCCCCCTCCCCTTCTCCCCTCCCTTCACCACCACCTTTCCATCCCTATCCTTTCTCTGTATCCCACGTTGCGTTCAATGCATACTCTTCTTTTTTTGTATAATATCCCCCCCCCCATCATCCCCCCCCCCCCTCGCTTCCCATGCTCCCACTCTTTTTCTTTGCATGCTCTCGCTGTTGTGTTTAATGTCTCTCGTTGTCATCACAATCATTACCAGCATTCACCGCCTGTGTGTTAACACTTGTATTTTTTGGAAGTGTCTTAGTTCACACTCGTCCATGTTTTTACGTCCCTCATTTTCTGGGCCCGTTTGCCGTTGTTGTTGTTTTTGTTGGGAAGGGGGAAGAGGGGGGGGGTGATAACAGAAGGGAGAGAAAACAGGGAGGGGGGGTGGTGGCATGGGGTGGAGAGAAATTGAAAGACACGCGTTTCTTGGGTTTCGTTCTTTGTCTTATAATAAAAGCGGGAGGCGGAGAGAGAGAGAGAGAGAGAGAGAGAGAGAGAGAGAGAGAGAGAGAGAGAGAGAGAGAGAGAGAGAGAGCAAACGAGCCACTACAGATTTTTTCCCAGTTGAGGCGAATGCCTATTCAGCACCAGCTTGCTTTTTTCCCCCCTAGATCCGTGCCTCCATAAAATGAAATATACGGCACCGCCACCACCAAATGATAATAATAATGATAATAATAATGATTTTTAGGCCCTCAAAAATCGCCGAAGAAGAGATAAGAGAGAGACAGGCAGACAGACAGACAGAAAGAGAGAGACAAAGAGAGAGAGAGAGAGAGAGAGAGAGAGAGAGAGAGAGAGAGAATGAGAGAGAGAGATGATGATGATGATGATGATGATGATGATGATGATGATGATGATGATGATGATCTTTATTTCCAGGGGTAACAGATAAGCAAAGAGAGAGAGAGAGAGAGAGAGAGAGAGAGAGAGAGAGAGAGAGAGAGAGAAAATGAGAGAGAGAGATGATGATGATGATGATGATGATGATGATGATGATGATGATGATGATGATGATGATAATCTTTATTTCCAGGGGTAACAGATAAGCAAAGGAGAGAGAGAGAGAGAGAGAGAGAGAGAGAGAGAGAGAGAGAGAGAGAGAGAGAGAGAGAGAGAGAGAGAGAGAGGTTTTTTTTGTCAAATCGTTCAATATTGCCGTCCCCATCTGGACGTCCGTCCCTTCGACCCCCAGCCACCAACCATCTTACCCTACCTCCGCCGCTTATCCCACCTCAAGCCCCCCCCTCCCCCCCCCCTCCCCCCCCCCCCCCCCCCCCCCCCCCCGCCCCACACACACACATACAACCCACTCACCCACTCTCCCTCCTCAACCACCACCCCTTCCTTCCTTCCTTCCTTCCTTCCTTCCCTGTCAATTCTTCCACCACCAGAAAGTCCATTGTTACAGAAAATGGAATCCTTCCAAATCTGTTTTTGCCGCGCGCGTGTACGTGTAAACAATCACGAATCCATGCAAGCAGCTTGCTGCCCACACGGGCATGATTAAAAAAAAAAAAAAAAAAAAAAAGAAAGAAAGAAAAAACGATATTGAATTCCCATTGGCTGGCAACTTGTCCGCAGCGCCACCATGCGTGCGTCTTTCCTCTTCTTCTCTGTGATGTTGAGCTTCGTTCTGCCTTCAGGCAAACAAGGGGCCTCACTCTGAATTGCGGTGACATTTTTTTTTTTTTTTTTTTGGAACGAACAGACAGAACCAGCCACAGCACGGCTGGCCTTGAACCCGATGACCGTTCGTTTGGTTCCAGACCGTGTTGGTCCTCTCCTCCCTCCACCCATGCCACCCCCTCATTCCTCACCAGTCTCTTCCCCCCTCCCTCTCTTCCATTCCCATCTCCCTCCCTCCCTCCATCCGTCTTCCCAACCACCTTGTTTTATGACTGGGAAACTAGTGATTTTAAGTTTATTGGTTTTCTTCGTTCCCCCCTCTGCCTTTCTTTGAAGAAGTATTGGTGGTAAACATAATGAAGAAGTCGGGGTGGGTGTGAGGGTGAAGGGGGTCACTTTACAAATATTTCTTCATTTGAGGGAGGGAGGGAGGGAGGGGGGAGGGAGGGGGAGGGAGAAAGAGAGAGACAGGGAGGGAGGGAGGGAGGGAAAGGCAGACAGAGGAGACAGACAGACAGACAAA
>CM065723.1:39563373-39570873 GCA_033310375.1 Conus canariensis | reverse complement strand
CTTCCGCGGCCTTGACCTTCCGTGACCTGAATCAGGTATCCCGTTTATTGCTGGGTGGACGAAGAAGGTCTCTTGGCTGTGGCAGTCTAACTCCACCAGGTTCCACCTCACGGCTGTCGGCTCCGCAAGAGCTGTGACAATCTAACTCCACCAGGTTCCAACTCACGGCTGTCGGCTCCGCTAGAGCTGTGACAATCTAACTCCACCAGGTTCCAACTCACGGCTGTCGGCTCCGCAAGAGCTGTGACAATCTAACTCCACCAGGTTCCACCTCACGGCTGTCGGCTCCGCAAGAGCTGTGACAATCTAACTCCACCAGGTTCCAACTCACGGCTGTCGGCTCCGCAAGAGCTGTGACAATCTAACTCCACCAGGTTCCACCTCACGGCTGTCGGCTCCGCAAGAGCTGTGACAATCTAACTCCACCAGGTTCCACCTCAAGAGCTGTGGACAATCTAACTCCACCAGGTTCCACCTCACGGCTGTCGGCTCCGCAAGAGCTGTGACAATCTAACTCCACCAGGTTCCACCTCACGGCTGTCGGCTCCGCAAGAGCTGTGACAATCTAACTCCACCAGGTTCCACCTCACGGCTGTCGGCTCCGCAAGAGCTGTGACAATCTAACTCCACCAGTTCCACCTCACGGCTGTCGGCTCCGCAAGAGCTGTGACAATCTAACTCACCAGGTTCCACACTCACGGCTGTCGGCTCCGCAAGAGCTGTGACAATCTAACTCCACAGGTTCCACACTCACGGCTGTCGGCTCCGCAAGAGCTGTGACAATCTAACTCCACCAGGTTCCACCTCACGGCTGTCGGCTCCGCAAGAGCTGTGACAATCTAACTCCACCAGGTTCCAACCTCACGGCTGTCGGCTCCGCAAGAGCTGTGACAATCTAACTCTCCACCAAGGTTCCACCTCACGGCTGTCGGCTCCGCAAGAGCTGTGACAATCTAACTCCACCAGGTTCCACCTCAAGGCTGTGAGCTACATCTAACTCCACCAGGTTTCACCTCCTCGCGGCTGTGCCCCCACAGCAATAGCTGTGACATCTAACTCCACCAGGTTCCACCTCACGGCTGTCGGCTCCGCAAGAGCTGTGACAATCTAACTCCACCAGGTTCCACCTCACGGCTGTCGGCTCCGCAAGAGCTGTGACAATCTAACTCCACCAGGTTCCACCTCACGGCTGTCGGCTCCGCTAGAGCTGTAACAATGTCACTCACAAGGTTCCAACTCACGGCTGTCGGCTCCGCAAGAGCTGTAACAATGTAACTCACCAAGGTTCCACACTACGGCTGTCGGCTCCGCAAGAGCTGTGACAATCTAACTCCACCAGGTTCCACTCACGGCTGTCGGCTCCGCAAGAGCTGTGACAATCTAACTCCACCAGGTTCCAACTCACGGCTGTCGGCTCCGCAAGAGCTGTGACAATCTAACTCCACCAGGTTCCACCTCACGGCTGTCGGCTCCGCAAGAGCTGTGACAATCTAACTCCACCAGGTTCCACCTCACGGCTGTCGCAATCTACAATCTAATCCACCAGGTTCCACCTCACGGCTGTCGGCTCCGCAAGAGCTGTGACAATCTAACTCCACCAGGTTCCACCTCACGGCTGTCGGCTCCGCAAGAGCTGTGACAATCTAACTCCACCAGGTTCCACCTCACGGCTGTCGGCTCCGCAAGAGCTGTGACAATCTAACTCCACCAGGTTCCACCTCACGGCTGTCGGCTCCGCAAGAGCTGTGACAATCTAACTCCACCAGGTTCCAACTCACGGCTGTCGGCTCCGCAAGAGCTGTGACAATCTAACTCCACCAGGTTCCACCTCACGGCTGTCGGCTCCGCAAGAGCTGTGACAATCTAACTCCACCAGGTTCCACCTCACGGCTGTCGGCTCCGCAAGAGCTGTGACAATCTAACTCCACCAGGTTCCAACTCACGGCTGTCGGCTCCGCAAGAGCTGTGACAATCTAACTCCACCAGGTTCCACCTCAGGCTGTCCTCCCGGCCCAAGAGCTGTGACAATCTAACTCCACCAGGTTCCAACTCACGGCTGTCGGCTCTGCAAGAGCTGTGACAATCTAACTCCACCAGGTTCCACTCACGGCTGTCGGCTCCGCAAGAGCTGTGACAATCTAACTCCACCAGGTTCCACCTCCGGCTGTCGGCTCGCAAGGCTGGACATCTAACTCCACAGGTTCCACTCAGGCTGTGCAATCTAACTCCACAGGTTCCACTCACGGCTGTCGGCTCCGCAAGAGCTGTGACAATCTAACTCCACCAGGTTCCACTCACGGCTGTCGGCTCCGCAGAGCTGTGCAATCTAACTCCACCAGGTTCCACCTCACGGCTGTCGGCTCGCAAGAGCTGTGACAATCTAACTCCACCAGTTCCACCTCACGGCTGTCGGCTCCGCAGAGCTGTACAATTAACTCACCAGGTTCCACTCACGGCTGTCGGCTCCGCAAGAGCTGTACAATCTAACTCCACCAGGTTCCACTCACGGCTGTCGCTCCGCAAGAGCTGTGACAATCTAACTCCACCAGGTTCACTCACGGCTGTCGGCTCCGCAAGAGCTGTGACAATCTAACTCACAGGTTCCATCACGGCTGTCGGCTCCGAAGAGCTTGACAATCTAACTCCACCAGGTTCCACCTCACGGCTGTCGGCTCCGCAAGAGCTGTGACATCTAACTCCACAGGTTCCACCTCAACGGCATTTCCACAGGCTCGCTGCTAGAGCTGGACAATCTAACTCCACCAGGTTCCACCTCACGGCTGTCGGCTCCGCAAGACTGTGACAATCTAACTCCACCAGGTTCCACTCACGGCTGTCGGCTCCGCAAGAGCTGTGACAATCTAACTCACCAGGTTCCACTCACGGCTGTCGGCTCCGCAAGCTGTACATTAACTCACAGGTTCCACTACGGCTGTCGGCTCCGCAAGCTGTGACATCTAACTCCACCAGGTTCCACCTCACGGCTGTCGGCTCCGCAAGAGCTGTGACAATCTAACTCCACCAGGTTCCAACTCACGGCTGTCGGCTCCGCAAGAGCTGTGACAATCTAACTCCACCAGGTTCCACTCCTCGGCTCCCTGTCGTCTCACGCAAGAGCTGTGACAATCTAACTCCACCAGGTTCCAACTCACGGCTGTCGGCTCCGCAAGAGCTGTGACAATCTAACTCCACCAGGTTCCACCTCACGGCTGTCGCTCCGCAAGAGCTGTGACAATCTAACTACGCCACAGGCTGTCCTGCAGAGCTGTGACAATCTAACTCCACCAGGTTCCACCTCACGGCTGTCGGCTCCGCAAGAGCTGTGACAATCTAACTCCACCAGGTTCCACTCACGGCTGTCGGCTCCGCAGAGCTGTGACAATCTAACTCCACCAGGTTCCACTCACGGCTGTCGGCTCCGCAAGAGCTGTGACAATCTAACTCCACCAGGTTCCAACTCACGGCTGTCGGCTCCGCAGAGCTGTGACAATTAACTCCACCAGGTTCCAACTCACGGCTGTCGGCTCCGCAAGAGCTGTGACAATCTAACTCACAGGTTCCACTCACGGCTGTCGGCTCCGCAAGAGCTGTGACAATCTAACTCCACCAGGTTCCACCTCACGGCTGTCGGCTCCGCAAGAGCTGTGACAATCTAACTCCACCAGGTTCCAACTCACGGCTGTCGGCTCCGCAAGAGCTGTGACAATCTAACTCCACCAGGTTCCACCTCACGGCTGTCGGCTCCGCAAGAGCTGTGACAATCTAACTCCACCAGGTTCCACCTCAGAGCTGTGACAATCTAACTCCACCAGGTTCCACCTCACGGCTGTCGGCTCCGCAAGAGCTGTGACAATCTAACTCCACCAGGTTCCAACTCACGGCTGTCGGCTCCGCAAGAGCTGTGACAATCTAACTCCACCAGGTTCCACTCACGGCTGTCGGCTCCGCAAGAGCTGTGACAATCTAACTCCACCAGGTTCCACCTCACGGCTGTCGGCTCCGCTAGAGCTGTAACAATGTAACTCTACAAGGTTCCAACTCACGGCTGTCGGCTCCGCAAGAGCTGTAACAATGCTAACTCTACAAGGTTCCACATCACGGCTGTCGGCTCCGCAAGAGCTGTGACAATCTAACTCCACCAGGTTCCAACTCACGGCTGTCGGCTCCGCAAGAGCTGTGACAATCTAACTCCACCAGGTTCCACCTCACGGCTGTCGGCTCCGCAAGAGCTGTGACAATCTAACTCCACCAGGTTCCCCCTCACGGCTGTCGGCTCCGCAAGAGCTGTGACAATCTAACTCCACCAGGTTCCACCTCACGGCTGTCGGCTCCGCAAGAGCTGTGACAATCTAACTCCACCAGGTTCCACCTCACGGCTGTCGGCTCCGCTAGAGCTGTGACAATCTAACTCCACCAGGTTCCACCTCACGGCTGTCGGCTCCGCAAGAGCTGTGACAATCTAACTCCACCAGGTTCCAACTCACGGCTGTCGGCTCCGCAAGAGCTGTGACAATCTAACTCCACCAGGTTCCACCTCAAGAGCTGTGACAATCTAACTCCACCAGGTTCCACCTCACGGCTGTCGGCTCCGCAAGAGCTGTGACAGTCTAACTCCACCAGGTTCCACCTCACGGCTGTCGGCTCCGCAAGAGCTGTGACAATCTAACTCCACCAGGTTCCACCTCACGGCTGTCGGCTCCGCAAGAGCTGTGACAATCTAACTCCACCAGGTTCCACCTCACGGCTGTCGGCTCCGCTAGAGCTGTAACAATGTAACTCTACAAGGTTCCAACTCACGGCTGTCGGCTCCGCAAGAGCTGTAACAATGTAACTCTACAAGGTTCCACCTCACGGCTGTCGGCTCCGCAAGAGCTGTAACAATGTAATTCCACCAGGTTCCAAGCCGCGGCTGTCGGCTCCGCAAGAGCTGTCATAATCTAACTCCACGAGGTTCCAACTCACGGCTGTCGGCTCCGCTAGAGCTGTAACAATCTAACTCTACAAGGTTCCAACTCACCGCTGTCGGCTCCGCAAAAGCTGTAACAATCTAACTCCACAAGATTACAACTCACGGCTGTCGGCTCCGCAAGAGCTGTGAACAATCTGACTCCACGAGGTTCCAACTCACCGCTGTCGGCTCCGCAGGCAAAAGCTCTGACAATTCGATCAAGGGTCCCTCTTCCATGCAAATAACAACAACACAGCAGCAGCAGCAGTAGTAGTAGCAGCAGCAGCAACAACAACAACAACAGCAACAACAGCAACAACAACACAACAACAGCAACAACAACAACAGCAACAACAACAACAGCAAGAACAACGCGCGCACACACACACACTCTCTCTCTCTCTCTCTCTCTCTCTCTCTCTCTCTCTCTCTCACCTCCACACACACACACACACACACACACACACACACACACAGAGATACACAGACACACACAGACACAGACACACACACACACACACACACACACACACACAGATACACAACACACACACACACAACACACACACACACACACACACACACACACACACACACACCACACACACACAAAGAGGGGTGGGTAAGAAGAAACAACGACTGAGGAAAAAAAAAAAAAAAAATATGCGTACAGCCTCACGCGCAGTGAATATTGTACGTGTACAAGCATTAAGTGAAAACTGAGGAAGTGAGAAAGACAAGACAGCGAGGAGTTACATCACGAGGTGCTGCTAGCCTGCCATTAATAACACCCCCCCCCCCCCCCCCACAGCGGATCAGTGTACCGTGTTCCTGAACCAAAATGTCTCCCCACAGACTGAATTATCATCTGCATCGACGTTAATATGATCACCGCTCGACGGAATGTTGGCTAGCGGCCACTGGAAAGGTATATGCCTAATGGGCATATTTCCATTCATTAACACTTTTCTCCTCTCTTGAAACTGAGTTTCTTTTCTTTTCTTTTTCTTTTTGTGAACCCCCTCTCCCCCTCTCCCCCCCTCCCCCCCACCACCACCATCATCCACAATTCCAATAAACAATGGGAAGGAAATGATATCAATAAGAAGACGCTGAACAGAATACCCTAATAACTTTAACAACATATGACATATAAAGCAATGATATAAATGCAGTAACGAAAAAAATTGAAATAAATAATGATAAAAACAATTTTTTTTAAGCATACAATTGAAATAACAACAACGATAGTACAAACAAAACGAGAGAGATATGGATAAAGAATGCCGGGGGGGGGGGGGGGGGGAGGAGTGGGGAGATAGGATGAGAAAATAAAGACAGCAAAAAACAAAGAGGACAAAGTTTCCATGAGAGTTACCCCTGCCCTCGGCCCATCGCCCCCCCCCCCCCCCTTTCCCAGCTCCCCATCACGGTCCCCACCCTTTCCACCCACCCCCCTTTCCCATATATCCACCAACATCCCCCAACATATCCCCCTACTATCCCCCAATACATATCCCCCAATACATATTAAAATCTAACTTTGACCTGTCTGTTATTTTATGTATATTGTCTTAACTGTATTCTTTGAAGCCATAAAAAATTTTTGTTCGTTTGGCTAAGAACATTTTTATGTGGTGTTGTTGGTTTCGAGTTTGTCTTTTGTTGTTGCTGTTGTTGTTTTAAAGAAACATAGTGTATATAAAGACTTCACAAGCAAACCTTCACCGCTAAGACGACAACCGAGGCACATCTAGACTCTAAAATAAGCCAAGTCAATTGGGATATCCGTCTGTCCCCCAGAATGCAAGAGCTGGACATAGCATCAGATGATCAGTCGGAAAAGTGGAGGCGTTTGAGAATAAATGCTTCAGACACATTGCTTCAGACAGCATGTCAACACGAGAGTTCAATGTGAAAAGTTGTAGAGTTCAGGGTGGAAAGTTGTAGAGTTCAATGTGGAAAGTTGTAGAGTTCAAGGTGGAAAGTTGTAGAGTTCAAGGTGGAAAGTTGTAGAGTTCAGGGTGGAAAGTTGTAGAGTTCAGTGTGGAAAGTTGTAGAGTTCACGGTTGAAAGTTGTAGAGTACAAGGTGGAGAGCTGTAGACTTCAAGGAGGAGGGTTGTAGAGTTCATTGTTGTGGAGGGTTGTAGACTTCAAGGTGGAAGGTTGTAGAGTTCATTATGGAAGGTGCTAGAGTTCAAGGTGGAGAGTTGTAGAGTTCATTGTGGGAGGTTGTAGACTTCAAGGTGGAGGGTTGTAGACTTCAAGGTGGAGGGTTGAAGAGTTCAAGGTGGAGGGTTGAAGAGTTCAAGGAGGAGTGTTGTAGAGTTCAAGGAGGAGGGTTGTAGAGTTCATCGTGGAGGCTTGTAGACTTCAAGGTGGAGGGATGAAGAGTTCAAGGTGGAGGGTTGAAAGAGTTCAAATGGAGTGTTGAAGAGTTCAAGGTGGCGGGTTGAGGAGTTCAAGGAGGAGGGTTGTAGAGTTCATTGTGGAGGCTTGTAGACTTCAAGGTGGAGGGTTGAAGAGTTCAAGGTGGAGGGCTGAAAGAGTT
>CM065723.1:39548373-39558373 GCA_033310375.1 Conus canariensis | reverse complement strand
TCCCTTCTCCTCCCTCCCTCCTTCCCTCCTCCTGCCCCCACGTCGTCTTTGATTCCTAATAAAGCACTCTCTTCACCCCCTTATCTCCCCTTCCCCTCCCGTCCCCACCCCACCCCCACCCCTCTCTCGCCTCTCGCCGCACCACCACACCACAATGGCGAAATTAAAGGACCAACCGCGGCTCCATTTTCCGACCGGGAAAAAAGAAAGTGAGTGACAGTTTGAGGGAGTTAGAGAGAGAGAGAGAGAGAGAGAGAGAGAGAGAGAGAGAGAGAGAGAGAGAGAGAGAGAGGCAGCTGCTCAGAATGAATAAGGGTACGGTGTGTATAAGAGAGAACGAAGAAGGGGGGGGGGGAGGGGGCGAGGGTATGACAGGAGGGGGGGAGGGGGCGGGAAGTGGTTGGAAATAAGCTGACAAAAACAAGATTATCATGATTATTGTTATCATGAAAGGAGACCTCTAAATCTTCTATAGAAAAAGACAGAGAGAGAGAGAGGGGGGGGGGAGACAGGCAGACAGACAGAGAGACAGAAAGAAAAGAAAGAAAGAAAGAAAGAGAGAGAGAGAGAGGGGGGACACAAAAAGGAGAGAGAGAGAGAGAGACAGAGAGAGACAGAGACAGACAGACAGACAGACAACGGACGGACAGAGACAGAGACAGAGACAAAGACAGAGGCACAGACAGAGACACAGACAGAGACAGAAAAGGGCTGAAAAATCATGTGAGTGATTCTACTGTTGGCGCCATGTCCGACTTCAGTGACTAATCAGCCGTGGTAATTAGTACACCCTGCCAGTCAGTGAGATTAGGATCGACCCTTTTAGTCACTTCAAAGCATGCCGCACTGTCATCTGGAGGGGGCGGAATGACATGTCTTTACACCACCCAGGCCTTTTATCTGAGAACTAGGCGGAAGGATCTTTTCTTCGGGAGAGGGGGGGGGGGGAGGAAGAAGAAAAAGAATCCCACCAGAGATGACAGTAACATGGTCTGGACTATCCCAGGCGCAATCGCTGTCTAATATCGAACTCCTTGAGAGAGAAGAGAGAGAGAGAGAGAGAGAGAGAGAGAGAGAGAGAGAGAGGAGAGAGAGAGAGAGAGAGAGAGAGAGATGCATTCGGGTAGACATAAACAGAGAGAGAAGAGAGAGAGAGGAGAGAGAGAAATGCATTCGGGTAGACATATAAACAGAGAGAGAGAGAGAGAGAGAGAGAGAGAGAGAGAGAGAGAGAGAGAGAGAGAGCAGCATCATAAAGTTCATTATCTTCATCGTTATTATTATTATCATTATTATTGGTGATGGTGTGGTGGTGATGGTATTACTAGCTTTACTTTTTTATTCACTTATTTATTTATTGTCGTTGATGTTGTTGTTGCTGCTGCTGTTCATCTATTTTCATTATTATCATCATTGTCGTCGCGCCATCGCCGTCATTATTATTATTATTATTGTTATTATTATCATCATCATTATCATTATTATCATTATTGTTGTTGTTATCATCATCATCATCATCATCATCTACCAGTTGTTATTGCCGTCGCTACTACAGCTGGTCTCATCCAGGGTGGTTTCGTTTGCGTTTCCATCAAGCAGACAAAAGCATCGGGAGTAATGCCGACAGTACTGTTGAAGCACAGAGGATCAGAAATCATCAAGGCACTGACAATTGACAAAGTAACAAAACAATGGCCAGAAGAGTGGTCACAATCTCCTGTAATACCTTTGGCCAAGAATAGAAAATCTACAACTCAGTGAAAATTGCCGTCCATCAGTGTCATAACCAGTGTAGCAATGCTGAGGGCCCTGTTGGACAGTGTCTTCAGAAAGAAAAAAGAAATTTCGTTAAAGAACACATCAGAGTCAGGCCGTAAATGAATTTATCGGAATAAATCTCAACATTGGACATCGGATAGAAGATCGTCTTCCACACCATCATCTCTACCACAGTTTCATTGACTTCCAGAAAGCCTTTGACAGTGCTTGGTGTAAAGTTTAGAGGCTGGCAGAGATGAACTGCCCCTATGAAGACAGCCTCATCCAAGTCACACTAGCAGTCGACACGATGCGAACAACGCTGTTCTTCTGAAGAACAACCTCGGAGACTTCTTCTGTTGAACCATGGGCATATGGCAGGGTTATCTCTTCTCCCTTATTCTATTTAACATCTAGGAGAATGACACATGATACAACTCTGGTCGTGAGCAAGTCCATACCCAATGCTGCCCGTAATTTACTAACAACATGGTTTTAGTGGCAGGCAGTGAGGTAGGCCTCTAGGAACTGACCAATAGTACAGGAAAACCTTCATGTGCGTGTGGAATAGAATTTAGCTCAGAGAAAAAAAACTTGGTCAACATTTCCTTATAAAATTCAGCAGTCAACGTCACACTGAACAGTCAGACACTGGAACAACTGAATCATTCTAGATATCGTGGCAAAGGCAAGGGTGGAATCTCAACAAAGTTCAAGGCTCCTCTTGACAACACAACCATTAGCTGGAAAATTCAAAGTATCACCATCCCATAGAACACACAACTGACCAATTCACTGACGCTATCCATATTTCTGCATGGATGCGAAAGGTAGACACTGCTGGCAGATCTTGAGAGAACAATCCACATATTCAGTCATCATGCTTCAGGCAGATCCTGCTGATCTCCTAGGAAATTAAAAGAAAAAAGTCAGGCAGCAAGTCAGCATACACGCTGACAAACAGAAGCTTTTTCTTGCAGTTGTTAACGGCACAACCAGTATTAGGTAGGCACTCAAGGTCTGACCAGCGCGTTGGCTAACGCGTAGTTAAGACATCTGCTAAGTCGTAGCCACGAGGCCCTCTTCTTCAATTCTCTTGCGCAGTGTGGTCTCTAAACTTAGCGGATGTGGTGTAGCATATGACAGTCCGCATGCAGTGACGCCTCCTTGATGAAACTGAAACTCTTGCAGTTAAACGTTGAAGTTTGTCTGGCACAGGCCTTCATGTCTTTTTGACCCTCACCCCACCAACCACTCATCCCTGTTCAAGACCTCTCTGCAGGGTACAGTGGAGGGAGACATTCCAAATGCAGACATGACAGAGAGTGAACAATGTAGCTTGACTGTAGTACTTGCATCTAGCTGCACATGACTAACAATAAAGGGCTGTGTAGACAACTAACAGTCTGCTGACTGCCCAAGCATCTGTCACCTCACCCCTTCGACCTGTTTTCATGGGGCAACAATAGGTTTGACAAAATATCTGTGGACAGCAAGACAACATCATTTCACAGATTTAACAAGGACAGCTGTCTCCAAAACAAACAACAGCTTCCCCCTTTTTTCTGGAACTGTAGAAATGCCTAGGTAGGAGAATGAACGAGGAAAACTTCAGTTCAAGAACCTTGGCTTTCTCTGTGTATGCTGTTTGGACTTATGGGAGTGTATTTATTTCAACATGTCAGCAAGAGTTCCTTCTTTGTTATTTTCTCTGTTTAATTTGTCTGTATTTGACGCCTTTATTCAGAAAATACAATTACGTCGCCCATTCAACTGCGATTTTATCAGCAATAACATTCAACATTCATAGACCTCTTTTTCCACTTCATTCTTTTAGTGTCTCCCCGTTTTCCAATTTTGATTCGAATGGAATTGCTCTCACGCTAAAAGACAACGTTATGCCCGATTTTGTTTGAAGGGCAGTAATGCTAATAACGATTGGAAACAACACGGCTTCCAACAACAACTACGACAGCACAACACCAAAAATGATAAAGTCAGTGGAGGATGAATCCAAACAAAAACGACAAAGTCAGTGGAGGAGGAATCCAAACAAAATACACGTGACGTCGGGTGAGCGCAGACCTCCGCCAAGGTCGAACGGATCCGGGATCCACCATGGGATCCAGAACTGGAATGAAATTGAGTGCGTTCGTCTTTGGCCCACACTCCGTGTTTCCACAAAGTGTCGTTTCCACGGCTCTGCCCCAAAGTGTAGTGATGATGATAGACGTCTGTGGCGCTTACACATACACGCGCGTGCGCGCGCGCGCGCACACACACACACACACACACACACACACACACACATGCGCGCGCGGGCACACACACATACATACATGCATGCGCGCGCGTACGCGCGTGCACATGCACACACACACACACACACACACACACACACACACACACACACACACACACACACACGAACACACACACACACAGAGACACCCTTGCGTGTTAGCAGACACATACACACGCACTTTTACACGCTTGCGCGCACACACACACACACACACACACACACACACACACACACACACACACACACACACACACACACACACACACTTTTTGTTAGGCAGTGGGTACAATAAGGACATAGCAGAAGTCCGTTCTTTTTCAATTATTTTGATTTCCTTTGCCAATGTAAAAAGAAGAACAAAGCAAAAAAACACACAGACAACAAACAAGAAATTCGAAACGTATTGTGACGTCCTCTAAGAGCAGAAAATAGCTGTTCTATCCGACTCCGACCTACCGTATTTGAAATTTGTTAACGGAAACATGCAACAAACAGATCCATCCTTTTCATTTAAACAACACTTAATTTACAATGTCTCGCTTTAACAGTAAATTAAATTACCAGTACAAGCAGCTTAGGACCATAAAATGCCCTCTAAACATTTAATGATTTGCAAACAATGGGCTGATATTTCTTTACGGCAGAAATGGAAATAGGATGAACGTTTTAAAGTAGAGCGAAACTGCAGACAGGATAAATATCAAAATACAACAAACGCACAAACAAAACTATATATAAAGAGATAGAGGGCAACGCGATACCTCGTCTATAGCCCACGCCCAATAAGAGCTTCATGATTTCCGGTTCAACAAGGACATTAAGAATATACGTATCAGACATAACACTTTTTCACAGATGTCAATGAAAAGCACAATAATTTTTTTCATGCTCGTACTTAAATCTCCTCTGTGTCCTCAAAAGGCATTTCAGAATTACATTCCAGCATTGTGTTAGACCCATATACACTGTTTTTTGTCGTCGTCGTTGTTGTTGTTGCTGCTGTTCCAACAGTTGTTGCTTTTGGCTGTTGTTGGTATTTATATCGCTGCTGCTGCTGTTGTTGTGTTCTGTATTTCGCTGACGTTGCCGACGGTGCTGCTGCTTTTGCTATCTCTGTTGTAATTGTCGTCGCTGCAATTGCTATCGCTGTTGCCTTTTCTTTTTCTGTCGTGGCTGCTATTGTCGTTGTTATTGTCGGTTGTTCGATTTGTGTGTGTGTGTGTGTGTGTGTGTGTGTGTGGTGCGTGCTGTGCGTGCGTGGTGCGTGCGTGGTGCGTGCGCGCGCGCGCGCGTGGCGTGTGTGTGTGTGTGTGTGTGTCGGTCTGTCTGTCAGTCAGTCAGTCAGTCTGTGCATGTGTCTGTCAGTCTGTCTGTTTGTCTGTCTGTCTGTGTGGGTTTGCATGCGTCTCTGTGAGAGTGTTCTCTCTCCTCACTCCCATTCTCTCATCTCACCCACCTCATCCCACTCTCCCCACCCCTCCTACCTTCCACCCCAAAATCCGACTTCACCCCAGCAATCCTGCAGTGAGCACACACCAGCCTCTTGAAGCGTGATTGGCCAGACACAGCGAGAGCCACGCACAGCACAGCGCATGACCGGAACGAGAAGCTGTTCAGTGCCCGGCTTCCGGTTCAGCGACCGCCCGTCGCCCCCTCTGCGCTCCTTTGGCTGCGTTCATTTGCCGCGCTGTGCTCGCTTCGTTTGACGTCTCTCAGGCTGTCACCAGCTGACCTTTTCACCATGCACAGGCCGCTACGTTGTGCACGTGCCCGAGACAGGCACAGAGAGTTTGGTGACAGCGCTTAGTGCTTCTCCTTTCGGATGGAAAGGGCCAAACTCTCTCTCGAGAAAGAGAAAGAGAGAGAGAGGGGGGGGGGGGGCGATCGATGCTTGGTGCGGAAGTTTCAATAGCGGGCTTGTTGTCTCCATCCGACCATAACATATCAGTATCGCCCTGTCTGAAAGCTGTATAGGACAATAAGATATCCACGAACCACAACATCAGACTCCTTCTTGCACTGGTACATTCCTTCTTGCCTGCATGCATGCGAGACACGGACCCTCGCAGTGGATCTTGAAGGAAGAGTACGGGTCCTGGAAATGTGGTGTTACTTCAAGATGCTAAACGTCAGGTATACTGATCATAATCACCAATGAACCAATGTTCCCAGAAGGATGAATCCGGGTCCTGGAAATGAGGTGTTACCTCAAGATACTAAACCGTCAGGTATACTGATCATAATCACCAATGAACAAGCGTATCCAACTTTCAAGCAGCACGTCTGACCATATGAAGATCTGCCGACATTATCTAAGAAAACTGCGTTGGTTTGGCCGCGTAACAAGGTAAAATAGCCTCGCTAAAAGTAGCCTTCCTGGGAACTATTGAGAAAAAGAGATGAAGAGGAAGACAGAAAAACAAAACAAGAAAAAAAGAAAGAAAGAACAAGAAAAAAAATCGATGGACTGGCAACATGACAGAATGGACAGACAAAACATTTGCAGAGACCTCCGTCTTGGCACACAAGCCACAGAACCGGAGGAACGTGGTGAACTGTTTTTCAGTGTGGCTCCCCTGTGAGTCTTCACGGAGATAAGGAAGGAGAGAGAAGAAGAAGAAGCCTCGCATGCATGCAGGCAAGAAGAAGAAGAAGAAGAAGAAGAAGAAGAAGAAGAAGAAGAAGAAGAAAAAACAACAACAACAACAACAACAACAACAACAACAACAACAACAAGATGATGAAGATGAAGAATGAGAAGAAGGGGGAGGAGGAGGAAAAGAAGGAAAAGAAGGAGGAGGAGGAGGAGGAAGAGGAGGAGAAGGAGAAGAAGAAGAAGAAGAAAAGAAGAAGATGATGATGATAATGATGATGACGATGATGATGATGATGATGATGATGATGATGATGATGGATGATGATGATGAAAGAAAAAAAGAAAGACAGAAAGGCAAACAGACAGAAGAAGAAGAAGAAGAAGATCGGACCATACCAAGCTCTTTCGGGGATCTCGTCACAAAGCGAAGTAAGGCTTGTCACGAAAAACAAACACCCTAACAATATCTGCAGGCCTACAGAATTCTAAAGAGCGAATCTTAACACGACAACTGAACTATTGTTAATGATGTTTTAGACGGTTAAGATTAGACCGAACAGCAGGCACTAGCCATTACATTTCATGTATAACCCTCAGTTTAAAAAGAATCAGTGAAGAAAGGGAGACGTTAAAATTATGAAGGAGAACACTGACATAAAGACACAACAGCTTGATAGCTAGCGTTTGATTCAGGGCAGTGTGTGTGTACAGTCTTGTTACCTACTAACCAAATATCAACAGAAAAGCTGGCGTGTTATATGAACTGTACACTTTCACTTCCACTTTCATCAAGGTGTCACTGCGTACTGACTAGTCCATTATTATACGCTACACCACATCCGCTAAATTTTGAGACCACACTGCGCATGATTTAAAGCTGATGGATAAATGAATTAATGACTAGGATGAGAGAATTTAAAGAAGAGGATCTCCTGGCTACGACTTAGCAGATGTCTGACCTACAGCATTAGCCCAACTCGCTGATCAGACCTTGAGTACCTACCTACCATTGGTCGTGTCATTATCATCATTGTATGTGTCTGTGGTGAGCGTACGCATGTGTGTGTATGGGTGTGTGGGTACCAGCCCGTATGTGTGTGCCAGTGTATGCAGTGCACGAGCGCATGTGTGTGTGTGTGTGTGTGTGTGTGTGTGTGTGTGTGTGTGTGGTGTGTGTGTGGACAGAAGAGAGAGAGAAAGAGAGAGAGAGAGAGAGAGTGTGTGTGTGTGTGTGTGGTGTGTGTGTGTGTGTGTGTGTGTGTGTGTGTGTGTGTGCGCGCGTGTGTGTGTGTGTGTGTTACGTGTGTGCGCGCGCGACGCGCGTGCATGCACTTCAACTATACAAGAAAGGTAAACCGGCTTTTGAGCACAAAGACTGGTAATGAACGACAAACAAAAGAAGTGCTATGGGGGTAAAGAAGAGAATTCAACGTGTGGATGACAAGATAGGAAGGTTATACAAGTTTGTTATCGGAGCTCATACAGATGCATACTCGTGTAAGTTTGCTCTTAACCCGTGAACAATACACACGGACGCACGCGCGCGCGCACACACACACACACACACACACACTCTCTCTCTCTCCTCTCTCTCTCTCTCTCTGTCTGTCTGTCTGTCTGTCTGTCTTCTCTCTTCTCTCCTCTCTCTTCTCTCCTCTCTCTCTCCTCTCTTCTGGTATCTTGAGTCTCTCTCTCTCTCTCTCCTCTCTCTCTCTCTCTCTCTCTCTCTCTCTCTCTCTCTCTCTCTCTCCGTGCGCCTGCACATGTATATGTGTGAAAAAATCTTTCACCTTCATTTTCCGAAGGAACAAGGCAAAAATTGCGCCAACATTCGCGCACGCGCCTTCCGAGTGAGAAACAAAACAACAACAAAAGACAAAAAAAAAAACCCATTAAGGCCCATAAAGCAATTACCTGTGGCGAAGTGTTAGCGCAACAACAGTGAACAGAGAAATAATGCAGTAGACATTGCTGCTCTCACACAAGAACAGTAGCAACAAGAAAAAAAACAAACAAACAAACAAACAAAAAACAAACAAACAAACAAACAAGCCACGCGTACACATGCACAATATGTGGAAGAACGATTAGAAATGGCTGCTCTCTAACAAGAACAGTAGCGACCAAAAAAACAAACAAAACACACACACAAACAAGCAAACAAGCCACGCGTAAACACACACATGCACAACGTGGAAGAACGATACACAGAGTAATAAACCAAAGAAACAAATGAGCAAACAAACAAACAAACCCTGACGAAACACGTCTCTGCACTTCATGTGACATGATGCCGCCGGTTCTGGCACCAACATAACTCAAACAAAACACATAATTCACACGTCATGGTTTAGAATTTTTCTTTTTAATCAATCGCCTCTGTGCCCTCGCCGCGCTTCCCCCTGCTCCGTCTTCCCCTGCCCCCCCCCCCCCCTACCTCCCACCCCCCTCCTCTTCTTCCTCTCTTTCTTTGCTCCCGTTCTCTGTCCAACTATTCTGTATCGCACTCTCCCGCCTCCCCTCCCCTCCCTTTCCTCACTGCTCCTTTCCAGCTTCCGGTTTGATATTGAACTGTCAAGAACAAAATCCCCCACTGCACTCCATGATAAATTTTGATACATATTCAAAAGTATATTTGCCACTGATGTAAAAAAAAAAAAATCTGCCCAATCTTTATCTCCTTCCTACTTCGTCCGCCCAGAGAGAAGAGAGAAGAAGAGAGAGAGAGAGAGAAGAGAAGAGACAGAGAGAGAGAGACAGGACGAGACAGAACAAGACAGACAGACAGACAGACAGACACAGACAGACACAGACACAGACAGACACAGACCACAGACCGACAGACCGACAGACACAGACAGATGGACGAACGAAGAAAGAGAAACAGAGAGGAGGGGAGCACAACAACATCTACAAAAAGAAAATAAAGACTAGGAAAAAGAGAGAGCAAGTGGAAGAAGAGGAAGCAGAACAAGAGGAAAGAAAGGAAGGAAGAAACAAAAAAAGAAAGAATGAATGAATGAAAAGAAAGGAAAAGAAAGAAAGAAAGAATGAATGAAAAGACAGACAGAAAGAAAGAAAAAGAGGAAAAAAAAAAGAAAGAAAAAGAGATAGAAAAGAGAGGAAAATAGAACAAATACGAGAACAATTTTTTTTAAAAGAAAAGAAAAGAAAAAGCATGGCATAATCAACTCACGCTGACACTGTCGGCCATCTTTTTCAGCCGCTGTATAAACTCCGTTCCAGACTTGGCTTTCTCTGACAGGGACTGCAAGTTTTGAGACAGCTCGCTCTGCAACACACCAGACAGAAAGCGTCCTGTAACACCTAATGTACGTTGT
>CM065723.1:39525873-39528373 GCA_033310375.1 Conus canariensis | reverse complement strand
ACACACACACACACACCAAACTAAACACGATCAGATCGGGAGATGGGGTCCACAGGCGGTAGACATTGACTCCAAGCCTTGGTCTACCAAAGTGCCGTGAAACCTGCACTACAGACACCCCTCTGATCCCTCGGCATCGCGCGTTCCAGTCCACCCCCAGAGCTATGCCATTCACGAGCTTCATCTCCCTCCTGCTTCCTCCCCCATCCCATGATGATGCGGTGCATGGAGGGAGCTGGCTGTGGCTGGCAGGCGGCATTCCGGATTGGTAATGTGGCGGTACGAACGGTACGGTTTGACTTCTCGCCGCTATGCGCTGGATTAGCCGGGTCGGGATGTAACTCACTTTTCAAATTGTCCCAGACCGGGATGCCATAGCCAGTGCGGCGAGGGTACCGGTAGTGTAATGCCTCCCTGACAACGTCCTCCCCCACCTCCCACCCCCAGCCCTATCCCCCAACACCCGACCTCCCTTAAACATCTCCCTACCCTCCCTCACTCCCTTCTTCTATAGCCATCCCCATTCTCCCCACCCTCATCCCCCTCCGCCTTTCTTTCCTCCTGTTCCTTCCTCTCCCAATCCAACAAGAAAGGCGAAGAGTTAGTTTGATTAAGGATCGTCCTTAGAATCACTGGGAGGCCAGGTGGGTGGTTATGGAAAGACAATCCTCTCGTCCAGAAACAAAACCCATCCTCACTCCTTTTTCAGAGAGATACCAACCCATCCACCTTAACAGGCCGGCAATACTTTCAGACAACCCAAAAGTACATTCTGGGAGCAGGTTCCACAGTGACTTTGCTGTCTCCCTAGAAGCACATTGGGCAGTTATGGAACTATCCTTTGGAGGCGCCCCTATGTCCAGGGATAGCAAGAATACAGGGAGACTGATCTGGGAGTGAAGAGGATTATCATAGCAATACGAACGAAAAGTTGTTTGTTTTCTTGCTTTTTTCCTTTTTCTTTCATAACACAGCTGTGTGCCTACATCTCCCCATGTACGACAGCATCCCCTGTGGAGATACCCACAGATAACTGAAATCATTTCCAGTATCATTAACAACACACCCCACAATGACCTCTAGAAGATATCCTACAGATGTTTCCCTAAGTATCCTCTCTTGTTCCAAAAACTACCGAAAGGGAGAGAACGGGAATCGGAGGGAAGAAGGAGGAGGGGGGGGGGGGGGGAAATGGAGCAATAGTGATATGAAAGGGAGTAGACAGCCCACGGACTTCCCAGTGATACCACGTGGTATTTATCGCACAGGGGTGGATAACCATGAGAGACGCCAAAACATAGCTCCTTCTGTCTTGATGTATTTTCTTTATTTTTCCCCCCTCTGAACCCAATCTGTGCTAAGAACAAACCCGCGAGCATCGTAGGACAGCTGCGACTAGAGAGAACCATCTTCTCTACGGGGAGGTATGGTCGGAACTCTACACCGCCTTTTGATGTTGAGGAATCGGCCGTTGGAGCCAGACTGGGATGGTGGAGAAGCCTGGAGCTGCGCGCGGCACAACAGAAGAACAAACAAATAAACAAACAGACAAACAAAGCGGGTGCTACAGGGATGCCCTTGCTGCCGCAAATTGTATCTTTTCCGTGACGACATCCCAAGCGTTTCAGAGCCTGGGGGCTTGCTAATGGAGCTGGTTACGATTATTGCTCAGCTAATGGACTTCATGACGCTGCTGTATGCTGCAATGAGACATTCGTCGCGGGTGGCAGGGCGCGCTTGGTGCAGACTGCCTGTAAGCTTACTTTTTTTTTTTTAATTCCAGGTGGCAGAAATTCTATGATATCAGCAATCTCTCAGGTAGAGAGTGTGCTCAGTTCTGATGACAAATTACGTGTCTCGTTTCACATTTTGATATAAATAAATTAAATGGTAACGTTTATTACAAAATAAAATGAACACTAGACATAGACGCATGTTTAAAACGAATTCTTGTTTATGTGTACGAATATGTAGGAACAACAGAGGCCTGTTACACGAAAAATATAAATCTGAAGGATTTCAACGTGCACCCAATTTTCATGTTTTATTTGATTAAAAAGCCATTTATCAAACAAGTATTTGAACACACACACACATTTAAAATGAAGTTGAAATAAATATGATCACAACCTTGGGTTTATGGAGGATAGCAAATACACAAATCAGGGCAGCAAAAACATAAGCATCCCCCCTCCCTAAAACCGAAACCACACCTAAGTGGGATGGCTCATCTAGAAGACCAAAAAACATAAAGGAGGTGGGGGGGATGCCTTGTTAATATAGATTGTGCAAGATACAACTGTACTGCTACCCATTTGATCATTTTACAGAAGTGATCAATATATCACAAAGCACACACTCGTCTCTCCTATCACCCCAGTCCTCCCCATCAACTTTCCCTCCTGCTAGTCCCCCACCCTCCCTCTTCACATCCATCCTTTTCCCCCATTCCCCCTCCCTCACCATCCCCCATCCACCCCCCTCCAAAAAACACACACAT
>CM065723.1:39513373-39515873 GCA_033310375.1 Conus canariensis | reverse complement strand
CTGACTGAGGCTTTTGGTAGAATTCATTCTGATGATGAAACGGACGCAAACGCAATTGTTTTTTGTTTGTTTTTGTTTTTTTGTTTGTTTTTTTGTCCTT
This sequence comes from Conus canariensis, assembly GCA_033310375.1. Lineage (NCBI taxonomy): Eukaryota > Metazoa > Mollusca > Gastropoda > Neogastropoda > Conidae > Conus > Conus canariensis. The sequence goes on along the minus strand of CM065723.1, from coordinate 39,515,773 downwards.
CATGGTACTAAAGGTATTTTGGGATTAGATCTTTAAAAAAAAGGGTTTCCTCTTTATAACTTTTCGTAATCTTACTGAGTACAACCGATGTAACAACAACAACGACAACAACAACAACAACAACAACGACAACAACAACGACGACGACGACAAAAGGTACAGTGCTTGTTTGGTTAAAACACTAAACTGTTAATTCCAGGATCGCTGGTTTGAGCCCTGGCGAAGCCTGGCGTGTGAAATGTGGATCCATTCTCTCTCTCTCTCTCTCTCTCTCTCTCTTCTCTCTCTCTCTCTCTCTCTCTCTCTCTCTCTCTCATCTCCTAGACCAGCAAGTGCGCAGACCTGATAATTCCATCGCCAACTTTCGGAAGAGACGGCCAATTTTTGCCGAGCCGTCGGTATGGATGACACGTATACACATTGCAGGCACTGACAGAATGAACGAAAAACAAGAGCGACTGATTTTCGATAGAACGATACGAGAAAGGACAGCAGGCAACTCTTCAGTCGGCTCTACCCGAGTAGGTAGCCCTTCGTATAAACGAGGGCATGGATTGTGAAGCGCTTAGAGTTTGTTCTCTAACCGAGGATGGGCGTTATATAAGTATTCTTAATAATAATAATAATAACGATAATAATAATAATAATAACAATGGTGATGATGATGATAATAATAACAGTAATAATAATAATGATAATAGTAACAATAATAATAACGATAATAATAATAACAACAATGGTGATGATAATAATAATAATAATAACAAGAAGGAGAAGAAGAAGAATACTCCTGCCCCATGTGTGTGCAGAACACAAGCAGAAAACCACGTCTGTACATCAAGATCCACGCCAGTATTTGGTGGCTTATGAAAATCACCCGATGTCCAACACTGCAACACAGAGTTTGAAGAGGAGACGAACGTCGCCCTGGGCCTCTTGCCCATCATAACTGAGAACAGTTTCTGTCGTAGCATCCCTTGGACCAATGACAATTGGTAGAACAGTTTCTATCCTAGCATCCCTTGGACCAGTGTGTGAGGGGGCAGTATAATGATATGGGATCAAAACTAGAATCTCAATTTATCATCCATTTCTGACCATGTTTCATGACATGCAAAGTCGTATGTGTTATCCAGTACATGCCACACTACGACAAACCATCATCAACAACAATAACAACGAGAACAACAACAAAAATGTGTAGCATGACAAAACGTATTTTTCCCACTGTATTTTCGTCTTAAGGACATTTCATTTGATTGATCACGTTTTCGTTTTGCCGGTTCTTAATGTTTTTAGACCAGCTGGAACTGTATCTTCTTCTTCTGCGTACGCAGGCTGATACTCCTGCGGACACTCCCTGTATGGACAGGCAAGTATTAATCCCATCTGCCCAACAAAGGGAGTTGAGTTTCGTGTGTATGACCGTTTTTTTTATCCCGCCATTAAGGCAGCTATACTCCATCTTCGGGGAAGGTGCATGGTATGTGTAACGTGTCATCCATACCAACGGCCAAACTGGCCTTCTCTTCCGAAAGTTGGTGATTTTACGTGTGTGCAAGATGTTATGCGTGCGTTCACACATGGAGCCTCGGTTTATAGTCTCATTCGAAGGATTGTATGGGAAATGGAGTCAGAATTAATGTTAGCTCCGAGGGAAAAATCCCCCTGTACCGAAACGGCCCGGAGGAGATTAGAACCCGCAACTCTTGGATTACGAGTCCAGCGCTCTACCAACTGAGCTATTCCGGCCCCCCACTGGAACTGTATGAGAAGTATAGAATGTTAAAACTGTGAGGATATTGGACTGGGAAGAGTAATCATTCCTATTTAGTCAGCACTCAGCATTCTAGTACACACACCGTTGTAACTCATATTATTAAAGATTCTCATGCGCGTGAGCCACACATATTTTGATCGTTTAATTTTCTTTCTGTCTGTCTTTTTGGTATTGTTGTTGTTGTTGATGAGGTAAAGCTTCTTCTTCTTCTTCTTCTTCTTCTTCTTCTTCTTCTTCTTCTTCTCTATTTCGGTACTCACAGAATCAAAACTTGCAATTCTCACGACCAAACGCGTTGTAATAGGTATATTTCAGGTGTTTGTAAATAAAAGGTGTTTTCATTGGTCTCTTTGTTTTGTTTTGTTTGTTTGTTTGATTCTTCTCCCAAACTACATCTATTGACTCCTGTAAACTACCATAGCTCGTCAGGGGGTGTTTTCATTGCGGAGCGGTTGTTTGTGGCCAGATGAACGGCGCGGAGCGTTGATGAGGCGTGACGCTTGAAAGAGGTGAGGACGTGAACGAGTGTCTGTTTCTCTCTGTTTTGTGTCTGTTTCTTGCTCTGTTTCGGCGATTGATTCAGTCTCTCATTCCTCCGCTCTTACCACCACCACCCTCTC
>CM065723.1:39490873-39498373 GCA_033310375.1 Conus canariensis | reverse complement strand
AAAATTTAAAACCAAATTATAGTTGAAGACCAATAGGACTATTCAATATTCTTCACCCAGTGCCATACACTTTAAGTGATTGATTGTATGATACAGGATCAGCAGGTAATCTTTTGCCTAAAATGCACTGCTTGTCAAAATAATAAAGTACTCAGAATCTAGCAGTTAAAAAGAATGTGTGGAATAGAGAGAGAGAGAGAGAGAGAGAGAGAGAGAGAGAGAGAGAGAGAGAGAGAGAGAGAGAGAGAGAGAGTTAAATACAAACGTATAAATGTTTTAAGTTCAATGTGACGTTGTTTTCAAAGTGACGCACGCACAAATTGAGTAATGATTGACGCGGTCTTCTTAGAAGTACTAGAGTTTGCAGAAAGCGCCCAGAAATTGTTTCTTGAATGTTTCGAGCAAGTTGATGGGCTATGACACGTGATGATTCTCGATCCTTCAAGAACATTCTATGCAGTTTAATTGGCTATTCTACAGTGATAATTCCCGAACATTCTAAAGCATTCTAGAATACTCCGTAATAATTCTTGCTATTGATTGTTCGTTGTTGTCGCTTGTTTCCTTCATTTTTCAAACACAGTAAAATGAACAGTTTTTGAGTACGTCTCACAGGTAGGCCTATGCCATTCATATGTTGACGAACCGCACACCGTCTTCTTTCGGCGCATCTGTGAACTCTGAATCTATTTGGGAAAAAAAAAAAAAAAAAAAAAAAAATCCGTAATGAGTGACTGTCTGTCTCGTCTCGTGTTTCTTGAAACTTTCGATTTGATTATCCATAAATAATTGAAAGAATGAAAGAGCAATGCAAAGTGGTGTGAGGGAGTTGGAAATACAGAACTTTCCATTTGATTCTCTATCAATAATTGAAAGAATGAAAGAGCAATGCAAAGTGGTGTGAGGGAGTTGGAAATACAGAACTTTCCATTTGATTCTCTATCAATAATTGAAAGAATGAAAGAGCAATGCAAAGTGGTGTGAGGGAGTTGGAAATACAGAACTTTCCATTTGATTCTCTATCAATAATTGAAAGAATGAAAGAGCAATGCAAAGTGGTGTGAGGGAGTTGGAAATACAGAACTTTCCATTTGATTCTCTATCAATAATTGAAAGAATGAAAGTGCAATGCAAAGTGGTGTGAGGGAGTTGGAAATACAGAACTTTCGATTTGTTTCTCTATAAAGAATTGAAAGAATGAATGAGCAATGCAAAGTGGTGTGAGGGAGTTGGAAATACAGAACTTTCCATTTGATTCTCTATAAAGAATTGAAAGAATGAAAGTGCAATGCAAAGTGGTGTGAGGGAGTTGGAAATACAGAACTTTCCATTTGATTCTCTATCAATAATTGAAAGAATGAAAGAGCAATGCAAAGTGGTGTGAGGGAGTTGGAAATACAGAACTTTCCATTTGTTTCTCTATCAATAATTGAAAGAATGAAAGTGCAATGCAAAGTGGTGTGAGGGAGTTGGAAATACAGAACTTTCGATTTGTTTCTCTATCAATAATTGAAAGAATGAAAGAGGAATGCAAAGTGGTGTGAGGGAGTTGGAAATACAGAACTTTCCATTTGATTCTCTATCAAGAATTGAAAGAATGAAAGAGCAATGCAAAGTGGTGTGAGGGAGTTGGAAATACAGAACTTTCCATTTGTTTCTCTATCAAGAATTGAAAGAATGAAAGTGCAATGCAAAGTGGTGTGAGGGAGTTGGAAATACAGAACTTTCCATTTGTTTCTCTATCAAGAATTGAAAGAATGAAAGTGCAATGCAAAGTGGTGTGAGGGAGTTGGAAATACAGAACTTTCCATTTGTTTCTCTATCAATAATTGAAAGAATGAAAGTGCAATGCAAAGTGGTGTGAGGGAGTTGGAAATACAGAACTTTCCATTTGTTTCTCTATCAATAATTGAAAGAATGAAAGTGCAATGCAAAGTGGTGTGAGGGAGTTGGAAATACAGAACTTTCCATTTGATTCTCTATCAATAATTGAAAGAATGAAAGAGCAATGCAAAGTGGTGTGAGGGAGTTGGAAAATACAGAACTTTCCATTTGATTCTCTATCAATAATTGAGAGAATAAAAGTGCAATGCAAAGTGGTGTGAGGGAGTTGGAAATACAGAACTTTCCATTTGATTCTCTATCAATAATTGAAAGAATGAAAGAGCAATGCAAAGTGGTGTGAGGAAGTTGGAAATACAGAACTTTCCATTTGATTCTCTATCAAGAATTGAAAGAATGAAAGAGCAATGCAAAGTGGTGTGAGGGAGTTGGAAATACAGAACTTTCCATTTGATTCTCTATCAATAATTGAAAGAATGAAAGTGCAATGCAAAGTGGTGTGAGGGAGTTGGAAATACAGAACTTTCGATTTGATTCTCTATCAATAATTGAAAAAATGAAAGAGGAATGCAAAGTGGTGTGAGGGAGTTGGAAATACAGAACTTTCCATTTGATTCTCTATCAATAATTGAAAGAATGAAAGAGCAATGCGAAGTGGTGTGAGGGAGTTGGAAATACAGAACTTTCCATTTGATTCTCTATAAAGAATTGAAAGAATGAAAGAGCAATGCAAAGTGGTGTGAGGGAGTTGGAAATACAGAACTTTCCATTTGATTCTCTATCAATAATTGAAAAGAATGAAAGTGCAATGCAAAGTGGTGTGAGGGAGTTGGAAATACAGAACTTTCCATTTGATTCTCTATAACGAATTGAGAGGTTGACAAAGGGATGAAGAGCGATGTGAGAAACCTGAAAGTGAAAGTGTTTGGGGAAGGACAAGTTGGATTCTGGGACCGTCGCGATGAAAAGTGAAAGTGTTTGGGGAAGGACAAGTTGGATTCGGGGACCGTCGCGATGGTACGCTTAACTGAGTCCAGGTTTGTGAAGCATGTACTGTCGTAACGAAAGAAATTTGAATGGATCTTTTCTGTGACCGGATCGATCCAACGGGAAATAAAAAGAGTCGTCTCTTTATCTGAAAATCAAATCAGTCAGTGTTGAGACCACTAAGCTGTCTAAGAACAAGTGTTGGATTCTTCGCTGTCGTAATAAAGGACGAGAGAGAGAGAGAGAGAGAGAGAGAGAGAGAGAGAGAGAGAGAGAGAGAGAGAGAGAGAGAGAGAGAAAGAGAGGGGGGGAGGAGAGAGAGGGAGAGAGAGAAAGGGAGAGAGAGAGAGAAAGGGAGAGAGAGAGCGAGAGAGAGAGAGAGAGGGGGAGAGAGATTGAGAGAGACAGACAAACTGGCGGACAGACGGACAGACGGACGGACGGACAGAAATAGAGACGGACAGATAGACAGACAAACGAAGGAGAGAGAGAGAGAGAGAGAGAGAGAGAGAGACAGACAGACAGACAGACAGAACAGACAGACAGACACAGACAGACAGACGAGGATGTCTGAGACCTCATTCTGCAGGTGCACCTTTACCTTTGTTCTTTTACTCTCCATCTGGACCACGGCCTAAATCTGATAGAGGGCCTATCCCAGGCTGCACACCGGCAGAAAGCAGTTGCTTGCTTATCCTATCCAGCTTGGTGTGATGAAGGGGGGGAAAGGTCCAGGGGCTTTGATCTACTGACCGGTGGCTCTCATCAGTGGCCAGATGGATGCCTACTGACCACTTGGATAATAGATTGAGGGTTCGGCCTCTCTCCCCTCCTGCCCTATCTGTATGTAGACTGGCCCTATCTAAACTATTTTCACCTGGATATAATCATGGGTGCCTCGATAGCTTTTGTCGAACGCTTTCTCTCGGCGGTCGGGGGTGGGGGTGGGAGAGAGAGAGAGAGAGAGAGAGAGAGAGAGAGAGAGAGAGAGAGAGAGAGAGAGAGAGAGAGAGAGAGAGAGAAACAGAGAAACAGAGAAAGAGAGACGGAGACTTCTATCTGTTCATCTATGTGTGTGTGTGTGTGTGTGTGTGTGTGTGTGTGTGTGTGTGTGTGTGTGTGTGTAAGCTGTTTCTCTCTCTCTCTCTCTCTCTGCTTGTGTGTGTGTGTGTGTGTGTGTGTGTGTGTGTGTGTGTGTGTGTGTGTGTGTGTGTGCATAAACTGTTCTCTCTCTCTCTCTCTCTCTCTCTCTCTCTCTCTCTCTCTCTCTCTCTCTCTCTCTCTCCTGTTCCACTCCTTCGTCCAGAAAATTCTACATCAACACCCTTCCACCCCCTCCCCTATCACCACCCCTTTCCAACCTTCTCACTCCCTCCCTTTCCCACTATCCAACAGACAGCTGCGCCCCTCCCCCTCCGTACACCAGTGACCCAAAGATAATGGTCGGGGAGATTTACGTCCCCTGATACCATCATCAGCGGTGGAGTCCCGAAAGGTGGCCAGCCCCCGAGTAACGGTGATCATGACGACATACTGAACACAGTAACTTCCCCTCCTCCTCCTCCCCACCCCACCAGATTAAGCCCCCTTGAAAGTCGTCCCCTGACCGCCACTAGGGGGCTACTCTGTACAGATAGACAAATGTCCATTTACGATCTAGCACCGACTGACCACTCACTTGCCGTATACCGCTAATGGACAGCGACGGACATAAAATCTAGCCCTGATCATTGCCATCAATGCAGGGACAAAGGAGAGAGAATTGACCACCACCACCTATTCTGTTGCGGGGTGTGTTGTGGATGGCGATTTGAGTAATTTCATGTCGTCGCTTCAAACCTGGTCGTTCTAAATCTCGGGTAAAGATGAAGAGAGGATAAGATTTGTATCTCCTCTCGTTGTCCCTGTATTCAATTAAATTCAAATCAATTCAATTCATTGTCCTCTTACACAAGGAAAATTGTTTTGCCGTGATCATAAAACATATAACAATATCAAAAAGCATTCATATGTATAATATAAAATGTTAATGATATTAACAAATATACTCACATCCATAGTCACACCACACTTTGTCGGAAGTTTCGTTTTCTCATGCAGTTGACGAAAAAATTCCTGACGAAAAGTGTGCTCATTTCAATGGTGTGCCCTCCCAGGTAAACATGTATGCCAGCTTCTTTTTCACTGCTGTTCCAGCAAGGGCGGCCTATTTTCTGCACGTAGCCTTTGCCTTCGCGTGAACCACCCTGTGTGCGCTTCATCTTGACAGTTTGTCATGTGAGTGGAAATGCCGTTATGCCCTTGACAAGTCAGGACTAGCACATCCCACTTCGGCTTGTTTTTATATCAGAGTGAACGCTCTCCTGGGGTGGCTGATCAGACTTATAGTCCTGTAGTTTTGGCATTGTTTGAGACTGCCCTTCTTGGGTAAAGGAATCACTAATGACTGGGTCCACTCTGTTGGCCACTTCTTTTCTGTCCAGATCTTCTGACATAGCATTGTTAGAGCCTCTGTGATCACTTTCCCTCCGTATTTAAAAAGCTCAGCTGGGACATTGTCCACTCCTGGGGATTTCCCTGGCTTCAGACTCTGTATTGCGGCCTCAATCTCCTCCTTCAGTACTTGGAGACTGTTCTCACTGTCTGCGGGTCGTTGGTTGTCCCGCAAAATGGATGTGTCTGGGCTGAGCTGGTAATTGTAGAGGCCATCACAGTATTCTGTCCACCTCTTCAGGACTTCTTCATTCTCTGTCAGTAGCTTGCCATCCTTATCTTCGATGACCGCTGATCTTGTCTGGTTAGTCTTATTGAGGGTCTTGAGTGTGTTGTAGGCTTCTTTGCTGTTCCCTGCTTCCATGCCTTTCTCGACTGCTTCGCACTGCTCCTCTATCCAGTTTTCCTCCGCTGTCTTCATCTTCTTCCTGACTTCTCTGTTCACCAGTTGGTACTGCATCCTGGCTTCGTCGCTGGAGTGTTTCTTTCCTCTCAGTTCCCGCCTCTTGTCACATAGATCTAAGACCTCGTTTGTAACCCAAGGCTGGATCTTCTTTCGCTTCTTTCCCAGCAAAGTCATGCTTCGCATCATCCTCAACCGACTGAAATCCAAGGCTGAGGAACTGCTATCAGAAGAACAAGCAGGTTTTAGAAGAGGGCGGAGCACTGTGGAACAAATTTTTAATTGCCGAGTCCTGATTGAAAAGCATCTACAAAACCAAAAGGACCTCTTCCACAACTTTATCGACTTTAAGAAGGCATTTGACCGGGTGTGGCACAACGGCCTATGGCAGGTTCTCAGAGACTTTAACATTGATGAGAGGCTCGTCCAAGTCATCCAGGCCCTCTACGAACACTCCAGCAGCACAGTACTCAACAGCCAGCAGGGCCAGTTCTTCCCGACCACAGTCGGAGTCAGACAAGGGTGCCTACTATCTCCAGTACTTTTTAACATCTTTCTGGTGAGAATCATGCAAGAGACCCTCGAAGAACATCACACCTCCATCAGCATTGGCGGCAGGCCGGTCTGCAACCTTCGTTTTGCAGACGACATCGACCTCGTGGGGGGCAGCAACACCGAGCTCCAGGATCTGACAAACAGACTTGTCACGAGAGCAAGTGCCTACGGCATGGAGGTCAGCACAGAGAAGTCAAAGGTCATGGTCAACAGCACGACTAACAGCAGTGCCAACATAACCATGAATGGTGAGCCCCTGAAAGAAGTGACCAGCTTCAGGTACTTGGGAGCAACCCTGTCTAAAGATGGCACCTGCACAGCAGAAGTCCGAATCAGGATCAACTCCGCATCAGCAGCGATGGCCAGACTGAACAGGGTGTGGAAGAGCAACATCAAATTCCACACAAAATTCCGGTTCTACAAGTCACTAGTGGTCTCCATCCTGTTATATGGCTGCGAGACATGGACACTGATGGCCGAAACAGAAAGAAGAATCCAGGCGTTTGAGACCAGGTGCCTGAAGAAACTACTCCGCATCTCCTACAAAGAACACAAGACCAATGATTATGAGCGGAACCTGGTCACCAACCTAGTCGGACCCCACGAACCACTTCTGGCAACCGTCAAACGACGGATGATGGCATGGTTTGGCCACGTCATTCGTCACAACATCCTCTCCAAAACGATCCTTCAAGGTACCGTTGAATGAGGGCGCAGACGAGGACGGCAGAGAAAGAGTTGGTCCGAAAATATAAAGGATTGGACCAAAATGACCATGCCAGATCTCCTCACGACAGCTACAAACAGAAGAGCCTGGAGAGAAACGGCGGCTGCCTCATCACGTCCCCCCCCCCCCCCCCCAACGACCCCAGCGGTCAGGGGAATGACTGACTGACTGACTGAACGCTCTCGTAGACTGGTTGGCTTTACTGGGCTGACGAGTCCAGTCTATCCGGCTATTTGTCCATTGCTGGAGATGGTTTGTTCACTGGGGTGTCTTTCATCAGGGCTAAAAACTTATAGCGCGGCTCTTGATCGCATGATGCTCCTGTCATTGGACAAAATTACGGTCTTCAGGGAGTCCATGCGGTACAGACCTAATGACTGTGGAACACTTCCTGCAGGACTGTCCCATCCATAAAAAGCTAAGAGAAGAGATCTGGCTTGCCAACACATCGACGAGGGAGAAGCTCTATGGATCTCTGGAGGGCCTCCGCCGT
>CM065723.1:39463373-39470873 GCA_033310375.1 Conus canariensis | reverse complement strand
ATATCCTCCAAACATGAACAAACGAATTACAAGACAAAACACGACGCGTTTCGACCTCTTAGGTCTTCTTCAGGCAAAATAAACAATACTCATGACAACGAATATGAAAACAAACGAGCAATCACTTATTTACCAAATTCTGGCGCAAGATGGGCGTTGAATTGGAACGAAACTCTTCACCCTAACAGCTTCTTGTTAGCAGAAAGCGACAGTTTGGCGTAATTACTATCTTGTCATGAGATGGTGACAGATTTCACATTAGCTATTGGTTCACATTGAGTTAGGGCCCAGGCCATACGTTACTACCCCCAAAGCATGAAGAAGATATGGCCTTGGCCCTAACTCAAGAAAGAGAGACAGGCAGGCAGAGACAGAGAGAGAGAGAGAGAGAGATAGAGAGAGACAGGCAGACAGAGACTGAGAGACACAGAGAGACAAAGAGACAGAGAGACAGAGGCACTGACACAGAGAGAGAGAGAGAGAGAGAGAGAGAGAGAGAGAGAGAGAGAGAGAGAGAAGAAAACGAGACAGACGGACGTGGAGAATGAGAGAGAGAGAGGGAGGGGGATACAGACACAGAGAGAGAGAGACAAAGAGACAGGGAGAGAGAGAGAGAGAGAGAGAGAGAGAGAGAGAGAGAGAGACAGAGACAGAGACAGAGACAGAGACAGAGATAGAGACAGACAGAGACAGACAGAGAGACAGAGAGAGAGAGAGAGACTCGTGACTCGTGAGAGAGAGAGAGAGACAGAGACAGAGACAGAGACAGAGAGACTCGTGAGAGAGAGAGAGAGAGAGAGAGAGAGAGAGAGAGAGAGAGAGAGAGAGAGAGAGAGAGAGAGAGAGAGAGAGAACACTAAAACAACCCAGTCTCTGTTTTGGCTTTTCCCCCTTTCATGATAATCACCGGTAATTTCCGGTGCGAACAAGGTAAACCAGCTTCATCATGGACCGGACATCAAAAAGAAGGAATCTGTTCTGATTATATAAAGCGCTCTTTTTCCCCCTAATACACGCTACATGGTACAATCATCCCCTTGAGTGGTAGATGTTTCTGATGGATGTGTTCCCCTCCATCATCTATCCACACACTTAGCCACAGACATGGGGTGAGTGTAGGTGAACCCATGAAGGTTGAGAAGGAGGAGGAGAAGGAGGAGGAGGCGGAGGAGGAGGACGAGGAGAAGAAGAAGAGATGATGATGATGATGATGATGATGATGATGATGATGATGATGATGATGATGATGATGATGATATGATGAAGAAGAAGAAGAAGAAGAAGAAGAAGAAGAGGAGGAGGAGGAGGAGGAAGAAGAAGAAGGAGATTGGAGATGGAGAAGAAGAAGAAGAAGAAGAAGAAGAAGAAGAAGAAGAAGAAGAGGAAGGAGAAGAAGAAGAAGAAGAAGAAGACGAAGAAGACGAAGACGAAGACGAAGAAGAAGATTAGTCATGAGTGGGAAACCAGACTTTTCGCGAAACAAGTTTCTTCATTTCGTTCGTTCTTTCTGTCCTTTATGATAGGATTTTTCTTTCCTTCTTTATTTTCCTTGATTGTTGTTTTTGTGTTGAAGCGCGCGCTCGTGTGTGTGTGTGGGGGGGGGGGGCGCGCACGCGCGCGCGCGCGTGTTTTAGAGAAAAATGAGGACGGGGGCAGAGAGTAGGGGTAGAGCGTATCAAGAGAGGGGGCGAGAGGTCTCTTTTTTCACACTGGCTCCTCCCATGGCCAAACAAAGTGAACTCACCCTACTCAAGGACTAAGGTGAGGGGGTGCAGGAGAGGGAGAGTGGGGATCAGAGGGGGGGGGGGAGGAGTGGGGGACGGGTGTTGTTCCTAGACCGTCCGGCACTTGTCCTTGGGAAGCCTTCTCTCGGTCTGAGAGACCCTTTCCGCCTCTGTTCCCAAGAAGAATGGCCCATACAAAACCACAGTACTCTCTCATCTCTCTGTCGCTGTGTGTCTGTCTCTGTTTCGCCTCCAGTGTCTGTGCTCCTCTTCCTCCCTCCCTCCCCCTCTCTCTCTCTCTCTCTCTCTCTCTCTCTCTCTCTCTCTCTCTCTCGTACACACGCACACACACACACACATTCTCTCTCTCTCTCTCTCTTCTCTCTCTCTCTCTCTCTCTCTCTCTCTCTCTCTCTCTCTCTCTCTGCGTATGCGTGCATGTGTGTGCGTGCATGTGTGTGTGTGTGTGATTGTGTGCGTGTATGATTGTGTGTGTGTGCGTGCGTGTGTGTGTGTGTGTGTGTGTGTGTGTGTGTGTGTGTGTGTGTGTGTGTGTGTGTGTGTGTGTAGGTGTCTGTGTTTGTGTGTGAATGTGAGAGTCGGTCGGTGGGGGTGTGTGGGTGTTTGAGTGAGAGTAAACCCAGTACATTAAAACACAATGCAGAAACAGCCTAAAAAACCGGCCAGGAAGAAAAAAAAAGGGGTGGGGGGGGGAGAGAGAAGAGATAATGAAAGTGGGATGAATGAAACGCACACCAGTGAACGCGGACACAACAAGAAGAAAAAGAAACCTGAACATCAAGCAACAATGAGACCAGAGGGACCACGCACTGCGCTCAACAAACACCTCCAGGGACAATACCGACAGGAGAACACTACTTCAACGGCCATCGAGGGACCTCAAGCGAGTAACCCGCCCAACGGACCATTGGGGATGAACAGGGATGGGGTTGGCTGGTTGGTTGGTGTACAGGGGACAACACTCTCGTGCGAGAGAGACAGGCTCTTCTTTAGGGATGGAGAAAGGAGAAGACAACTCCACTGCTTCCGTCTAGCGAGCACAGTTTGTGAACGAAGGCTTTGATACGGTTTTATAAGGGAGGATTCAGTCAGCGGTCGGACTAGGGTCAGGATATAAAATATGTTAGTATTTGGGTTAGGGTTAGGGTCTGATTTAGGTAAGGGTTTTTTTTTCTTTCAGAAAGCATCTTTATTCAAGAAAGTTCATACAGTACAATATGATGGAAAGTAAAGAATGAACGTATGGTAGAAAAGGAAATAAACAGACAAATCAAACTTAATGATGATATCAATTTACATTTTGAAGATAAAAGGTTAAAACATCTCTGAGTGGTAGAAGAGAGAGAGAGAGAGAGAGAGAGAGAGAGAGAGAGACAGACAGACAGACAGACAGACAGACAGACAGACAGACAGAGAGAGAGGCATATGAGGCAAGCCTAGTGTATTATGAAACTTTATATATTTTGTTTTTGTTTTTTTTGTTTTTTAAGTCCTGTGCAATTTCCGTTGGCGCTCTTTTGAGTGACATAACAGTAGCTAGGGAGCTACGGTTTAGTTAAAGGTTAGTACAAAGGTCACGCATTCCCACATTCGAATCTTCCGGTTTTCTTATCTTTCTCTAGTTCCCATTTTCCATGCATACACACGCTGCCCTCACAAGAGGAGGCGCACGGTCAAATGATCAGGACGTTCGGTTGTGGAGTGAATGATGGTGAGTTCTCAACCACTCCTAGGATCGGATTCAACGGCCTGTAGCCTCTGTCTGCCCACTCAAGTGTAAACGCGCACTTGATTCGGTCCAGGTAAGTTTAAGGCTGTGGAAGGCGAGGGAAGGGTTTTGCCTTCCAAGACGTCACACCGTAGGCAAGAGGAGCCCTTAAGAGTTCACTGCCCTTACGGCCATTAAAGTAAGAGACTTTCATCTGAAACGCACAAGAAGTGTAGTTAGGTAAAGTACCGATATTTTCTCTGCTAGACTTACGCTGGTTTACAATAGGTAAGAATGCGACAGTAGTAGGTATTCAGACATGTTGCAGACATGGAAAACAAAGCAGAAAAAAACCGAAACAAACGTCGGGGAGTCGTTTTATGGTAACGCGATCTCCTGAGCGACTGCAGCTCGAATTATACACAGTAAAATCTGTTATCGCAATAAAGGTACACTATATAATACAACACAGCTACAGCAGAATGAAACTGTCAGTGCACCACACATTAGCACATGAGTAAACCCGAACGCTTTGTATTAAACGCTGAAACATTCAAACTAGCGAGTGAATGTCCATCTGGTAAAGAGCACACAGACAATGCACGGTGGGTATGGGTCAATTTCCTATTTTAAAAAAAGAAACAACAGCGGGAAAAAAAATAGAAGGATGGAGGCCCCCAACTGTTAAAAAGAGAACAAAAAGGTTTTAAAAAAATCATAAGAAAAAAGTAGAAAAAAAATTGGGGATTGGAGGACCCATCGTTAAAAAAGAACAAAAAGGGGGGGAAAATCATAAGAAAAAAAAAGTAGGAAAAATTGGAGGTTGGAGGACCCTTCGTTAAAAAGAGAACAAAAGGTAAAAAACAAAAAATCATAAGGAAAAAAAGTAGAAAAAATCGGAGGTTGGAGGACCCATCGTTAAAAAGAACAAAAAGGGGGAAAAATCATAAGAAAAAAAAAGTAGAAAAAATTGGAGGTTGGAGGAACCACAAAAAAATATATAATACAATACAGTTACAGCACAATGCAATACGATCTAACAAAGTACAGGACAGTGCAGTACCGCACGGTACAGTGCAGCCTACAATAGTATGGTGCAATACAACACGTGTGTCTATGTGTTAATCGAGGTCGTTCTATCAGAGCAAAGGCGTGGCAATACAACGACACTTCTGCCTACACATTTTCTTTGCGGGTTCTTTCCTTCTCCCTCTCAATGTTGATTATTTGATCTTCTTATACTGCCGTGGGTGTTTACAAAACACGAAGGGCATATTGGCATGCAGTAAAGCAATCTGTCGTCTTGCCCCAAAGACATTTACTTCAGAAATGTTTCAGTGTCAACTGTCCGAACAAGGAGTTCTCCTGGATGTCGTCGTGTAAGTCTTGTCTCTCTAGCACACGCACACGCACACACACACACACGCGCGCGCGCGCGCGCGCGCGCGTACACACACACACATACACATAAATACAGAGAGAGAGAGAGAGAGAACACACACACACACACACACACACACACACACACACACACACACACACACACACACACACACACATACCACTACCACCACCACCATCAATCACCACCACAACCACCACCAAAAACACACACATAACACTACCGCATAAAAATGCAGAATGTCGTATTGGTGCACAGACACTGCGAAATGGACTGCTGGTTAAGTTTCACTACCAAGTCTCCATACTGCAACAGAACAGCTTGCGTCTTTTGAATCAGATCAAAAGATTTTCGTTTTTAAGTGTGCAGACTTTAAGCGTATAATCGTATACACAGGTGAACAGGTTACAAATGCAGAAGAAAAAAAAACAACGAAACAACACTGGACTACAATAAAGAAAGAAGGAGTAAGGAAAAAAAGCAAAGTCATAGAGAATGACAGAAAAGCGGAAAAACTAGTACCTCAAAAGTGAAAGATAAAGCAAAAACAAAATTGAACGAAAATAAAGGAAGAAAGAAAACAAAAAACAGTTAAAGAGAGTTATAGAAAAGAACAAACAACTAACACTTTAAAAGTTGAGGAACCAAAGCCAAAGAGAAAGACAGAAACGCGGAATGACTAGTACCTCAAAAGTGAAATAATAAGCAAAGAAAATGAACGAAAATGAAGGCAGAGAGAAAACAAAAAAATCAGTCCAAGAATGACCAGAAAACACGAAACAACAAACGTTTTGAGGGATTAATACAATCAAATGAGAATAAACCACGTACTCGTTAGATTTGACTTCCCCTCAAACTCCCTTCCCCACCCCACCACCACTCCCCCAGCCCCTCAACCCCCCAACAACCCGCCATCCCCCAACCCTCCTCACCCATCCAGGTGTGACGAAGTGTGAAAAAACAAGCACAGTCTCAGCGTCTCTCCTTGGCGTCGGCCTGTGTGGACTTCGACTTGTGACCTCTCTGCAGCCCCTCACCACTAAGGGAGATAAAGACTCTGGTTTAACCCCGGTGTCAGGGGTGTCCACCCCGAGTCTTTGCCTGACACTTTTGTGTCTTCACTCCACCAGCTTCTGTCATACAAACCGAAAAAAGAAATTCCGCGTGCCTCTATTCAATTATCCATATTCACGGATATACGCACGCGACTAAACTCCACCCCTACCCCCACCCCCACCCCCACCTCCATACCCCCAATCCATTTTCACTCACTCACCTTTCCTTCAAAGTCTCCCTCCCTCTCCTCCCCCCCCCCCCGCCCCCGCCACCTCCTCCCCCCACTCCCGTCCTCCTTCAACCAATCCAAGTGCATACACAGTCTCGAACGCACGAGAATGCACACGAGCGCGCGCGCGCGCTCACACGCACACACACATACACACACACACGCATACATGAACGCACGCACACACACACACACACACACACACACACACACACACACACACACACACACACACACTCACACACACACACACACACACACACACACACACACACACACACAACACCACAAAAAAAAAAACACTACAAAAAACGTATCAGTTTGTCCTCCTTTGCTGCTGTTCCTGCTCTAGTTTCCACAGACTGAAGACCTCTTGTCACGCAACCCTCTGTCCACAGTTTCAGCCACCACAAGAGTGGCACCGCACTAGACACTCTCCTATGGGACTTCTCTAGCTTCAGAAGCCTAAAATGCACTGTCGGAAAGACAAACAAGTAAACAAACAAACAAAAGCCTAAAATAATTGTCTTAAAAAGCAAATAAACAAAAACAAACAAAAGCCTAAAAAATGTCTCAAAGACAAGCAAACCAAAGCCTAAAACTAACTGTCTCAAAAACAAACAAACAAACAAAAGCCTAAAACTGTTTCAAAAACAAACAAACAAACAAACAAAAGTTTAAGACTAACTGTCTCAAAAAATACAAACAAACAAACAAAAGCTTAAAACTAACTGTCTCAAAACAAACAAACAAACAAACAAAAGCTGTTTAATAACTAACTGTCTCAAAAATACAAACAAACAAACAAAAGCTTAAATAACTGTCTCAAAACAACAAACAACAAAAAACAAAAGCCTAAAACTAACTGTCTCAAAAACAAACAAACAAACAAAGCTTAAAACTGTCTCAAACAAACAACAAACAAACCAAAACGCTAAAAGTAAAATGTCCAAAAAACAAACAAAAAACAACAAACAAACAAACAAACAAACAGACGCCACCAGATAAGTGTGAGTTGTGGAAACAGGAAGGCTCAACCGCGATCGTGTGCATGCAGTATTATTTTGTATCATGGCGCGGATTGTGGGTAGGTCCAGAGAGATAGAGGATGGAGGACACATATCTTCGCCTTTTGGTAGTTACGAGTTCTGCTGCGCGAGTCGAAGGCACTAACAACTTCCTGTCCATCTGTGGCTCTCTGTCTCCCTCCTGTTCGCAGACTGACTGGCTGTTCGCCACTCTTCACCGATACTTGGCTGTCTGTTCGCCACTCTTCACCGATACTTGGCTGTCTGTTCGCCACTGTTCTTCACCGATACTTGGCTGTCTGTTCGCCACTGTTCTTCACCGATACTTGGCT
>CM065723.1:39448373-39450873 GCA_033310375.1 Conus canariensis | reverse complement strand
GCGCGTACGTGTGCACTCAAACAACAATGAGCTTACAAAGATCACAAGTGTAACAAGACAAAACTCAAGATCTGCAAGGACGAGAGAAAGCCTGGAAAAACAATGAAGAACAGCACTGACCACGCTGTGGCAGCGACAGCTACAATTCGATAGTAAATAGTAATGACAATGGTCATAATGAATAACGTCATGATCATTGCTGCTGCTGCAGGTACTGCTGCTGCTGCTGCTACTACTACCACTTGCTACAGCTGCTACCACTGCTGTTGCTGCTGCTACTGCTGACTGCTACTACTACTACTACTACTATCACTACTGCTGCTGCTACTACTACTGCTATCACTACTGCTGCTGCTGCTACTACTACTCTGCTGCTGCTGCTGCTATCTGTGCTGCTGACTACTACTACTACTACTACTGACTGCTGCTATCTACTACTACTACTACTACTGCTGCTGCTGCTGCTACTACTACTACTGCTGCTACTACTACTACTAGTACTACTACTGCTGCTGCTACTACTACTACTGCTGCTACTACTGTGCTATCACTACTGCGCTACTACTACTACTGCTGCTGCTGCTATGCTACTACTACTACTGCTGTGCTACTACTACTGTATACTACTGCTGCTGCTACTTACTACTACTGCTACTACTGACTGCTATCACTACTGCTGCTACTACTACTGACTGCTGCTGTACTACTGCTACTACTCACTACTTTCTGCTACTACTTGCTGCTGCTGCTCTACTACTACTACTACTACTGCTATCTACTACTGGCTGCTACTACTACTACTACTACTACTACTACTGCTATCACTACTTACTACTATGGCTACTGACATGACTACTACTACTACTACAATAAGCATACTGCTTGCTTTTGTCTCTCCTACTTGTATACAACTTTACTACTACTTCTTCTGTCTATTACTATTATCACATACTTCTTCTGTCTATTACTATTATCACTACTCCCTTTTGTCTATTACTATTATCACTACTTCTTCTGTCTATTACTATTATCACTACTCCTTCTGTCTATTACTATTATCACTACTCCTTCTGTCTATTACTATTATCACTACTTCTTCTGCTTGCTGCTGCCTCCTTCTGTGCTGACGCCTTCAGCTGCTGCTCCAAATTTACTGCTGCTGCTGCTACTACTACAGCTACTGCTATTGCTACTACTACTTGCTGCTGCTGATGCTGCTGCTCTGCTGCATAAATCCCTACTAACAGCGCCGCCAGGGGGGTTAGCGATCCCAACTTCGGGGTCTCAGTCCCACCCCTAGTCACCAACACCAACAATCATCCATTAAGTCTGCCCCCCCTACCTTCCCCGCCACCTCCCCCCCAGCCACCACCCCCCCAATCCCCCAGAAGTAGTCTTCATGTCTTCATGCCCAGCAGACAAAGAGCAGCCTGGAACTGTGTCCTCACCGCAGCGCCACCTCCCCCCCCCCCCCCCCCCCACCCCACCCAAAGCCTGGCTGCCCTGATTTATGGCCCCTGGCTCGTACCGAGGGGCTTTTGAGACGAGTCCTTGATCAGCTCTGAACATGGGAAGGACTTGCTGGTCTGCTCTGTCCACGTCCACACCCCATAAAGTCCAGTCCACGGTGAAGTTGATCGCAGGCTTCCTGGCGTCACTGGACACTGGACGGAACGGGTGGGGGGTGTGGGGTTAGGGGGTGGTCGGGTGGGGGTGGGGGAGGATCTGAGGTGTCTGTTTGTGTGCGGTCAGTGTCCGCCTGTGCCACTTCTCGCGGAGAGATGTTTATGGTCATGCGGAGGTGAGGGGAGGGTGGTGGAGGGAGGGGGAGGGAGGAGGTGAGGAGGAGTGGAGTTGTTAATGACCGAGGGAAGTTGAACGGGGGCGTGGGGGGGGGAGGGCAGGGGTGCGAGGGCGGGGAGGGGCCGGGGTGGGGGGGGCGTAGGGTTTAAGGACGATAAGAGGTCAGGTGCACATAAGAGAGGCTTCTGTTCGAGTTTCGGTCAAAACAATTTATGGTCGAAAATGATTGAATTGATTTATGTTGACATTGATCCAATCAAAAGCCCTTGGCTACGAAACGATGGACTCCCCCCCTCTCTCCCCTCCCCCACCCACCCCCTCACCCCTCCCATCCCCCTCCTCCGCCGCGAATATGGTGAGATGAACATCCTAGTCCCCTTATTTTGTCATTAAATTCGTATATGAAGAAAAGCAGCTGTAGCGATATAAGTTGATAAACTTGTAACTCCCCCACATTAACCAAGGGAAACTTTTCACGTTAGTAAACATGTTGGCAGCGTATGTCAAAGCCTGTTAAACCCAAGCAACGAAGTCGAACGACCAAGTGTTGTTAGGAGTCAACCACAGAGACGCCCTTCAGAAGAACAGAACAACACCGGCTTAATCCGAGTGAACATGTCCAAGAACCGTAGAAAGAGGAACAACCCAATATGACAGGCTCGCTTCACTGGGCCTTTTGTCTCAACTTGCGGACAGA
>CM065723.1:39440873-39443373 GCA_033310375.1 Conus canariensis | reverse complement strand
GAGAATCACATTTTCCGACGGCATCACTTTTCTCTTGAAAGACAAAAAGAAAAAGAAAAAAAAAAAAAAAGCATCTTATCACTCACGTCTCTGTTGCTGCAACGCAAGCTACAGCACAGCTTCCCTCGTTTCAGCTGCATCGGCCTCTTGTCAAACTCCTCACAATAATCGGGCTTGTTTGGGGTTACCGGAGGGGGTAGCCGGGTGTCTTTTGCTTTACTTTTGTTTGTGGTCTGTTTCTTTGGGTTTCTTAGCAGAGAGAAGAATCCTAAAGAACTGCTGCCGGTGATATCATTTCAGCCGTTCTGGGCTGACCTGCTTCTCCAGGCCCCCAAATGGCCTCCCCAGCCGGTAGGATTGTAAAACAGCATGAACCGACCCCTTCCTTCGCAACAGATGACGGGAGAATCTGAAAAAAGAAAACTGTGCTAACGTACCCCCCTCCTCCCCCCCCCCCTTCCCCCCGTCCCCCGCCCCTTCCTCCCTGCTGATTAAAAGGGGTCAGAAACCGGTTTATAGCGAAGCTCCCTTCCAGACAGGTGTACAATAATAACCTGAATCGTCTTGGGTTCATTATTTTCGTTCATTCCTGGGAAAAGTCAAAATTGTCACTGGCTATAGTTGTTCCTTTCAACCTCTGGTATATTCCCCAAACCATTCTTTCTGACACTCAGTGGTGTGCATACTCCACAACGAGCCATTCTACGCTGGTACTTTTCTTCAATGCTATGTTCAATTCCAAACCATCCCTGTGCTGATCACTTTCGTTAATGGATAGTATTGTCTGGAACTATGTCAAAGTTCACAGCTTTCTTCAGTGCTATGAATAGACCCAAACCACTCTGTGGGTAATAGCTTCCTTCCTTTGCTTCTAAGTTTCGTTCTCAAACTATAGAATAGTAAAGGGGCCGGAATAGCTCAGTTGGTAGAGCGCCGGACTCGTGATCCTGGGGTTGCGGGTTCGAATTTCGGTACAGGGGGATTTTTCCCTCGGAGTTAACATTGGTTCTGACTCCATTCCCCATAGAGTCCTTCGAATGAGACTCTAAACCGAGGCTCCGTGTGTGAAAGCACGCACAACAACTTGCACACACGTAAAATCCCATCACCAACTTTCGGAAGAGAAGGCCAGTTGGCCGTTGGTATGGATGACACGTTACACATAGCATGCACCTTTCCCGAAGATGGAGTATGGCTGCCTTAATGGCGGGATAAAAAAAAACGGTCATACACACAAAACTCCACTGCCTGTCTATACAGGCAGTGTCCGCAGGAGTATCAGCCTGCGTACGCAGAAAGAAAAAGAAAGAAAGAAAAAAGAATAGTAATACCTTCATAATACTTTTTTTTCTAAATGCTATGTTCAGTCCTAAACTAACATGCACTAACAGCTTTCCTCAATGCAGTGCATGAGCCAAAGTATCCCGTGCTACTAACTTTCTTAATGCCGCTCTACATACATCCCTGTGCTAACAACTGTCTTTGATCGGAGTGAAAGTGTATGACCATTCGGTGATGTTCATTGTACAAGTCTGCGAGAACACGGCGGATGAGGAAAAAGCCATGTGTGTGTATGTGCCAAGAGTAAAAGAGTAAACAATGTACACGTACTCTCTCTCTCTCTCTCTCTCTCTCTCTCTCTCTCTCTCTCTCTCTCTCTCTCTCTCTCTCTCTCTCTCATACTAGAAATGTTCATCAAGTATCGTTGCTTCTTTTACTGCAAAATGAAAAGAGAATTGTAACTCGCTCTGTAGCTGTGTTCATTTTTAAAGCACTAAAACGAAGAGAGGAACTGTTGTCAGTTAACACACAAATGCCAGAGTAATTTCATGAAGAACATTTTGTTTTGCAAATGTTTTCTTTCATAATTTTCAGTATATGCGCCGGGCACGTGTGTGTTCTACTTTTGTTCTTGATCTCATTGCAGATAGGTCGGCGGCCTTTGCAATTAAACTGTTTGAGTTTGAGTTTGAGTCTCTCTCTCTCTCTCTCTCTCTCTCTCTCTCTCTCTCTCTCTTCTTCTTCTTCTTCTTCTTCTTCTTCTTCTTCTTCTTCTTCTTCTTTTCTTTGTTTTGTTTCCCATCGCGTTTTTACTCGACCCTGATTCAGTGTAAAATCTGAGATGCACACCCACATCACAATTATCGTGTTATCTGTTTTCTTTTCTTTCCTTCTTTTTTTTTTTTTCTTTAAACGTCAGCCCGCGAAGAGTCAAAAAAAGGTGTGTGGCCATATTTTGCCTGGCTCCCCTGACAACCAAACTGAACATAGTGTCTGCTGTGGGCTGCAGGCTGTTAAAGAAAAGCGGGAGAGGAGAAGAAGGGTTAATTAAAAAATAAAAGAAGAACCCACCTGCAGTAAAATCAGTGTAATTGTGTCTTCGCTAGCGAGTGCTCAGGGGAAAGGAATGGTCGCCAGCTTCCCTCAAGCCGCTATCAGTTCAGCGCTGATGCTGTGGCCGTGTGTGTGTGTTGTGTGTGTGTGTGTGTGTGTGTGTGTG